>VWZI01009395.1:214503-230770 GCA_013396835.1 Psilopogon haemacephalus
TCTGGACATGCAGCAGGTTGGGAAATGCTCATTTGAGTCCCTAGCCCAGAGCAAAGCAGAGGCAGAGCTGCAGTCAGGTCCAGAGGCAGGCCTGGGTCGGCTGTCTGCAGCATTTCATCTCTGCCAATGTTCATAAAAGTCTCAGGCAGGCAACAAGTTTCCTCTTGTTTTGTTATGGTTGAATTTCATATGCAGACAGCATGCCATGAACCTCATTTTCCCTTGCCATCCCTTCGCACCAGCAGCAGCTTTCCCGAGCCTCAGGCACCACAAGCTCTGACTCATTTACTTAATATTCCTCTAATGAAACTGCCCAGAGCTCTGGACCCATTCTCCTCCAAAACAATCTTTCTCCTCCCTCTTTTTTTTTTTTTTTTTTCCCTTTCCCCACCCCCTAAGCTTTCTTCTCTGCTCCCAACGCATTCCTAACCAGGCTCCAGCTGCCTCTCTTACTGCTGCCCCTTCCATTCCCTGCCCAGTCCCCCTCCACCTCCTGCCAGCCCAGCTGTGGTGGACCAAGCTGGAAGGCAAGGTGAGGGTGGTGGTGTGAGGTGGCAGTGGAGGTACCACAAACCCTTTGTAGTGGAGCCAAGAGGTTGGGAAAGGAGCAGGAGGCTTTCTCCAGCCGTGGTGTGATGGGATGAGGGGTAGCCATTGTGGTCTCCTCCCCACCTTGGCTTTGGAGCAGGGTAGCTTGAAGCACAGAATCATTTTGTTTGGAAGAGACCTCTAAGATGGAGTCCAAGCATTAACCCAGCACTGCCAGGTCACCACTGAGCTGTGGCCCTCAGCACCACATCTACATAGCTTTTAAAAAGCCCTGTAGGGCTCTGGGGACTCCACAGCTGCCCTGGGCAGCCTGCTCCAAGCTGGACAACCCTTTTGAGGAAGGAATTGTTCCATGTGTCCATCCTAAATCTTCCCTGGTGCAACATCTTCTGTGTAGTCCAACCCTCTGACCCTTGTGGTCTCAGTATCACTACCACCAGCAGCAGTGCTCATTTATGGGCATCCTTTGCCAGAGGACAGCAGGGCAGTGTGCCTTATGGAAAGGATGGGAATGGCAGGAAAGGCTGTAACTGGCCTGTAGGGAATTCCTGCCCCTCCTGGGGCTGTTGGTAGTGCCTCAGTGGGATGGACAGTACTGGGATGACAGAGGACAGAAGGGCAGGGCAGCTGGAACGAACACAGTGTGCCTTATGGAAAGGATGGGAATGGCAGGAAAGGCTGTAACTGGCCTGTAGGGAATTTCTGCCCCTCCTGGGGCTGGATTTCTCAAGGATCTTGGAGGTCTTTCCCAGCCTTACCCATTCAGTGGTTGATGGTCTTTGATGTTCTTCTCCACTCAAACCAGTTCTGTGATGCTCTGTCTTTATCTATTACATTTATATTGTGGTATTAGCTAGGGGGGACTGCAGGGGAGACTGCAACACTTGATAGGGAAGCTGTGTGGTGGGGGTGGAGGGGGAATGGAAACACATTTGGGAACAACCAGCACACCCATGGGTTTTCCTGGATGTAGGACACATGGTGCTGGAATGGTTCTGGCCCCGGTTGGGCTGCTCAGGCCACTCTGGTGCTGGGATGGCTCTGGCCCCGGTTGGGCTGCTCAGGCCACTCTGGTGCTGGAATGGTTCTGGCCCTGGTTGGGCTACTCTGGCTGTGTGAAGAGATTTGTGGATTCATAGAATGGTTTAGGTTGGAAAGGACTTAAAGATCATCCAGATGCCAGCCTCCTGCCATGGGCAGGGACACCTCCCCCTAGCCCAGGTTGCTCAAGGTCCCATCCATGCTGGCTTTGAACACCTCCAGGGAGGAGGCATCCACAGCCTCCCTGGGCAACCTGTGCTGGTGTCTCCCCACCCTGTCAAGAATTTCTTCCCAATCCTCAGTCTCCATCTCCCCTTGTGGATTATTCAGTGGCATCTGCAGAGTTCATAGAATCAGTCAGGGTGGGAAGGGACCAGAAGGATCACCTAGTTCCAACTCCCCTGCCATGGGCAGGGACACTCTACCCTGGATTAGGCTGGCCAGAGCCTCATCCAGCCTTGCCTTAAACACCTGCAGGGAAGTGGCCACAGGCTCCAGGGAAGCTGCAGCATCCCAGGCTTGCTGTGAAGAGGCAGGATGCTCTGGTGGGGTTTACAGGTGGGTAGGTGCCCCAGGCCAGGCTTTGTGGTCAGTGGATGGAGGATTTCTTCCTCCTGAGCAGCTGCAAGAGCATGCAGGGGTAGGCTCTGAGCAGCAGAAGGCTTCGTTTTGGGGTGGATGATGCAGCTGGTGGGGGGGCAGGGAGGCAGGCAGGCAGGGGAGGCTGCTCAGAGCATTTGGGCTGGAGCTTTGCCTGTGGGGAAGGGGATTAAGGGGGTGAGGAGAAGCAGCTGTGCCCGGGGGTGCACAGGGGAGCTGCCAAGGCGTTTGGAGGTGCAGGGGAGGTGGAGGAGGCTGTTGGCCAAGCTCACCCCGCGCTGGCAGGGCAGGGGCTGGGGCTTGGTGTGGGTCGGCTCTGCTCACACAAAGCTCTCCTGGGCTGCCTGCTCCTGCAGCCTGTACAGACAGGCCTGTGCTCCTCAAAGCTGAGGGATCGGATTCTTGCCCTCCGGGGCTTTCCAGCCAGCTCGCACTTCAGAGGAGCCTTTTTCTTTCTCCTGCTGTTCACGCCCTGCGAAGAATTTTTCTATCAACAAAAGAAATTGTTTTATAATGGAGTGGATGTTCAGCCCCGGTGCTGGGCTGTGAAAGGGGCTTCCAAGGAGCAAGTTTCTGGGAGCAGGGGATGGGGCAGATGAATTTTTTGGGAGGGGGAAGGGAGGGCACTCCAGAGCCTTGGGTGCAGCTCTGGGAGTGGGAGGAATCCGATGAAATGCCAGGGAAGGAACAGTCCCTAGAAAGAAAGGGTTGAGTGATCCCTGATGCGTGCTCTGCTAGGCTGAGAAACCTGCTGCTGCTTCTGCAGCTTCTCTGGCTGGGCTCTGATGCCTCTGATGGGTGCTCGATCTCATGAATCATAGAATGTCAGGGCTGGAAGGGACCTCAGCAGATCATCTGGTCCAGCCCCCCTGCCAGAGCAGCATCACCCAGAGCAGATCACACAGGAACACATCCAGGCAGGTCTTGAGTATCTCCAGAGAGGGAGACTCCACAACCCCCCTGGGCAGCCTGTTCCAGGGCTCTGTCACCCTCACAATGAAAAAAATCTTCCTCAGGTTCACATGGGACTTCCTATGCCTCAGCTTCCACCCATTGCCCATTGTGCTGTCACTGGGCAGCACGGAGAAGAGTTTGGCTCCAGCCTCCTGTCACTACCCCTGACATCCACCTTAACACAAGGGGCAACTTCTTGACTGTAAAAAGTCACAGAGCACTGGCACAAGCTGCCCAGAGAGGTTGTGGAGTCTCCTTCCCAGCAGAGAAGTTTCTCCTCACATTGATGTGGAACCTCCTGGGTTCTAGCTTGTACCTGTTGTTCCTTACCCTGTGGCTGGGCACCACTGAAAAGAGCCTGACACCTTCATCCTGACATCTTCATCCTGGCACCCACTCCTCAGATCTTTATAGACACTGATCAGATCCCCTCTCAGCCTTCTCCTCCCTAGACTAAGCAGCCCCAGGTCTCTCTCAGTATTTCTTCATAGGAGAGATGTTGAAGTCCCCCAGTCATCCTCATGACTCTCCACTGGGCTCTCTCTAGCAGATCTCTGTCTCTTCTTGAGGAGAGCCCAAAACTGGACACATTATTCTAGGTGTGGGGTTGGGCTCTGCTGCCAGGCACCCAGAGACAGGATGAGAGGACACAGCCTCAAGCTGTGCCAGAGCAGGTTCAGGCTGGATGTTAGGCAGAAGTTCTTGCCAGAGAGAGTGATTGGCATTGGAATGGGCTGCCCAGGGAGGTGGTGGAGTCCTCATCCCTGGAGGTGTTGAAGAAAAGCCTGGATGGGGCACTTAGCGCCATGGTCTAGTTGATTGGCTAGGACTGGGTGCTAGTTTGGACTGGGTGGTCTTGGAGGTCTCTTCCAACCTGGCCTATTCTATTCTAAGGTGGAGGCACACCCTCCACTCTCAGCACACATGGAGTGGGGGAAGATTAACAACCTCAGGTGGCAAAACCCTCATTTTGAGTTACCTGACCCAGGCTTCTGTGAAGCAGCTCTTCATGGAATCACAGAATGGTTTGGAGTTGGAAGGGACCTTAAAGACCATCTAGTTCCAACCTCCCTGCCCTAAACTGGCAACTCCTGGTTCAGAACTGATGCTTTGGTTCAGAACTGTTGCTTCCCTTAGCAGGACAAATGACCTTGCTTGGGTCTGTGGGGGTGGAAATTGTGGGCAGGGGAGGTTGAGGTTCAGATTGGGGATGAGGAAAAAATTCTTTGCTGCAGGAGTGGCATTGGCACAGGCTGCCCAGGGAGGTGGTGGAGTCCCCATCACTGGAGGTGTTCAAGGAACGTGTGGCCATGGCATTTGGGGATCTGCTTTAGTGGCAGTGGTGGTGTTAGGTTGATTGTTGAACTCAATGATCTTAGAGGTCTTTTCCATCCCAAACAATTCTGTGACTCTGTGGAGTCAATATTTTGTAGAGGAAGGTGGAAGCATGGGCTGAGAAGCTGGCCTCAGTTAGCTGACTGCTTTTCTTAGCTTCCAGGAGTGTGTCCAGAAGCTGGGGAGCTTGGAAAAAAATTCTTTTAAGCGTTGCTTACGAAAGGTGGTTTGGAAATGTCAAAGTTGAAAGTACTTTTTCCTTAGGAGGAAAAAAATAAATAAATAAATAAATAATATCCACCACCAAGTCAAGCAGAAAATAAAATCCACCACCCAAGTCAAGCAGAACTGCCTGGGCACACAAACCCTCTGAGCAGCTGGGCTGGCTCCATAGCCTTTTTTAAGGAGATCTTTTAGGGCTTCAGAGGCAGCCCCAGCTTGGCCAGGAGCACAGCCTGACCAACACAGCTCAGCCTTTTGAGCTGTCTGTGTCGGATTTGTTTGCTTACTTAATTTTGAAGTGACCACAACAACCCTCCCCGAAATCAGAGGGGTTGTCCCATCCTGGTGCTCTGCAAGTGTCCTTTGGCATTTGATTTACACCAGCTAAGTAGCAACGGGGGTCAGTGGCCAGCTGGCCACCGAAGCAGGAAGCTGAATGAGGAGGAGAATAAATCCTGTTTGATGGAGCTGGAAGCTCTGAGGATGGAGCAGCCTCTGGAATATTAACCACCGGGAGGGCTCTGGCTGCTTGCTCAGCTGCCTGCCAGCAGTGATGGCCGTGGGAGCAACCAGCACATGGATTCCTTTCCCCTCCACCTCCTCCCAGCATGGACAAGTGTCCCTGCAGGAGCCAGGAGCATTGTGTTGCCCACTAAGAAGCTGCTTTTTGCCAGGGCTGGATGCGGTGATTGATAGGGTCGGGCAGCAGCGGTGTCCCTGCAGGTTCCCAAAGAATGAGAAGCAGCCATCCTTGGGCACAGCTCTGGGAGAAAGCAGCAGCTCTGGGGGATTCCCCAGCCCCTGGCAGCAGCTGTGATGGATGGGAGCTGTGAGGTTGCAGGCTTTTGGTGGGTGAGCAGGGCTGGTTTGAGGCTGCCCACGCCGGGAGGGCTGCTGGTGATGAACGGCTCTGTCACTTGGGCTGGGCCAGAAGAGCCATAAGGACTTGATCACAGGCACAGGAGAAAGCTTTGCCCAAGAAGAGTGGGGAGGAGGGTGTGGGTGTCTTCATGGCAGTTAGCTGCAGCAGGGAAGCCTTCAAGTATCTGAAGGGGGTTACAGGAGGGCTGGGGAGGGACCATTGGCGAGGTCTGGTAATGACAGGATGAGAAGGAATGGGTTTAGACTGGCAGAGGGGAGATTGAAACTGGATGTTAGGAGGAAGTTCTTTATAGTGAGGGTGAGGATGCACTGGCACAGGTTGGCCAGGGTAGTTGTGGAATACAGAAGCACAGAATGTGATCCCATTCTGTGATCCATGACCTTCATGGAGGTGTTCAGGACCAGGTTGGATGAGGCCTTGAGCAACCTGTTCTAGTGGGAGGTGTCCCTGCCTATGGCACAGGGGGGGTTGGAACTGGCTGAGCTTGGAGCTCCCTTCCAACCTAAACCATTCTATGATTCTATGGTCTGGGGCAAGTCACTTGGGCAGACATCTTTGATCACATTGGGTGGTTCTGTGCTTCACAACCTTCCTGGAGGTGTTCAGGACCAGGTTGGATGAGGCCTTGAGCGACCTGTTCTAGTGGGAGGTGTCCCTGCCTATGGCACAGGGGGGTTGGAACTGGCTGAGCTTTGAGGTCTCTTCCATCCTAAACCATTCTATGATTCTGTAGTGTTCTATTTTGGAATTAGAGGGGGATTTGAATGCTTCTCTGGGCAAGAAGCTGAAGGTGATCTACTTCTGTGGAGAAGCTGAGGTGGTCTACTTTGCACAACTGCAGCATGGGCTGTAGAAAGTAAAAGCTCTCCCTGGAGTTCAGAAACAACTGCTTTATTCTGGCCCTTTCCCTAGCTGTTGTGGGGTGGACTCGATGATCTCTTTGGGTCCCTTCCAACCCCTAATGTCCTGTGATCCTGTGGTCACACTCAGCCACCTTCCCAGCACCTCCATGGGCTCCATAAGATTTGGTAGTCAACAAAACCTCCTTCTCTGGAGTCTTTCAAACCCCACTTGGACACATTCCTGTGTGGCCTGCCCTAGGTGAACCTGCATTGGCAGGAGGGGTTGGATTAGATGATCTCCTTGGGTCCCTTCCAACCCCTAGTGTCCTGTGATCACACTCAGCCACCTTCCCAGCGCCTCCATGGGCTCCATAAGATTTGGTGGTCAACAAAAATCTCCTCCACAGGCTTTCAGACCCCATTTGGACACGTTCCTGTGTGGCCTGCCCTAGGTGAACCTGCTTTGGCAGGAGGGGTTGGATTAGATGATCTTCTTGGGTCCCTTCCAACCCCTAAGGTCCTGTGATCACACTCAGCCACCTTCCCAGCACCTCCATGGGCTCCATAAGATTTGGTAGTCAACAAAACCTCCTTCTCTGGAGTCTTTCAAACCCCACTTGGACACATTCCTGTGTGGCCTGCCCTAGGTGAACCTGCATTGGCAGGAGGGGTTGGATTAGATGATCTCCTTGGGTCCCTTCCAACCCCTAGTGTCCTGTGATCACACTCAGCCACCTTCCCAGCGCCTCCATGGGCTCCATAAGATTTGGTGGTCAACAAAAATCTCCTCCGCAGGCTTTCAGACCCCATTTGGACACGTTCCTCTGTGGCCTGCCCTAGGTGAACCTGCTTTGGCAGGAGGGGTTGGATTAGATGATCTTCTTGGGTCCCTTCCAACCCCTAAGGTCCTGTGATCACACTCAGCCACCTTCCCAGCACCTCCATGGGCTCCATAAGATTTGGTAGTCAACAAAACCTTCTCTGGAGGCTTTCAAACCCCACTTGGACACGTTCCTGTGTGGCCTGCCCTAGGTGAACCTGCTTTGGCAGAGGGGTTGGACTAGAAGACCTCCAGAGGTCCCTTCCAACCCCTGCAATGCTGTGATTCCATGCAAGGTGCCACCCCCACTACCTTGCAGCAGTTTGTCCACGTTGACCTCGGTGGTTTCCTGCCAGAAACACCTGGGAACAACAATGGCTGGTTAATGATTTATCCAGAGCTTCTCAAGTGCTGCACTGATTCCTCCTACGACAGGAACCATTGGAGCTGTGCTCTGCAGGCTTTAAGGTTGTGGCCACAAAGGCTTTTTGTTGTCCTTGCAGAGTGACAGTGATGTGGGCTGCAGGAGGAAAGCAAGGGCTGGTGGGAAAATCAACTGGGTTGTACTGGGGGAGATGGAAACTGAACTGGAATGAAAGGTTGGCCCCCCCCAACCAAATGTGGGCATTAGGGTGAGGGAAGTGATCCCCCCCACACCTCTGCTCTGCGCTGCTGAGACCCTACCTGGAGTACTGCGTCCAGTTCTGGAGCCCCTGGGACAAGAGGGATGTGGATGTGCTGGAAGGTGTCCAGAGAAGGGCCATGAGGATGAGCAGAGGGCTGGAGCTGCTCTGCTGTGAGGAGAGACTGAGGTCTGGAGAGAAGGTTCCCAGGTGACCTGATTGTGGCCTTGCAGTATCTTAAGGGGGCTACAAGAAAGCTGGGGAGGGACTTTTTAGGCTGTCAGGTAGTGATAGGACTGGGGGGAATAAAACAAAGCTGGAAATGGGCAGATTCTGACTGAATGTTGAGAAGAAGTTCTTCAGCATGAGGGTGGTGAGAGCCTGGAAGGGGTTGCCCAGCGAGGTGGTGGAAGGCTCATCCCTGGAGGTGTTTTTGGCCAGGCTGGCAGAGGCTGTGGGCAGCCTGATTCTGTGAGCAGGAGGGCTTTGCTCCTCTCTGAACCCCTGTGACTCCAGCTCCTCTCCTTAGCCCAGCTCCCATCCTGCTTACAGGATATCAGGGGTTGGAAGGGACTTCTGCAGATCTTTGAGTCCAACCTCCCTGCTAGAGCAGGACCAGAGAGTCTAGCACAGGTTGCACAGGAACGCATCCAGACAGGGCGTGAGAGCCTCCAGAGGAGACTCCATAACCTCTCTGGGGAGCCTGTTCCAGTGCTCTGTGACCCTCGCAGTAAAGAAGTTCTCATGGATCTGTTTCCTCTCAAGGAGATGCCCTTGCTGAGGGTTGGATCCTGTGCTGGAGATGTCACAACTAACCTTCTTCCAGTGATTCAGATCAAGGATCAGGGAATGGCTCCCTCCCTGTTCTGCAGAGCAAAAGAAGCTGTTAAAGCTCAGCCAGCCCATGTCTGGTGGAATTATTGGGTGGCCTCCAGTAAAGCCAGTGCTTAAGTAGTCTTCTCCTGGGTCACATTCCATTGAGCAGGGAAGTTATTTCACTTTCAGTCCTCTTTGTCCTTGATGCTGAGTATGGGCAGCTCAGTGCTGTCCTGAACACTGCAGCAGAGGTGGCTGAAAACAGAAATGTGTTCACCTTTTTGGCCTCAGCCTCCTGAGTCCTGTGCTGAGAGCTGTCTCATCCTCATGCCTAAGAACCTCTGTGTGGAGGTGATGAATGCTGGAGCCTTCAGAGGTTCCCAACAGGCTGCAGCTAAGGAGGAGACTCTTATGCTTACCTGCTTCTAGCTCCTTTCAATGTGCTAGAGCTGTGAACATCTGTGGTCACTTCACTGACTGGACTCTCTACAATGCAAGCAAGGATGGTAATGGTCAGGAGAAACTTCTTTAAGGGTGACAGAGCACTAGAGCAGGCTGTCCTGAGAGGTGGTGGAGCCTCCATCTCTGGAGACATTCAACACCCACTTGGATGTGTTCCTCTGTGACTTTCTCTAGGTGAATCTTCCTTGGCAGGGGGGTTGGACTGGATAATCTCCAGAGGCCCCTTCCAACCCCTACTACTCTGTGTGATTCTGTATCAAAGGTACATGTAAGAGATAATGGAGATCTCACTTGGAAACTCTCCTGTGAGAATAACTAAAGTTGGGGAAAAAAAAAAAAAGTAGTAATTGATTGAGTTCAGCACTGGGGTTGGACTTGATCTCTAGAGGTCCCTTCCAACCTATGACTTGGCTGAAATCCTTTATGGAGTTCATTTGCAGAGGAAGAAGGTACCAATGGGCCCAAAGGGAATGTTTGTGAGATCCTTCAGGCTGGTAGCTGCCCTGCTCTGGGTCTGTCTTCCAGGTCAGTAGCTGCAGTAACGCTGCAAAGCTATACAAAGGGGATAGAGCACTCTTGGAGTGGGCTCTGCTGGCTTGTCAGAGATGGCTCACAGGGGTATGTCCATTTTGGGGCTGACCCCTTCTTCCTGTGCTGGAATTCTCATTTCTGCTCATCATCTGAAGACAGTGGTGAAATAGAATCATAGCATCAGGCAGGGTTGGAAGGGACCACAAGGAGCAGCCAGTTCCAACCCCCTTGCCGTGCCCAGGGACACCCTACCCTAGAGCAGGCTGCCCACAGCCTCTGCCAGCCTGGCCAAAAACACCTCCAGGGATCTGGCCCCAAAGACCTCCCTGCAGGGGCAACCCATTCCAGCCTCTCACCACTCTCATGCTCAACAACTTCCTCCCCACCTCCAGCTTTGCTCCATTCCCCCTAGTCCTGTTACTACCTGCTAGCCTAAAAAGTCCCTCCCCTGTTGTCACTTATTTCCACCTTCACTGTTGAAACTGATGCAGCTCTGTGTGACCACATGTTGAGTACCCTTGACATGAGTGTTTGTGTGCACACGTTAGGAGGGGAAGGCTGTGAAGGGGTCAGAACTGGGACCCAGGCACCCCATCTTTCCTGCCTTCTGTAGCAGCTGATGAGCTCAGCATCCCCAAAAGCCCGGAGCTGCATTCTTGGCATTCCTGCAGCTCCTTAGATGTCAGTGATGTCATCGATAGCAGGCAGGGAATTGCGGATCCCAGAGGGCCTGAACTCATGTCTTAGCAAGTAAGCGTGGGAGGAACCCATTGCTGTAGTCTTCTGCTGGGTGCTAGCAAGTGTTCTTGAGTCAAATCACAAGCAGATCCATTTGCATCTGCAGTGGTGTCTCCTAGCACAGCCACAGGAGAGAGAGCTGTGTCCTTCACCAGCCACTGGCAGCTCTGTTGACAACCTCTCCAACTGAGCAATGAAACGATGGGAAGCCAGGATGCTGTGTGAGGAGAATCATAGCATCAGGCAGGGTTGAAAGGGACCCCAAGGATCAGCCACTTCCAATCCCCCTGCCATGCCCAGGGACACCCTACCCTAGAGCAGGCTGCCCACAGCCTCTGCCAGCCTGGCCAAAAACACCTCCAGGGATCTGGCCCCAAACACCTCCCTGCAGGGGCAACCCATTCCAGCCTCTCACCACTCTCATGCTCAACAACTTCCTCCTCACCTCCAGTCTCAATCTCCCCACCTCCAGCTTTGCTCCATTCCCCCCAGTCCTGTCACTCCCTGACACCCTCAAAAGTCCCTCCCCAGCTTTTTTGTAGCCCCCTTCAGATCCTGGAAGGCCACCAGAAGGTCCCCTGGGAGCCTCCTCTTCTCCAGCCTGCACAGCCCCAACTCTTCCAGTCGGTCCTCCATAGCAGAGGTGCTGCAGCCCTCTCAGCATCCTCAGGGCCCTTCTCTGCACACCTCCAGCATCTCCACATCCCTCTTGTCCCAGGGGCTCCAGCACTGGATGCACTACTCCAGGTGGGCTCTCAGCAGAGCACAGCAGAGGGGCAGAATCACCTCCCTGGCCCTGCTGCCCACACTGCTCCTGCTGCAGCCCAGCCTCTGCTTGCCTTTCTGCCCTGCAAGTGCACACTGCTGCCTCATGCAGAGCTTCTCTTCCACCAGCACCCCCAAGTCCCTCTTCTCAGGGCTGCTCTCCAGCCAGTCCCTGCCCAACCTGGACTGGTGCTTGGCATTGCCTCGACCCAGCTGCAGGACCAAAAGTAAAGAGTAAAGCAGCAAGTAATTTATTCCCTCATCTTCACCCTTCTGCCTGGGACCTGCTGACATCCCTCATATTTTAAGTACGCAGTTGGCACCGTGTGAAGGCATCAACCCTGGATTGGAAGCTTCCATCTCTTGTCAGCCTGTGAGAGAGACACTTTGCTCTTTGTTGTGCAGGGCAAAATGGTTCGTTTTGGGATGAGGGCAGCAGCATTTCCCCATTAAGTTTTCAGGCTTTTATTATTTGGCCTTTTCTACAAAGAGCTTTGGGATAGTGGCTTAGAGAATCATAGAATGGTTTAGGTAGTAGTGGTGGAATTACAAGCTCTAGGCAAGGGGCTGGAGGGATTGCAAGCTCTAGGCAAGGACTTGCTGATCTCAAAGGTCCCTTCCAACCTTGCCAGTTCTGTGGCTCTGTGAGGTTATGCCAGCACTGCTGCAGCCTCCTGCCAGGCATGGATGCAGTGAGTTGTGCTGCTGCTGTAGCTGGGAGCTTTAAACCCCAAGCTGGCCTGAAGCAGAGGAGTTTTCAACAGTGGTCTGCAGATGGCTTGAAGCTCAGTCTGCAGATGTTCTTGGGAAGAGCATCAAACAGCATTTCACAGCCTCAAGTGTGATGATCAGGGAGACTGATGGTCCAGGAGCAGTGTTTCTATCTGAGATGGAGTTGCAATTCTGCAGCCTAAAGTTTGGTGGTCAAGGAGACTGATGGTCCATGAGCCATGTCTGTGTCTGATGTGGAGTTGGCAATTCTACAGCCTAAAGTTTGGTGGTCAAGGAGACTGATGGTCCATGAGCCATGTCTGTGTCTGATGTGGAGTTGGCAATTCTACAGCCTAAAGTTTGGTGGTCAAGGAGACTGATGGTCCATGAGCCATGTCTGTGTCTGATGTGGAGTTGGCAATTCTACAGCCTAAAGTTTGGTGGTCAGGGGGAGGCAGTGGTCCATGAGCAGTGTTTCTATCTGAAATGGAGTAATTTCTTGTCATTTATTTAGTTGTATTTAGGGAAGGTGGCCTCTGATGGAAGCTTCCAGGAGCAGCAGACTGTGCAGAGATGAGCTCCTGCTCTGGCTGAGCTTCTCCAGGTCCCCGTGGGTGCAGCAGAGCCGTGGGCAGGCTGCAGCCATCCTCTGCTGCGACATTTCCTGCTTGCTCTGGAGCCTGGGTGCCTTCTGAATGTGGCTCTGTGTTACTCAGCTGTCCTGAGAGCATCTCGCCAGCTCCTGAGTTCATCCTTTCGTTGCAACAGCGTTGCCAGCTTCGGTGCAGTTTGCCCCAGAGAGCTGGGACTTGTTTTCTAACCCAAATCCAGCCAAACCTTATACCTACACCTGCGTTTTTCCAGCTACAAATAACAATGGAAGTGATTTTATCTAATCTTCCACCACCTGGTTTGTTCTTGTCCACACTCTTAGGCATGAGGGTGTTGAAAACGCTTTTGGCAGGAGTAGCTTTAAGCTGTGTAACCACCAACGCTCACACAACCACCCAGGCTACGTGGAAAGAGGGAGCTATGGGTGGCAGAGACCTGGTGCAGGGAGGGAAACCTCCAGCCAGAGTTCATGGGCTAGCTAAGTCTGGAAGATAGCACAGGCAAAGCCCTGGGTGATGTCCTGCAGAGAATCACAGAAGCATCCAGGTTGGCAAAGCCCCTCAGGAGCACCAAGTCCAACCTAGAACCCTGCTTTACAAGATTCACCTTCAACCATATCCCCAAGCACCACATCCAAACCACCCTGAAACACAGCCAGGCTGGGGGACTCCACCACCTCCCTGGGCAGCTCATTCCAGTCCCTGACCACTCTCTCTGTGAAAAGCTTTTTCCTAATGTCCAATCTCAACCTCCCCAGGCTCAGCTTGAGGCTGTTGCCCCTTGTTCTGTTTCCAGTGACTGTGAGCAGAGCTCAGCAGCAGCCTCTCTGCAGTGTCCCTTCAGGTAGCTTTAGACAGCAATGAGCTCTGCCCTCAGCCTCCTCTGTTTCACACTAACCATCCCCAGCTCCCTCAGTCCCTCCTCATCAGATTTATTCTCCAGGCCCTTCCTCAGCTCCGTTGTCCTCATCTGGACCCACTCCAGCAGGGAGGAGCCCACCCCATGTTGGTCAGGCACTGGAACATGCTGCCCAGGTCAGTGGTGGAGGTGTTCAAGAAACCTGTGGCCATGGCACTTGTGGATGTGGTTTAGTGGCTGTGGTGGTGCTGGGTTGATGGTTGGACCAGATGGTCTTAGAGGGCTTTTCATAGATTCACAGAATGGTTTAGGTTGGATGGGGCCTTGAAGCTCATCCAGCTCCAATCCCCCTACCATAGGCAGGGACACCTCCCACCAGCACAGGCTGCTCAATGCCTCATTCAGCCTGGCAGTGAACATCTCTAGGCAGAAGGCATCTAGGACCTCCCTGGGGCAACCTGTGCCAGTGTCTCCCCACCCTCACTCTGAAAAATTTCTTCCTCATCTCCAGCCTCAATCTCCCCTCCTCAAGCTTCAATCCATTGCTCTTCATCCTCTCACTACAGGCACTTCCCAGAAGTCCCTTCCTGGCTTTCCTTGCAGCCCTTTTCAGGTGCTGGAAGGCTGCTCTAAGTTCTCCCTGGAGCCTTCTCTTCTCCAGGCTGAGCAGCCCCAACTCCACCAGCCTGTCCCCACAGGGGTGGTGCTGCAGCCATCTGACCAACCTGGCACCAACATCTTCATGGAGGACTCTGCTTACTTGCTCCCTGGGATAGGACAAGGAGCAATGGATGGAAGCTGCAGCACAGGAGGTCCCAGCTCAACACAAGGAGCAATGGATGGAAGCTGCAGCACAGGAGGTTGCAGCTCAACACAAGGGGCAATGGATGGAAGCTGCAGCACAGGAGGTTGCAGCTCAACACAAGAGGCAATGGATGGAAGCTGCAGCACAGGAGGTTGCAGCTCAACACAAGGGGCAGTGGATGGAAGCTGCAGCACAGGAGGTTGCAGCTCAACACAAGAGGCAATGGATGGAAGCTGCAGCACAGGAGGTTGCAGCTCAACACAAGGAGCAGTGGATGGAAGCTGCAGCACAGGAGGCTGCAGCTCAACACAAGGGGCAATGGATGGAAGCTGCAGCACAGGAGGTTGCAGCTCAACACAAGAGGCAGTGGATGGAAGCTGCAGCACAGGAGGTTGCAGTTCAACACAAGAGGCAATGGATGGAAGCTGCAGCACAGGAGGTTACAGCTCAACACAAGAGGCAACTTCTTCCTTCCCCGAGCACTGGCACAGGCTGCCCAGAGAGGTTATGCAGTCTCCTTCTCCACAAGGCCTGTCTGGATGTGTTGCAGTGTGCCCTGATCTAGACTGGTCCTGCCGTGTCAGGGGGGTCGGACTCGCTGCTCTCTTTGTGTCCCCTCCAACCCCTGCCACGCTGTGAGCAGGATGGGTGCTGGGCTAAGAACCGGCGCTGGGCTCCCAGGAGTTAGGACTCCAACCAAAACGCTGCTGTGCCTCTGTGCTTCTCCGACCCGTGGCGGGAGGGGCAGGGCAGGGCTGCGGGAAGCCGTCGGCAGCCCTGCCCGCGGCCGTGCGGCCAAGCCCCAGGGCGCCTCGTCGGGGCCAGGTCCTCGCCTTGGCTCAGCCTGGCGGCGGGGGCCGGAGCGCCCCAAGCCCCTCCCCGCGGGGCCGGCGTTGGCTGCGCTGCAGCTTTGGAAGGGCTCCAGGCTCGGCACTGAAGGGCTCTTTGATAACAATCTGCCGGGCTGGGTAAGAATTTTGGGCGGCAGCCAAGGTACACAGCGCCTGTAATCGTTAACTCGGTCTGTAAACAGTTCAAACGGCACTGAAGAGGCCGTCGGTTATTAGAGGAGGGAGAAGCCTTTCATCTCCCCGCGCAGGAGCAGCCCCTGCCGAGCCCAGCCCCTGCCGGCCCGGCTGGAGCCGCGGCTCAGCCGCGCCGCACAATGAGCTCCGAGCTCGACGCCTGACCTTCAAACCTTCAAACTTTCGGCGCTCAGGCAATAACTAAAGCGTTGCTTTGCTTTTGTTCTGCACCTGGCTGAGGTGGTGGTGTTGGGGGGGGAAAGGAATCAGGCGATGTTTGTAACCTCCCCCCACCCCACCACCCCCACCCTGTTCCAGGGCTCCCAGCAGCCTCAAAGTGAAATCGTAGAATGGGGCAGGGTTGGAAGGGACCACAAGGATCAGCCAGTTTAAACCTACCCTGCCATGCCCAGGGACACCCTACCCTAGATCATAGACTCGTAGAATCAGTCAGGGTTGGAAGGGACCACAAGGATCAGCCAGTTTAAACCTACCCTGCCATGCCCAGGGACACCCTACCCTAGATCATAGACTCGTAGAATCAGTCAGGGTTGGAAGGGACCACAAGGATCAGCCAGTTCCAACCCCCCTGCCATGCCCAGCCTAAAGCTGCCCTAGCACAGCTTGAGGCTGTGTCATAGAATTATAGAATCATAGAATCAGTCAAGGTTGGAAGGGATCACAAGGATCAGCCAGTTCCACCCCCCCTGCCATGCCCAGGGACACCCTACCCTAGAGCAGGCTGCCCACAGCCTCTGCCAGCCTGGCCAAAAACACCTCCAGGGATCTGGCCCCAAACACCTCCCTGCAGGGGCAACCCATTCCAGCCTCTCACCACTCTCATGCTCAACAACTTCCTCCTCACCTCCAGTCTGAATCTTCCCACCTCCAGAGCTTTGCTCCATTCCCCCCAGTCCTCTCTCTCTCTGAGAGCCTAAAAAGTCCCTCCCCAGCTTTTTTGTAGCCCCCTTCAGATCCTGGAAGGCCACAAGAAGGTCCCCTGGGAGCCTTCTCTTCTCCAGCCTGCACAGCCCCAACTCTTTCAGGCTGTGCTCACAGCAGAGCTGCTGCAGCC
>VWZI01009395.1:230840-269381 GCA_013396835.1 Psilopogon haemacephalus
CCAACCTGCCCTGGAGTGGTTTGGGGTGAGTGCAGCCTCTGCACCTCTCTGGGCACCCTGGGCCAGGGCCCCACCATCTTCAGTGTCAGACATTTCTGCCTTCTCTAGTCTAAACCTCCCTCTTTAAACCCATCACACCCTGTCCTGTCACAACAAGCCCTGCTCAAAAGCCTGTCCCCAGCTTTCTGGGAGCAGCACAGGCTGGGAAGGCTCCACAGGGTTGACTTCAGCCCATGCCCAGCTTCTGCCTGCAGCTTTTCCCTGGTGAGCAGAGGTTTGGGAGTAGCCATGCCTGGTGTCCACACTTCATACATGAGCAAGGGCAGGGAGGGGATTCTGCCCCTTTGCTGAGACCCGTCCTGCAGTGCTGGGGCCAGTGCTGGAATCTTGAGCAAAGCACAGGCAGGGACCTGTTGGAGCAGGGCCAGAGGAGGCCACAGCAGTGCTGGGAGGGCTGGAAGGGCTCTGCTGTGAGGTCAGGCTGAGAGAGTTGGGGCTGTTCAGCCTGGAGGAGAGACGGCTCCAGGGAGACTTTCTGGTGGCCTTTCAGAGCATAAAGGGGCTGAACAGAAAGCTGAGAATAGACTTTTGAGCAGGGCCTGTGGTGACAGGACAAGGGGTGATGGTTTGAGCCGGAATACAGGAATTCAGACTGGAGAGAAGGGAGAAATGTTCAGCACTGAAGGTGGGGAGACCCTGGGCCAGGTTGCTTACAGAGGTGGTAGATGTCCCATCTCTGGAACCATTCCAGTTCAGGTTGTTTGGGACTGTGAGTAACCTGCTTTAGTTGCAGATGTCCCTGTTGAATGCAAAGGATTGGACTGGATGACCTTTAAAGGTCCCTTCCACCCTAAACCATTCACTTGAACTTAAGTAAAAACTTCTCTACTGTGAGAGTGCTGGAGCCCTGGAGCAGGCTGCCCAAGGAGGTTGTGAAGTCTCCTTCTCTGGAGATTTTTGAGATCTGCCTGGGTATGTTCCTGTGTAACCTGATCCAGATGACCCTGCTTAAGCAGGGGGCTTGGACTCCAGGATCTCCAGAGGTCCCTTCCATGCTCTATGTTTCTGTGATTATCTGATGTGAGTCTTTGAGGCTTCCCTGGACCATTTCTGGCTTCTCCAGTAATGGCCACAATGGTGGTTTAAGTTCATGTCGGAGCCTTGCAGACTCCAAGCAATGGTGGAGGCCACACTGCTGCTGAGCTTCATCTTCAGGAGAGTCCTAAAGGGTCCCTCAGCCCACGCCAGCCTTGGCAGAGCTCCGCAGTCTGCTTCCAGGTGCAGTTCTGCACTCCTGCAGATGCTTCCTTGTCAATCTTTGCTCTCCTAGATGCTATCTCCTTCCTAGAAGAGTGAGAATGCTCTGCTGGCACCCACTTTCACAGCTTTAGCTTTGAAACCATCTGCAGAAACTTGCTGGTTGAGGAAACAATCCTCCAGTGGCTGCATTAAAGGTGACTCTCTGTGCCCAGCACTGCAGAGCTGCTTTTAGGGTCCAAACTGTACACAGTTGCTTGATATCTGTGCTGCTGAAGACCTCATTTGTCTGTGCCAAGTGACAGTACAGCTTTGTGCTTCAAGTGGTAGGAAGGATGGATGGATGCCAGCAGGCTGCACAGCTTGGGTTTGCTTGGAGCTGTTGCTTGTGGGGCAAAGCTTGTGAGAGTTCTGTGGAGCAGTTTTAACCTCCAAACCACTGTCAGCACAGGGCACAAGGTCACTGTCTGAGAGGGCCTTCAAGTGTGGGCATTGCCAGTGGTGGTGTGCCCCAGAGTGGGCAGAAGTTGAGCCCTCTAAGGTGTTTGAGGTGGGTGAGCAGGTCAAGGTGGGTTGGATGCTCCTCATTTGGTTTTGAATCCAGACTGCTTGCAGTGTGCTTGGGGGCAGCAGGAGTGTGAGCTGTGTGAGCTGTTTTGCCGTGCCTTGGGTCAGCTTGCCTTTGCTTCCATTGAGTGGTGTGGGTCAGGGCACAGCAGACAACCTCCCCTTGCCTTTGATATTGCAGAAGGGATGTCTGGAGCAGGGAGAGAATGTTTAACCTGGCATCGTGGTGAAAGCTGACCAAAAATGTCTGTGTTGGCCCATATTGTCATGGTGGCTGTGATAGAAGTGTGCACTTGCAGGGCAGAAAGGCAAGCAGAGGCTGGGCTGCAGCAGGAGCAGTGTGGGCAGCAGGGCCAGGGAGGTGATTCTGCCCCTCTGCTGTGCTCTGCTGAGAGCCCACCTGGAGTAGTGCATCCAGTGCTGGAGCCCCTGGGACAAGAGGGATGTGGAGA
Source organism: Psilopogon haemacephalus (assembly GCA_013396835.1). Taxonomy (NCBI): domain Eukaryota; kingdom Metazoa; phylum Chordata; class Aves; order Piciformes; family Megalaimidae; genus Psilopogon; species Psilopogon haemacephalus. Next base: position 233,117 of record VWZI01009395.1, read on the forward strand.
TGCTGGAGGTGTGCAGAGAAGGGCCCCGAGGATGCTGAGAGGGCTGCAGCACCTCTGCTGTGAGCACAGCCTGAAAGAGTTGGGGCTGTGCAGGCTGGAGAAGAGGAGGCTGCCAGGTGACCTTCTTGTGGCCTTCCAGGATCTGAAGGGGGCTACAAAAAAGCTGGGGAGGGACTTATTAGGCTGTCAGGGCATGACAGGACTGGGGGGAATGGAGCAAAGCTCTGGAGGTGGGGAGATTCAAATTGGATGTGAGGAGGAAGTTCTTCCCCATGAGAGTGGTGAGAGGCTGGAATGGGTTGTCCCTGCAGGGAGGTGTTTGTGGCCAGATCCCTGGAGGTGTTTTTGGCCAGGCTGGCAGAGGCTGTGGGCAGCCTGCTCTAGGGTAGGGTGTCCCTGGCATGGCAGGGGGGTTGGAACTGGCTGATCCTTGTGGTCCCTTCCAACCCTGACTGGTTCTATGATTCTATGATTCTCAGAGGTGACACTTGCTTCCCATCTGTTGGACCTCTCTGTCCATAGGAGAGCAGACTTCAGCAGAGCTGTCAGTAGGACATTGAGGTGTGTAGCAAGAGTCTTCCCCAACATCATGGGGAATTAGAATTGCTTGTGCAATTAGAGGAAAAAGATCCAGGCTTTGTGACTCACCTAAACCATCCAATCCTGCCCATGTGATCAGCAGAGAAACCTCTCTCTGGGGATCCAGCACTGCTTTGTGTGGCCCTGCAGCTTCCTGAGATGCAGCTGTGGATTCACAGATTGATCAGGTGAGAAGAGACCTTCAAATGTCAGCTTGGCCAACTCCCCTGTTGTCAGCAGGGACACCTCCAACTAGAGCAGGCTGCACAGGGCCACATTGAGTCTGCTCTTGAATGTCTCCAGGGCTGGGACCTCAACCACAGGCTCACAGGGTGTCAGGGGTTGGAAAGGACCCAAGATGATCATCGAGACCAACCCCCCCTGCCAGAGCAGGACAAGACAATCTAGCTCAGGGCACACAGGAACACATCCAGACCGGCCTGGAAAGGCTCCAGAGAAGGAGACTCCACAACCAATCTGGGCAGCCTGTGCCAGTGCTCTGGGACCCTTCCAGTCAAAAAGTTGCCTCTTGTGTTGAGCTGCAACCTCCTGTGCTGCAACCTCCCTGGGCAACCTGTTCCAGTGCCTCGTCCATGTCATTGTGCAGAACTTCCTCCTGATGTCCAACCTAAATTTCCCCGGCTTTGGTTTCACACCATTGCCTCTTGTCCTATCACCCCAAGCCTTTTTAAACAGTACCCTCTTGGCCTTCCTGTAGATCCCCTTCAAATACTGAAATGCAGCTCTAAGGTCTCCCTGGAGCCTTCTCTTCTCCAGGCTGCACAGCCCCAGTTCCTCCAGCCTTTCTTCACAGCAGAGGTGCTGCAGCCCTCTGATGGTCTTGGTGGCCCTTTGTGGCTCCAGACTGGGGACTGAGTTTGTTGTATGAAACCTTTGGGTGCTGCTGACCCTTGGGACAGGCCAAAAGCAGCAAAGCTCCTGAGCTCACCTGAGGCAGCAGGCTTGGGAGCATGGCCCTGGCAGCTTGCAGGTCCTTTGTCTCCTCTCCCACCCCTCGCCACTCCTCCAGGGGACACGCAGGGTTGCCAGAGCTGCTCCCAGGCCGAGGTAGGAGCTGAGTCTCTCTAAGAATAATGTGTTTGTTATCAGTGCCCTGTTTGTCTGTGACTCACATGTGGGGGAAGGTCTGTTTGCTGTTACAACAGCTCTTGAAACTTTATGCAGGGAGGTGTAAAAGGCTCAGATCCTGATGGCTGAGCCTCGTGCCTGGGGGTCGTGGATGCTGCACTTTCTCCCTTGGGGCCCTTGTAAGGCTCTGCCATTCTCTTCCAACCAGCTGTTTCCAGCTTCTTCATGGTTAGCATCACTTTTTCTTTCTGCCTCATCCCTCCTCATTCTCTCATGTCCTGCCAACAACAGCCCACAGCACTTTGCAGCTCTGCTCTGGCCTCCTGGCAGCACAGGAGGTTGCAGCTCAACACAAGAGGCAACTTCTCAGAGAACTGGCACAGGCACTCCACAGAGGTTGTGGAGTCTCCTTCTCTGGAGCCTTTCAAGGCCTATCTGGATGTGTTCCTGCATCAGCTGAGCTAGATTGTCTGGTCCTGCTGTGGCAGGGGGGTTGGACTCGATGAGCTCTCCGTGTCCCTTCGAACCCCTGACATCCTGTGAGCCTGTGAAGGGCAGGGTAAGCAGTGGGGAACGTGTGGCTGGGAGCACAGGAGGAGGTGGGGGAGCAGCTGGCATCCTGTTGCTCATGAAACCACATGCCTGTGAGCCTGTCATCTCCTGTAGCTTTGGTAGCATCCCCTCACTCCTGCTGCTCTGGCTGTGAGCAGAGTGACAGCTACATAGTGCAGTGATCACAGAATCATTAAGGTTGGAGAAGACCTTTAAGATCATCAAGTCCAACCATAACTCAACTACCATGACCACCAAACTGTATCCTGATGCAGCTTCTCAAACACCTCCAGTGATGGGGACTCCACCACCTCCCTGGGCAGCCTATTTTGATCCCTTCTTTCTGTGCTGGAATTCTCATTTCTGCTCAGCATCTGAAGACAGTGGTGAAATAGAATCATAGAATCAGTCAGGGTTGGAAGGGACCACAAGGAGCAGCCAGTTCCAACCCCCCTGCCATGCCCAGGGACACCCTACCCTAGAGCAGGCTGCCCACAGCCTCTGCCAGCCTGGCCAAAAACACCTCCAGGGATCTGGCCCCAAGCATCTCCCTGGGCAACCCATTCCAGGCTCTCACCACTCTCATGCTCAACAACTTCCTCCTCACATCCACTCTGAATCTCCCCACCTCCAGCTTTGCTCCATTCCCCCTTGTCCTGTCACTCCCTGACAGCCTAAAAAGTCCCTCCCCAGCTTTTTTTTGTAGCCCCCTCCTCCAGATCCTGGAAGGCCACATCAAATCTCATCTCATACCTCATTTCCAGGAAGCTGAAAAATTCCTGTTCAATTCATCTCTTCTTGCACAGAAACAGTGCCCTCTGTTTAAGATGGAATGAGCAGGACTTGTAATAATCAAGATGTTGACACACTGCTGCCTTATCTAGTAGATTTTCTTTGTTGGTTTGTCTTTTTTTTTTCTTTTCCCCCCTCTTTAATTTTTTCCGGTAGTGCCTAACACTCTGTTTACCTTTTGACTGCTCTGGCTGATTCAACAGCCCTTGCCATAAAATTCCTCACCGTGGCTCCAAGATCTTGCCTGATTCTTAACAGCTAAACCTGAAGTTCACAACCCACAGTGGTGATTNTTAGGAGAAGGATGTGGAGGTGCTGGAGCCAGTGAAGGGAAGAGCAAGGAAGCTGGGGAAGGGCTTGGAGAATAAATCTGATGGAGAGTGGCTAAAGGAGCTGGGGGTGGTTAGTGTGAAATAGAGATTGAGGGCAGACCTCATTGCTGTCTGCAGCTGCCTGAAAGGAGGTTGTGGAGAGGTTGGTGCTGGGCTCTTCTAACAGGTAAATAGTGATAGGACAAGAGGGAATGGCCTCAAGCTGCCACTGGGTAGCTTTAGACTGGATATTAGAATTTTTTTTTTTTTCCTAGCAAGAGTGGTCAGGGACTGGAATGAGCTGCTCAGGGAGGTGATGGAGTCACCAGCACTGGATGTGTTTAAAGGTGGTTTGGATGTGGTGCTTGGGTTTAGTCTCTTCTCACAGGTAAATAGTGAATAGGACAGGAGGGAATGGCCTCAAGCTGCCACTGGGTAGCTTTAGACTGGATATTAGAATTTTTTTTTTTTCCTAGCAAGAGGGATCAGGGACTGGAATGAGCTGCCCAGGGAGGGGATGGAGTCCCCAAGCCTGGCTGTGTTTAAAGGTGGCTTGGATGTGGTGCTTGGGGATATGGTTTACTCTTTTCTCACAGGTGAACAGTGAATAGGACAAGAGGGAATGGCCTCAAGCTGCCACTGAGTAGCTGTAGACTGGATATTAGGAATTTATTTTTTTTTCCCCAGCAAGAGTGGTCAGGGACTGGAATGAGCTGCCCAGGGAGGTGATGGAGTCACCAAGCCTGGCTGTGTTTAAAGGTGGTTTGGATGTGGTGCTTGGGGATATGATTTAGGGTGCACCTTGCAGAGTAGGGATGTGGGTTGGACTCGGTGATCCTCAGGGGCTTTGCCATCCTGAATGTTTCTGTGATTCTGTGAGTTGCATTAGAAAGAGATTCTTTCCTGTGAGGGTAGGGAGACACTGGCACAGGTTGCTCAAGGAGGGTGTGGATGCCCCCTCCCTGGTGGTGTTCAAGGCCAAATTGGATGAAGCCTTGAGCAAGCTGGGCTTGCCCATGGAAGGTGGCTGGAACTGGATGGTCTTTAAGATCCCTTCCAACCCAAATCATTTTGTGACTTCATTATGGAAAGCCTTTGCCACTTCACCAGGACTCCCATTTTGCAAACCCTGTGTGACTATTTGGACAAAAGAGTTTGCTTCTGAGACTGCCCCAGTAAGTTCACTTCAGTGCAGAGACTGACCTGGATTTTTCTTCTCCTTAGCCCTGGAAATAGAATCACAGAACTTTTTGGTTGGAAAAGCTCTTTAAGCTCATCCAGTCCAACCATTCTCTGACTCTACCAAGGCTGGGGCTAACCCATGGCACTCAGCACCACATCTCTGCCCCTTTGAAACAGCTCCAGGGGTGGGGATTCAAACACCTCCCTGAGCAGCCTGTGCTGCCCTTTCAGTGAAGTAGTTTCTTCTGATGTCCAACTTAAACCTCCCCTGGGGCAACCTGAGGCTGTTTCCTCTTGTCCTATCACTTCTTCCTTGAGAGAAGAGACCAACCCCACCTGGCACCTACCAGATCTCCCCTCAGCCTCCTCTTCTCCACACCCCCAGGTCCTTCAGCAGCTTCTCCCCAGCCCTGTTCTGCAGACCCTTCCCCAGCTTTCTTGCCCTTCTCTGGGCACACTCCATCACCTCAACATCTTTATTGTAGTTAGGACCCCCAAACTGACCCCAGTATTTGAGGTGTGGCCTCACCAGTGCCCAGTACAGACAATCTCTACCCTGCTCCTGCTGGCCACAGCACTGCTGATCCAAGCCATGATGCTGGTGAGCTTCTTGGCCACCTGGGCACACTGCTGGCTCATCTTCAGCCACTGTTCCCTAGCAGTCCCAGGTCCTTTTTTCACCATGCAGCTTTCCAGCCGCTCTTTCTCCAGCCTGCAGCACTCACAGGGTTGTTGTGACTGTAGTGCAGGACCTGGCACTTGGCCTTGTTGAATCTCATACAATTGGCTTCAGCCCATTGATCCAGCCTGGGCAGGTCACTCTGTGGAGCTTGGTGTCAGAGATGACCCTGGCTGGTACTGTATGACATTCTGTCACCTTCCACAGCCTTGGCTTTGGAGGAGGAGATGCCAGTGTATGGGATTGTCTGAGCTGCCTTTATTCCCACACTTGCTGACTGCTGTGAGAGGAACTCCTGGAAGGGTCTGTGAAGCTTCCCTCTCCTTTTCCTTGGAGGAGAAGAGGAGATGCCAGTGTATGGGATTGTCTGAGCTGCCTTTATTCCCACACTTGCTGACTGCTGTGAGAGGAACCCCTGGAAGGGTCTGTGAAGCTTCCCTCTCCTTTTCCTCAGTGCCCTTAGTTCTTCCCTTCTTGTCTTGGTGCCAGTCAGGGTTATTGATCTGCCATCCCCAGCACTGCTCTCAGCTTCTTCAAATTCACCTTCCTGTTTGTTCTCCTCAGTTTTCTCTGCTGCTGTGGTCAAGTTAGCAATGAGTTACAGATTGGTGTCAGCAGTTCACCAGTTCAGGCCATGATTTCTCTGGAGCTCTTTGGTGAACGCTCCCTTGTCCTGTTCTCTTCCTCTCTTTTCCATGGCAACCTTACTGGTTGGTTATAAAATTTTTACTGCCACTTCAAACCACATAAATCCTTTTGACTCATTCATCTCCCATGAAGGAAGGGTGTGAAATGCTCCGAGTTCCCTTACAGAGAGAACTGAGGCTGCCAGGGACTTTGTTTCTCTCTGTGTCCTTTCTCAGCTCCTGTCCCTAAAGACTCTTTTTGTGAACAGAAAAGGGAACACAAATGTTTCAGTGATTCTTGTGGGGGGGAATAAAGAAGGGAATAATTCCTTTTCTGTGGGTTAACAGGCTTGGGCTGCAGCAAACTGATTCAGATGAGGCAATGTTCCTGAGGGATATCCTCAGGCTGACCCTGCTTTAGATGATCATCAGAGGTCCCTTCCAACCTCTGCCATGCTGGAATTCTGTTCATAGATTCATAGAATGCTTTGGGTTTGAATGACCCTTAGAGAACTAGGTTGAACTCCCTGCCATGGGCAGGGACACCTTCCACTAGCCCAAGTTGTTCAAGACCCCTTCCAGCCTGGCTTTGAACACCTCCAGGGAGGGAGCATCCACAGCTTCCCTGGGCAGCCTGTTCCAGCGTCTCACCACCTTCACTCTGAAGAATTTCTTCCTCATATCCAGTCTAAATCTGCTTTCATGCTTCAATCCATTCCCCTCATCCCTGTGAAAAGTCCCTTCCTGGCTTTCTTGTGGGCTCCCTTCAGGTCCTTTCCAGTGTTGAGCAGAAGGCAGCTCTGCAGCGGGTGAGGAGTGTCCCTTTTTGAAGGTCTCAGAAACAGGTTGAGCAAGTGTCTCTGAGGAATGCTTTAAGGTCTGGCTGCTCCTGCCTTGGGGCAGCAAAGTGGGTAGATGACCTCTCAGGGTCATCTTGATTTTCCTGCTGTTTTATAAAGGAAGCCCCCAAGTGAGAGTGGAGCAGCTCTCCTCTGTGCCTGCCTTTCCCCAGCACCTTTCCATGTCCCCTGTGCTTCTGCAGGAGAGCTCCTGTGAGTGCTGCTGGCCTGGTGGGAGGGACAGGTCAGTGTGAAGGTAGCAGGGATGAAGCTGGAAAGGTGGCAAGGATAAGTCAGAAAAGAGAAATGGCAGCATTTTAGGAGAGGTGTGAAGGGAAGAGGTAGAAGAGAAAGAATCATAGAATCAGTCAGGGTTGGAAGGGACCACAAGGATCAGCCAATTCCATCCCCCTTGCCATGGGCAGGGACACCTCACACTAGATCAGGTTGTCCACAGTCTCATCCAGCCTGGCCTTAAACACCTCCAGGGATGAGGCTTCCATCACCTCCCTGGGAAACCCCTTCCAGGCTCTCACCACCCTCAGGGTGAAGAACTTCTTCCTAACATCCAGTCAGAAACTACCCAAATATAACTTGGTTCCGTTCCCCTCCAGTCCTATCACTCTCTGACATCCTACAAAGTCCCTGCCCAGCTTTCTTGTAGGCCCCTTAAGATACACAGCATGAGCAAACAGGTGACAAAAAGAAGTGGTATCAAGCACATCATGTCCTGTTGAAGGGAGGGATGTGGTGATTCCTGTGATTCTATCATTCTGTGATTCTGTGGTTCTGTCATTCTGTGATTCTGTCTTTCTGTGATTGAATCGTTCTGTGATTCTGTGATTCTATGACTCTGTGATTCTTTCTGTGATTCTGTGGTTCTATCATTCTGTGGTTCTATCATCCTGTGATTCTGTGATTCAGTGATTCAGTGATTCTATCATTCTGTGATTCTGTCTTTCTGTCATTCTGTGGTTCTATCATTCTGTGGTTCTATCATCCTGTGATTCAGTGATTCAGTGATTCTGTGATTCTATCATTCTGTGATTCTGTCTTTCTGTCATTCTGTGGTTCTATCATTCTGTGGTTCTATCATCCTGTGATTCAGTGATTCAGTGATTCTGTGATTCTATCATTCTGTGATTCTGTCTTTCTGTCATTCTGTGGTTCTATCATTCTGTGATTCTCTGGTTCTGTTAAGATCCTGACTCTGCAGCCAGGGCCACCTCCTGGGGCATGAGTCCTCTGCTTTAAGGAATCCCATAATATTTGGGTTTCTGCATCATTCTTGGGTTACTTTTCAGGTCTACTCTTGTCCTTGAGCAGGATCTGCAGCCGTGACCTCTCGCTCACAACATGAGGGGCAGGGGCAGTGGAAGTGCCAAGAAATGCTGCTGTGGGATGTGGGCAGTAAGAGGCAGGTCCTGCTGCTTTGCTGCCGCTTGAGGAGTTGCCTGAGTAGCACGAAATGGGAAAGGAAGGTGGGAGGGAAGAGAGGGATGAGCCCCCAATACAGGAAGGACATGGAACTGTTTGAGCCAGGTCAGAGAAGGCCACCAAGATGCTCAGAGGGCTGCAGCAGCTCTGCTGTGAGGACAGGCTGAGAGCACTGAGGCTCTGTAGCCTGGAGAAGAGAAGTCTTCCAGGAGACCTTGGAGTAGCCTTGCAGTATCTGAAGGGGGCTACAGGAAGGCTGGGGAGGGACTATTGACAAAGTCTTATAATGACAGGATGAGGAGGAATGGGTTTAAAGTGGCAGAGGGGAGATTGTAAGTGGATGTTAGGAGGAAGTTGTTTTCATTGAGGATGATGAGACAGTGGCACAGGTTGCCCAGGGAGGTTGTGGAGCACAGAAGCACAGAATGGGATCTTGGATCACATGTGATCCCTGGAGGTGTTCAAGGCCAGGTTGGATGAGGCCTTGAGTGACCTGTTCTAGTGGGAGGTGTCCCTGCCTATGGCACAGGAGGGTTGGAACTGGCTGAGCTTTGAGCTCCCTTCCAACCTAAACTGTTCTATGATTCTATGGTCTGGGGCAAGTCACTTGGGCAGACAGCACATGTGTCCTGTGCACCAAGCACAGTCCTCTGAAGCTTGAGGAATGCAGCTGGGCTCTCAGCCTCCAGAGGTGACAAGTGTCTGAGGAGGGACACTAGAGGTGTTCAGGGCTAGGCTGGATGAGGTCTTGAGCGACCTGTTCTAGTGGGAGGTGTCCCTGCCTATGGCACAGGGGAGTTGGAACTGACTGAGCTTTGAACTCCCTTCCAACCCAAACCATTATATGATTCTGTGCCTTGTCAGGCAATAAGAAGGGGGTCCCCAGACTGCCTCAGCTCCACGGGCAGCTGCCCACGTGAGGAAGTGGCTCAGCTGGCAGGGATCCTGCGTGGTTGTTGCTTTCCTGGTGCCGTCCTGGCTGCCTACCCTGCCCTTTGTGGGTGCAGTTGTGTCCTGGCAAAGGGCCCTTGCTTGGCCAGGGAGGGTGGGTGGCCCAGAGGGAGAGAGGAAAAGAGCACCCAGCCTTGATAGAAAGGCAAAGGGAAGGGTTTTGGTGAATTCATCAGCAGGTCTTCTCCAGCTGAATTCCCCTTGAGAGCAGCTGGCAGCAGGTTAGACACTCCTGGGCTCAGCTGGAGCTGCAGCAGTTGGCTCCTTGCTCTTATTCCCAGTGTTTGCCACTGGTGCTGCAACTGGGCCCAGCAACACTTGTCACAGAGTCACAGAATGTTAGGGCTTGGAAGTGACCTCGGCAGATCATCCAGTCCAACCCCTCCTGCCAGAGCAGAATTACCTGGAGCTGGTCACGCAGGAACCGCATCCAGGTAGGGGGTTCGAATGTCCCCAGAGAAGGAGACTCCACAGCCCCCCTGGGCAGCCCATCCTGTGGAAGAGCATCCCAGCACCCCAGGATCAGGCACCAGCTGCAGGCAGTGCTGGAGCTGTGACTCCTTCCCCAGCAGGGGTGGCCTGGGCTGCTGCAGGCTGAGGGAGCAGCCAGGCAGAGGCTGCCTGACGCTGCCTACCTCCGGGTGATTGGAGGCACCAGGAGCCACAGGCACTGCATTTCCTCTCCGCTGTTAGAGCGATCGATTACCACCGGGGAGCTGAGGGCAAACAGGGAATAAAAGCAGTGACATGGCTGAGGAAAGCCAGCAGGGTCTGGGACACTGCCTTGCTGTGCTGGTGGCCTGTTGGTGGCCACCGTTGGGAGCCTCCTCTGAGAGCTCCCCGAGGCGTATCAGGAGTTGCTTCCCTGGGTGCCTGAATGTCTGCAGTTTGTGGAGCTTGGCTTGCTGCTTGTGCACCTTTGCTAAGTGACTGAAGGCTAAATTATACAATATTTTGACGTTTCCCTTCTGCTCTCACTGTGGATCATAGACTCATAAAACTGTTTGGGCTGGAAAAGCCTTTCAAGATCGCCCAAGTCCAACCATCGACCCGGCACCACCGTGGCCATTAAGCCATGTCCCAAAGTCCCATGTCCACACATTTTTGGAGCACCTCCAAGGCTGGTGACACCACCACCTCCCTGGGCAGCCTGTTCCAATGCCTGACCACTCTTACAGGGAAGAAATTTTTCCTCATGTCCAACCTAAACTTGCCTGGCACAATTTCAGGCCATTTCCTCTGGCTCTGAAAAGAAGAGCTCAAGAGAAAGATGGATGAGGAACTGCCGAGAGCATGCAGCAGTTCTCCACTGCTCAGCTCCCCTGTGCAGGATCTTGAGGTGCAGCATGTTATGTCTTAGCACATCCTCATGCTGGCAACTCTTCCACCTCGCTCTCCAAGCTCCTGGAGGTTAGGTGAGGCTCTGGGGTTTGAGTCCTTCATGCCCTAGCTCCAAAACCGAGGCAGCTGGCAAACGGCTGTGGTGGGGGTTGGTGGTTTTTATTTCAACCCGCACCATTTGAACCAGCGTTGATGGTTTTGTAGCACCTGTCCTGGAGCCCAGGACTGCAGCGTCAGGTGGGACACAGCCAGGACAGGAGCGGCCCCGGAGCCGCTCCCCCGCGGCCGGGTTCAGCCTGCAGCGGGGCCGGGAGGGGCAGGACCCGGCCAAGAGCCCCACCAAGTGGTGATAGCTCCTGCTGCAGCCCCGGGGGCTTGCTGGGACCTCTGGGGTGAACCCGGCACCTCTTGGCCCCGCCATCAATGGGGCTCCTCCGAGCTGGTGGGGAGATGCAGGGCAGGATGCTCCAAGCTGCACCTGGACCAGCTCCCAGCTCACAGCCGCAGCCAACTTTAGTGCTCTCCGCCCCAACCTCTCTGGCCACAGAGGCTCCAACAGACAGAGCTCTCCTCTCCAGGAGGGTTAACAAGGGTATTTTGCTCCTCTAGCTGAGTAGAAGTGCTGCTTGTCTCCGTCAGCTTTTGAAAGCTTCCATGCAGCTGGCTGCATCTGAGCAAATTTCCCCCATGCCCCCAGCACTGGCAGTGAGCAATGGGCATGGTGCATCTCCTGAGGGACCTGACTGAAACCAGCCCAGGAGGGTTGTACTTCTTGAAGGAGAAGAGCAGGCTGAGATGGGATCTTCTCAATGCTTATCTGTGTACCCAGACCCAGTGACTCAACCCTATCCTATCTCAGCTGCCAGCAGCTTGGCTTAAGCTGATGAACACTTCCTCAGGAATCACTCAGATCTTTTCATCTCCCTTCTCATTCCTTGTCCTTCTCTTCCTGCTTTCAGTTTTTCACTCCTTGCTTTGGCTTCTCCTCTGCCAATGTATCATAAAGTTGTTGAGCTTGGTTGCCAAGAAACAACAAGTGCTGAATCCTTGAGGGCACCAGAAGATTGCTTTTGTTGTGGTCCTTTTGCCTTGCCCAGAGTATTGGCAGGGAGCAGTCTGGCTGCAGACAGAGTGCTGCAGCTCAAGGATGCTGGCAGGCCTTGCAGCACCAGGATCTGTGCTTGTTGGGATGCTCTGCCCCAGCAGCCAGGGGCTGTGGCCTCACAGGTGGCTGTGGCTTTGCTTATCATAGAATCACTGAATGGTTTGGGTTGGAAGAGACCTTAAAGATCATCCAGTTCCAAACCCTCTGCCAAGGGCAGGGACACCTTCCACCAGGGCAGGTCCCTGCTTCTGACTGGGACCAAGCCAGACCTGAGTGCAACCACCAGCAGAGCAGAAGCTCCACCTTTCCCTGGGATATTTTCCTGATGGACTAAAGCTGTGTTAGGGATGTGCTTCCCGTGGTGTTCAGAGCCTCCCTGAATGCAGCAGTGCTGGTGGTGCCCACCACAGGAGTGTCCTGCAGCCTCTGGACAAGTCTTTGTGTGCTTGAGCCATCTTTTGCAATGCTGAGCCTCTAGATCTGAGATTCCCTTTGCTTTTGTCCTGCAGTCCCACCCACTGTCCCTGTGCAACACCAGTGAGGATGAGCACACCGAGTCGGGCTTCATCACCATCGTCAAGCTGGAACAGCCAGACCGGGACCCCAACCCCTGCCTGTCGCTGGCTAACAAGGTAGGTGCACAAATGGCCCCAGTGGCACCAACCCAGGAGAGCAGCAGGAGGAAACAAGGCAGGAAAGAGCTGTTGGAAGGTAGAGAAATGGACAAAGATGGAGCAGGGTGCTTGGCAGACAGGGTCCTTTGGTGGCCTCCCTCAGTACCCATCTCTCCCTATGCTTTGGGACCTACAAGAAGGCTATGGGGGAGCTGTTTTAAAGAGGCTTGTAGCAATAGGACAAGAGGCAATGGCTTGAAACTGAAGCAGGGGAGATGTAGGTTGGACATCAGGAGGAAGTTCTGCACAGTGAAGGTAGTGAAACACTGGAACAGGTTGCCCAGGGATGTGGGGGAGGCCCTGTCCATGGAGACATTCAAGAGCAGTCTCCATGTGGCCCTGTGCTGCCTGCTCTAGTTGGAGGTGTGTCTGCTGGCTGCAGGGTGGTTGGACAAGATAACCTTTGAGAGTCCTTTCCAATCCAGTTCAATCTGTGAGTCTCTGTGGAGTTTTCCTTAGCCTGACTGGGACATCTCAGACCTTTCCCTGTCTGCCTCATGCCCCTCCTGTCTTGCACCTTCACTTTGCCTGCAGAGCTGCTGAAGGGAATTTGTGTTTCCCTGTGTCCTCTATCCCTTAGGAGAACATGGACACAGAAAACACCTCCTGTGCCCCTGTCTTTATAAATAACAGCACTGTGCTACCTCACTGGCTGAGGCATGTGAAGAACCAGCTCTGAGCAAACAGATAGATGCAGACCAGAGGAAGTGGCATTGTAGGGCATGGCTCTGTGACAGTGTGGGGCATGGCTGTGACAGTGTGGGGCATGGCTCTGTGACAGTGTGGGGCATGGCTCTGTGACAGTGTGGGGCATGGCTGTGACAGTGTGGGGCATGGCTCTGTGACAGTGTGGGGCATGGCTCTGTGACAGTGTGGGGCATGGCTGTGACAGTGTGGGGCATGGCTCTGTGACAGTGTGGGGCATGGCTCTGTGACAGTGTGGGGCATGGCTGTGACAGTGTGGGGCATGGCTCTGTGACAGTGTGGGGCATGGCTCTGTGACAGTGTGGGGCATGGCTGTGACAGTGTGGGGCATGGCTCTGTGACAGTGTGGGGCATGGCTCTGTGACAGTGTGGGGCATGGCTGTGACAGTGTGGGGCATGGCTCTGTGACAGTGTGGGGCATGGCTCTGTGACAGTGTGGGGCATGGCTGTGACAGTGTGGGGCATGGCTCTGTGACAGTGTGGGGCATGGCTCTGTGACAGTGTGGGGCATGGCTGTGACAGTGTGGGGCATGGCTCTGTGACAGTGTGGGGCATGGCTCTGTGACAGTGTGGGGCATGGCTGTGACAGTGTGGGGCATGGCTCTGTGACAGTGTGGGGCATGGCTCTGTGACAGTGTGGGACATGGCTGTGACAGTGTGGGGCATGGCTCTGTGGCAGTGTGGGACCATAACTCTATGACAGTGTGAGCCACCCTCCACACACCTCACAGGGGTGGAAGATCTCTGAGTTCTTCAGCTGAAGCTTCTTGGGAAAGAGATGCCTTAGCGAGCAGCAGTTGCTGTGTCAAAAGCTGAGGTCACTGATACAATTCCCTGGTAATAAGGAAGTCAGGTAGGACCGAGGGTCAGCTTAAGCCTTCCCATCTTTGTGTCTCTGATAAAGCTGTGTGGATAAGGCCAGCCTGAGCTTCTCCTTCAGTGGTTCACTGCCTCCTTTTATTGTCTCTGTAGCAAACGTTGTGCTGTTTCCCACGAGCACTGTGTTGATACGAAACAAAACAACACAACTTGTTTAGCTCCTCCTGGCTTTATCTGCTATTTATGTTCAGGTGGTGCCACCCCTATTGCCTGCTTTCTGCTAGGAGAGGGACAGGGTCCTTTTCTGTCCTTCCTGCAGCTTGGATGAAGAAGGCAAGCAAGAGTTTTCCCGAGCAGTTTTTCCTGCATAGCAGGTTGCTTTTCACAGAGGCTGTGGCTAGATGATCTTTCAAGGTCCCTTCCTTACGTTCTGTGATTCTGTGACAACAAAAGCAAGCAGAGGGATGTGAGGCTCTGATGCATTTGCCACCTCTGGGCTGATTGCCCTCATCTGCATGGGCAGCCAAGCAGCAACACTTGTCCCTTTCTGGAGCAAAATGGAAGCCTGAGGTTGGTTTGCTGCTGTTCTGGAGCTGATGCCAGCTGTTAGCAGAAGCCAATGTGCTGGAGTTATTGACCTGCTGTCAGCTGCCCCACATCTGGGTGATGGCCTGGTCCCACCTGTCAGTGTTAGTGAATCCAAGGGCTTCCAGTGCAGCCTGGGCCAGTCCTGAGACTGAGGGTTGTGCAAGTGACTCAGGGAGCATGGCTGAGTGCTCCAACTCTCCTGTGTCCACCCAGACATGACCTGAGATGACCTTAGAGTGGTCTGAGGTTGGTGGCAGCAATAGATGGTTTGGTCAGTGCAGCTACTGTGGAGGATCTTGAGCAGTAAGAAGGAGCAGCTTCAAAGATTCCTCTTCCATGTCAGAACCTAAAAGGTTTAAAATCTATTTTGCTAGTTTTGTCCTTCATCTTTGAGCCTCTCATCACAGTGCTGGAAGTGCCAGTGTGGTACTGAGTCCAGGGATCTGTTCAGGGATCTGTCCAGGGATGAGTCCAGGCTCTGGCCAGCCTGATCTAGGGTAGGGTGTCCCTGGGCATGGCAGGGGGATTGGAACTAGATGATCCTTGTGGTCCCTTCCAACCCTGACTGATTCTATGATTCTATGATCAGCTGAGGAAGGCCTGTGTGGGGAGGGCAAGACATGGTGCATTGCTGCATTGTGGTCATCCTCACTAACCTTGATCCCTTCTCCAAGACCACTAACCCCACCAAAGCAATCAAAGCCCTCAGTTCCCTGGCCTTTACTCACCAGATCCAAAGCCAACTCTGGGGTTTGAATCAGAGAATCATTTAGGTTGGAAGGGTTCTTCAGTTCAGCCCCACTGCAGTCAGCAGGGACATCTTCAACTAGAGCGGGTTGCTCAGAGTCCTGTCCAACCTGACCTGGAATGGCTCCAGGGATGGGGCATCTCCCACTGCAAGTATGCTGGAGCAAGCTGAGATCCAGCTGAGCATGCCATTGGTTGCCATCCTGTCTCCAAGATCTCCCCCAGGGAGGCTCACAGCTTTTCTCCCCAAGCCAGGACTACTTTAGCCATGAAATACAGGCAGGTGGTCCTTAAGCTGCCCACATCCATGGGCCCTGCCTTGTACCTCAATTGCTCCATCCCCCTGCAGTTGCTCTCTGGCTGCTTCTCCAGAAGCCTGTGCTGAGCTCCTTCCCTCCAACATCATCCAGATCTCTTCCTCCAAATCCCTAGGCAAGTTCTCTTCAAGGGCAGGGATGTAGCTGTGGGATGTGGCTGGTGCTTGCTGGAGCAGGAGCCTTGTTTCCCTGGCATGTGCTCCCTGTGGTAGAGCTTTGCATCTTGAACTGCAGTGCTCTATCAATGCTGATAAAAATAGCCATGTGCAAAGTGTTATCATAACCTCTGCTTCAGCTGTCAGGCAGCCAAGAGGTGCAAACAGACAGCCCTGGCTAGGGTAACTCCACCAGCCACTTACCCAGCACTTCTCTGCTTCTCCTCTCTCAAATGCTAGCCCTGCTTCAGCATCCAAAGCTAAAACCAATAGGGAAAGTGTTTGGACTGTGAGGGGAGAGGAGGACATAGAGAATAGCTCTGGCATCAGTTGAAAATGGTTTCATTCTCAAATGGTAGCCCTGCTTCAGCATCCAAAGCTAAAACCAATAGGGAAAGTGTTTGGACTGTGAGGGAAGAGGAGAACATACAGAATAGCTCTGGCATCAATTGAAAACGGTTTCATTCTCATTCTGATGCATCACTTGTCCTTTTTTCGTGGTGTGCTTTTGTTTCCTGGGTCAACCACTGATTGCAAGCCTGGTTGACAGGCTGCTGAGACCTCCTAAATCATCCTGGGAGTGCATTTTTTGCACCAAAAGTGTTTCAATCCTTGAGGGAGGAGGGGAGCTGTGCTGAGTGGCTGAGGAGATCACACACCAAGACAGTACAGGCTCAGGAAATGATGGCAGCAAGCAGGTTGTAAATATCTTGAAGCAAAGCTGTGTCCTTTGCTGCAAGAGTCAGAAGGATGTTGGGAAGAGTCACCTGTCCAGGCTCAGGCCTTTGTTTGTCCATCTTTGGTGCCTTTATCAGGGTTAAATCTTTATAGAGCTGCTCATTGTTCATCAAAACTTGATGAATGAACAATCATCATCACTACCTGAAAGTCTTGTTTCTTCTTTGGTGCTGGCAAGCACCGAGGCTCCTTTGATCCCAGGCAGGACCCCAGTCGGAGCCCTGCCCCAAGCCTCTGATCTCACTTTTGCAGCTTCTCCATCTGGCATCCCAAACCTGAGTGTCAAATCCTATCAGCATCTCAGAGCCTTCAAGCCTCTGTGGTCTTCCCAACCAATCTGCACCTCCCTTCACATCCTCATACCTGTGCCCTGACCCACCTCTGTCACCCTGATGAGGTGCATAGATGTGACCAGCACCTGGGAGACTGCTCCCAGAGATGGGACCCCAAGCAAGGGCTGGAGCTGAACCTGTTCCGCCGCTGCTCGCCGTGCTGGGAATGCCCCTTCCCTGGGCTCAGCCGGCTCCTGCCTTTGATGGTGCAGCTGGGAAGCAGCAGCTCTGACCTCTGCCCCCCGAGCTGGGGTTGGCAGCGCTGTGGGCAAACTGCTGCAGCCGCTGCGGCAGCTCCCTGTTTGCGCAGGACGCGCAGATCAAAGGGCTCCGCATGAGTAAGAGTGGCCCAGCCCTGCACTTTGTTCACCTTCTCGTCTCCCTTTCACAACAACCTGCCTCTGCCTGCCTGGAGGGCTCCAAGGGCTTAGTGGGAGGACGTGGGTGACCCTGCAAGGTCCTCCAGGCAGTGTGCTTTGCCCTCGGCAGGGTGGCATCCTTACCGGCTCGGGTGGGTCTCGAAGCTCTCCTCCTTGGTGGGCTGTGAAATGTTGTCCTGCTCCCAATCCTAGACCAGACCTGCAGCCCAGGCACCACCTGAGCTTCTGCTTGGCAAGTGAGGGGAATGAGGGCCAGGGAGAATGAAGTGTATGGGACAGGTCCAGAGACACCACCCAGCTGGAGCAGGCACAGTGAGAAATGGAGACCTGCAGAGTTTTCTGCTCTCCTGGGATGGGAGGGTTGTGTAGCGGTCAGCAGGGCTGCAGATCTCTGCCCGGAAGCTCCAGCTCTGAAGCAAAGGGGCACATGGCACAGAGAGCTGGGGAATTTGGTGCTTACCTTTATGGGTTGCTGTGGCCATGAACTAATTTGCCTCCCCAGCTAGAGGGAGAAAGCAGCCCTGAAGAGCAGAGCTCCCCGGGGTGGCATGCTCCAGCAAGAGCAGGCACCACGGCTCCATGCCAGGACAGAAACCAAGGTGCCACCTCTATCCTCAATCTAAACAGCAGGTGCTTCCCCTCGTCTCTCCAGGGTGGCAGATACGTGTCCCAATGGCAGATGTCAGTTCAGAGGTACCAAATGTCCACTGAAGCTTGTGTTCTTTCTGGACAGGCAAAGCTGGCTGGGGAGCGTGGAGCCCGCGCCATCCTTTTTGACATTACCGATGACGAAAGCGCTGCTGACCAGGTACAGGCCTCACTGCTGTCACCAGCTAAGCCACAGTGCCCCTGTCCCATCCCAAAATGTGCCCAGCTGAGAACCCAACATGCAGTGGGAAGTCTCAGGAGGGTACTGCAGGCTGGCTGTGAAAGTTGCCTCTGTCCCAGCTCATGCATACACCCAGAAGTGCTTTCGTGGCGTGTCCAGATCTCCACTCAGGACACAGGACAGGAGCTTGAACAGCAGTTTGCTGCTCTCCAAGGGCATTGCCTGCTCAGCTGAGTTTTTCTAGACACTTCCTAAGAAGTCACAGCTTTTCTTATCCCATCCCAGCCCTGCTGTTACCTTAAAGGAAAGATGGTTTATTGAGTTTGCAAGCCAAAGTCACAGCCACCCTGCTATGGTGTTGGTGATGCTGCTGCAAATACAGCATTGCTTTAGAGACTTAGAATGACAGAGTGTAATGGGTTGGAAACTTAGAATGATAGTGTGCAATGGGTTGGAAAAGACCTTTAAGAGCATAGAGATGTTCTACCAATGCTGCTGTCATCTCTGGAAAGGAATTGGTTCTCCATCACAATAATCAAGGGATAAAATGGAAAAGTATCCAGCATCATGAAGAGGGCAGACAGGGGAGCTGGTGCCTGAGCTTATCAAAACTCTGCTTGCTGGATCCATTTCTCGTGGTTCTTTCATGTACTTGCGACTCAATTTCTGATGCCAGAGAAATGCAGCAGTGAGCACAGGCCCACAAGGCAGGGGCATCGTGAGGCAGGAGCATCACGAGGTGATGCTGAGGTTGCCTGGGGAAGGTATTGGAAGTTATTAGCAGGTCAGATGGCCACCCCTGATTCAGGTCAGCCTGGAGGAGACAGCAGGAGTTGGACACTTTCTAAGCCAGCCTGTGGTGAAAAATTGCCAGGATGATGAGAAACAAACAGAATGTCCTGCAGGTCACAGAGGGAGGAGGAGGAACATCAATGAGTCTGAAGAGAAGAGAAGAGAGGAGAAGAGAGGAGAAGAGAGGAGAAGAGAAGAGAAGAGAAGAGAAGAGAAGAGAAGAGAAGAGAAGAGAAGAGAAGAGAAGAGAAGAGAAGAGAAGAGAAGAGAAGAGAAGAGAAGAGAAGAGAAGAGAGAAAAGAGTTTTTCTGTAGCAAAGGCAGCACTCAGCTGTGTTGTTGGCAGTTAATCACCTTGAAGAGGATAGACCAAGAACTTTTGCACAGGGGCTGAGAGTTGTCCAGTTGTGGCACCATCAGAGGAAATGGAGAAAGCCATGCAGAAAGTTGGTAAAGGAGGAAGAGCTTCCATCTGCTTTCACCATAGAGGGATAGTGCAAGTGTGGGGGAGCAGACAGCCTCTACAGTGTGTGCAAGAAGCACTGGGAGGAAGCAGAGGTGTCTGGGGGGCTGGGACAGGCTTTGTTTTAGGCTGTTCTGGACCACCTCTCACTGTGTTTGTTTCTTTGCAGCTGAGAAAGCCCAGAGGTTTGAGTCAGCCTGTGGTTCTGATCCGGGGCCACGATGCTGAGCTGCTCATGGGCGTTGTGAACAAGAACAGAGAGGCCCACGTGAAGATAGAGGTCAAGGAGCCACCTGCTTGGGTGAGAGACAGCATTCCCTCTTCCTTCTGTATCCTCCCTCCCAGGAGCAGGGCTTTCCCAGAGATGGTTTGCTTCCTCCTCAAGGAAGGAGATATGGGGAGAATCCTCCAGTTTTCTGCAGGATGCCTCCAGAAAGTCCTCCATCCTCCTCCCCAGGGGAGGAGCTGCCTCCAGAAAATCCTCCATCCTCCTCCTGTGGGAGGAGCTGCCTCCAGAAAATGCTTCATCCTCCCCGGGGGAGGAGCTGCCTCTCTGCAGCACTCCGAGGATGTGCTGCAAACAAAGGCTCAGAAGCACTTGCAGCTTATTTAGTTTCTTAAACATCACAAGTGAGGTGAGGGCATTCCCTGTCTCTCCAGGTGAGACCAAGCCTTGATTTTTTCAGCTTGTGCTACCTTAGACCTTAGGCTTCTGAGCAGCTGAGACTCCATTCCTGCTGGAGTGTGCAGGAAAGACTGAGCCTTGTTCCTCGAGAACTTTCTTGCTTCCTAAGGAGCAAGGAAGTAGAGCGTGGCCAAGGATCTCGTTGGCTGATGGTCAGGAAGAGATGGAGCTTCTCTTGCCTTGCCTCTGATTCCCTCCACATGCCACACTAGAGTCATTTCTTGCCTGTTTTTCCCTCCAGCCAGACTATGATGTGTGGATTCTCCTCACGGTGGTCAGCACTGTGGTCGTCATCATCTTGATCTTTGTTGTCCGCACAAAGTGCCAATTGAACAGGACTCAGGTAGGAAGCTGATGGAGCAGATGGGTCTGAGCAAGCAGGCGAGCAGGAGAGGCAGGAACAGACACAGTCTGGGAGGGGAAATCTGCCTCTGTGTGAGTGGAAGGTGTGGCTTTGCTCTCCTCTCGTGAGACCCCACCTGGAGCACTGTGTGCAGTTCTGGAGCCCCCACCACAAGGAGGACATGGAACTGTTGGAGCCAGTCTAGAGGAGGGCCATGACGATGCTCAGAGGGCTGGAGCATCTATGCTATGAGAACAGACTGAGACAGTTGGGGCTTTTCAGCCTGGAGAAGAGAAGGCTTCCAGGAGACCTTGGAGTGGCCTTCCAGGATCTGAAGGGGCCTACAAGAGGGCTGGGGAGGGACTATTGACAAGGTCTTGTAATGACAGGACAAGGGGGAATGGGTTCAAACTGGCAGAGAGGAGATTTAAACAGGATGTTAGGAGAAAGTTCTTCACAGTGAGGATGGTGAGACACTGGCACAGGTTGCCCAGGGAGACTGTGGCTGCTCCCTCCCTGGATGTGTTCAAGGCCAGGCTGGATGAGGTCTTGAGCATCCTGTTCTAGTGGGAGGTGTCCCTGCCCATGGCACAGGGGGGTTGGAACTGGCTGAGCTTTGAGCTCCCTTCCAACCTAAACCATTCTACAATTCTATGACTCTGTGAGGCAAGAGCAGTCCAGGGATGAGTGGAGTGATCCCAAACTGGGCTGACAGCATCCCTTGTGAAGCAGCCTTGCTGTCTTGCCACCCCACCAGCACTGCAGCCTGCAGTCCCAGCACCTTTCAGAGCTTGTCCCAGCACCTTTCAGAGCTTGTCCCAGCACCCAAAGCTGCAGAGCTGTGCCAAAGGCTCTTGGTTTTAAGAGTGTTCTCTGTAGTGAGAGAGAGGAGATCAGATGTTTTTAATAGAAATTAACAAATCAAATAATCACAGCATGGTCTGGATTGCAAGGTACCTCCAAAGGTCGTCCAGTCCAACCCCACTGCAGTCAGCAGGGACATCCTCAACTAGATCAGGTTGCCCAGAGCCCTGCTAAGTGTCAGCCTTGATTATCTCCAGGGATGTGGCCTCAGCCACCTCCCTGGGCAAACCTGCTGCAGAGTCAGATGTATTTCCAGATTTGAGGATGCCC
Source organism: Psilopogon haemacephalus (assembly GCA_013396835.1). Lineage (NCBI taxonomy): Eukaryota > Metazoa > Chordata > Aves > Piciformes > Megalaimidae > Psilopogon > Psilopogon haemacephalus. The sequence goes on from VWZI01009395.1 coordinate 254,300, forward strand.
CCTTCCTCCTGTGGAAAGACAAGCCTTGGAGGTTCAAAACTGCAGCACTGCTGAGTGATTCTGAGTGTTCAGTGCCAGATGTCTCCTGCTGATGACAACTCCTAAGTCAGGTTTGACAAAAAGTCACTTCTGGAAATGAGTGTTGCCCCCGGATTCCTGACAATCCCACTCTGAAAATGGAAGGGCAGTGAGGAGTATGGCAAGGGAAGGCTGAGCCTCTCCTTGAAGCCTCTTTCCTCCCTGGCAGGACTCCCTGCAGCAGCAGACCCTGCAGGCCATCGGGCAGCTGGCCACACGCAGGTACCAGGCAAGGTGCCGGCAGGCCTCGCGGTGGGACTCAGCCAGCAGCTGCAGCTCTGCCCCTGTCTGTGCCATCTGCCTGGAGGAGTTCAGTGACGGCCAGGTAAGCTGTGGGCATGGCCCCTGGGTACCCCTGGCTCCAGGTTAGCCAAGGCTCTGGGAGCTGTGGTGGGAGCTGAGCTGTCTAGCAGGGACGGGAGGCCCTTGGGATGTTTGGCACTGAGTTCTGCTGCCCCTTGGTCGAAAAAAGACCTGCCCCTGCTGAAGCCACTTGCCTGCAGATTCACATTCCCTGAAGGTGGGTCTCCAGCTGCCACTGGAGGGTGAAGCACCCATAAGACATCCATGCCTAACCAACGGGGCACAAGTGGAGTTTGCTTCTCCCAGGCCCTCAGCCTGAAGCTCCTCTGATCCCAGGCACATCTGTGGATGTTAACACCCCACAGCTGCACTCAGTGAGCAGAACCAGAGCTGCTGCACAGCCTCCTCCATGCACATCTGGCTGCAGATCATTTTCCATCCTACAAGGCTCATGTCCATCAACAAGAAGCCACCCAGGACTTAGGTCATGGTTCTTCTTGCTTACAGTGCTCCTCTTCTCTCCACCTCTCTCTAGGAACTGAGGATCATCTCATGCTCCCATGAGTTTCACCGGGACTGTGTTGACCCTTGGCTTCAGCAACACCACACGTGCCCACTTTGCATGTTCAATATTCTTGGTAGGGCTCAGAGAGGACATTTCCTGGCCAGGGATGGGGTTGGGTGCAGGGGCTGTACCCAGGAGGTCCTCGGGTGATGGCCACAGTGAGTGCATCAGCAGGTGTCTGTGTGTGGGGGACGCGTGAAGCAGTGTGTGCATGGTCAGGGGTCCCTCTGCTTGTGCAATGAGGTGCTGGGCTTGGGCTGGGAGCTGCAGCAAGAGGAGAGGTTCCCAGTGCTGGGAGCTGTAGGGAGGGGAGGTAGGCTTTGAGGGTCAGGGCAGCAAGGGAGGTGCTGAGCATGCAGGGACGGTTTGGTGGTGGCAGTGAGGAGTTGCAGGGCACAGGCGAGATGTGGTGGTGCAGTGCAAGCTTGCCAGTGCTGGGGTACTGCAGCCAGGCTGGGGGACGTGTGCTGGAGGCTCCCTTCTCTGTCTACAGCCAGAGACTCGGTGGACCAGGCCACGGCTGCTGGTTCCAGGCTGGCCCCTCGGGACATGGAGCCTGGACGGCGACTCCACCTTTTCCGCCAGCACCCGGGACATGCCCTCTACCACCTCCCACACCCCTACCCTCAGAGGAACCTCAGGAGCTTTCCCCCGGAGCCAGCCCACGGCAATCCCTTCTTCCACTCTCCCGAGCTCTCCCAGCTGGATTTTGGCACCATCCACTACATGCCCTATAGGCCAGTCCCCTCCCTGCTCGCCTGCGGCCACTCGTCCCCGCTGGCCCCGGGCTTGCTGGGCCAGCAGCATCCCAACCCCTCGGCGTGTGGGCAGACGCTGCCGCCCCACAGGACTTGTTCTCTCCAGCCTCAGGCCCCCTGCCTGGGGCTGAAGGCAGCCCTGGCACAGAAGCAGCACCGTGCCCCAGCCCTGCGCCGGGGGCTCGGCCACGGGCACCAGCACAACAGCAGCGGCTCCGGGGAGAGCTACCTGACGGACCACAGCGGGTACCTGGCGGACGGACCCGGCAGCGACTCCAGCTCGGGGCCCTGCCACGGCTCCTCCAGCGACTCCATGCTGAACTGCACGGACGTCAGCCTGCAGGGCATCCACGGCAGCTGCTCCACCTTCCGCAGCTCCCTCAGCAGCGACTACGACCCCTTCGTGTACTGCAGCTCCGAGGGACCCACGGTGGACAAGGGCCAGGAGCAGCCCCGGGCGCTCAGGGAGACGCGGCCCAAGTCCTTGGACCTGATGGTGCCCGGGGGTGCGGCTCCAGCCAAGCCCCAGGTGCTCAGCCACGTCCACTACCACCACCACCAGCACCATCACTACCGAAGAGATGTGGAGTGTCCACCCGGCAGGGCTGGGCAGGGCCCCGGGCAGCGCAAATCTCGGTACTCTGGGGCCAGGGTTGGCTTCCAGGGTGCTCGGACACAAAAGAGGGCTGAGAAAAGCCTGCAGTGTCAGCAGGCTCTGGAGAGCATCCCAGGGCTGCGGGAGGCAGCTGCAGGGGAACAGGTACCCAGTGCCCAGCAGGGCCGGGAGCCCCTCCACGCCCCCTCGGCATCTCCCAACGGGTTGGACTTCAGCGGAGATGCCAACAGAGCGCCGGGAGCAGCTGGCACATCCCCTGCCCCTCTGCCCCCAAGGCACAGCTTACAGAGCCGTCACCACCGAAGGAAAAGAAAGTGTCCCCTGGAGCCTGACCCTGCTCTCCCGGCCCAGGACTCAGCCTCGCCCAAGCTCTGCGATGCTCACCTTCCAGACGGGCATGCCGCAGGCTACCGCTGCTCTCCCGAAGCCCAGCCCCTGCTCCCCAGCGCTGCCCTGCCCTGCAGCTCAGGCTCTCGGCCGCTCTGGAAGTGTTTGGTGCCCCAGTCCGGCTCGGAGCTGAAGAGACAGGAGGAGGGCTCGGCAGGACGGGGGCCAAACCGCACTGCTCCTGCTGGTTTCTCAGGGACTGGCCCCCCCAGGCACAGTCTGAGCCTCCACCTTCACTGCCCATCCCAGCAGGGAGCTCAGGGTGAGTCTGGTGTTTGCCTCTTCTGGCAGCAAGCAGGTGAACTGAGGGTGGTTGGCTGAAGGTCCTCTGCCTGCCGTAGAGCCTTCAGGGTGGGCATTGCTGCAGGGCCACTGGCTGCAGAAGGGTTTCAAGGATGACCTTGGAGTGGCCTTCCAGGATCTGAAAGGGGCTACAGGAAGGCTGGGGAGGGACTGTTCACAAGGATGGAGGAGGAATGGGTTGAAACTGGCAGAGGGGAGATTTAAATGGGATGTTAGGAGGAAGTTGTTTGCAGTGAGGGTGTTCAGACACTGGCACAGGTTGGCCAGGGAGGTTGTGGAGCACAGAAGCACAGAATGGGATCTTTGATCACGTTCTGTGCTTCTGTGCACCACAACCTCCCTGGAGGTGTTGAAGGCCAGCTTGGATGAGGCCTTGAGCAACCTGTTCTAGTGGGAGGTGTCCCTGCCTGTGGCACAGGGGGGTTGGAACTGGCTGAGCTTTGAGCTCCCTTCCAACCTAAACCATTCTATGATTCAGAGCTCACCTGTCTGGAGGTGATAGCCTGAACGATGAGCAGGTCTCATAAAGAGTGCACCAAACCCTGCAGCCTTGGCCTGAAAGATGAGAAAGGAGGTGGCTGGGTTTAACTAAACATCTGTAGCAGCTGGAACATCTCCCAAAGGAAGGGGTGGGGCCACATATCTCAGTGCCCCTACATCAGTCTGGATGTCTTATTGGCAGAGTCACTCTTGGTGAGGCTAAACTGGGCTCTAGCTGGGGTAGCCAACCCCAGGCAGGTGGAATTTTTGAGGAAGGAAGCGTGCATGGCTGGTGGTAGGAGGAGAAGAGATGAAATGAATCCATGGAGCTGCACATCCCTCGCTTCTCACCTGCCTCTGCTCTGGGGGAGCTGCTTGTTTTAAGTCTCTTTTGGAAGTCAGAGGTCGTTCAGGTTGGGCCTTCTGCCTAGCTGCTGTGCATCTCTCTCCGGGAGAAGGAAAAGGTGCTGGAGAAAAGGCTGTTTGAAAGGAGCTGAGTGGGTTCAGCTGCCAGGCTTTGCTCTCTCAGGCTCCTCAGAAGGCAGCCAGCATGGGCAGGTGGTGGCTGCCAGCGGAGCCCTGGCTCCCTTCCTCACCCTGCCACTGACTCACCGCAGGTCCTCGGGCAAATCCTTTTGATTTAGGTACCAAATCCAGATCCAGCTGCCTAATTTTTGTTAAAAGCCTGGCCTCAAACTCGTGACTCACCCTGCCCATTGTGCTGGGGAGATAATAACTTCCTCCCCATGCTCGTCTATCCTGCCCCACGCCACACCCAGGCTCCTGGTGCTGGAGTGCCTGGTGAGGAGGCAGCAGGGAAGGGGGAGAGGCTGGATGGGGCATGGAGCCGGCGGCACTGCAGGCTCCCAGACTCCCAGGAACACTTTTTTTCTTTTTTTCTTTTTTTTTTTTTTTTATTCCCAGGCACAGAAGTGCCTGACGCTGCAGATAGGTGATGGGGAGGCTCCTCAGAGGGTTGCTGTGTGGAGAGAGGAAGAAGCTGCAACGTTGAGGTGTCTCCCTGGCTTGCAGGTAGCTCTGAGAGCTGATGTGTCCTGAGTTGGGAGTGATACTGCCAGGACACAGCCCTCCCAGAGTCACAGCAAGGGACCTCCACATGGGGAGAGGCCTCCTGGCACGAGGGCAGGCTGCTCAGGAGTTGCCTTGAGCTCCCATTTCAAACTGAAGCTGGGAGAACTCTTGAAGCCACCAGAGCAGGAGTCTGTGCACCTCAGGCAGGGTGCTGGGTACTGTGATGCCTCTGTCTCTGTGTAGATGATCCTGATCTGTGCACACAGTCAGGAGATGAAGTGATGGGGGAAGGCTCCCTGACACCCAGAGCCAATGCCAGCGTGCTGTGCCAAGCACAAACATCCTTCCTCCCCTCTTAGTTCCCCTTCCCAGGAGCTAGAAGGCTCAGGGTGTTGAAAGCAGTGTGACTCTGTGTCTATTTGACTGCAGTAACTCCTGTGAATCAGCCAGAGAGTCAGAATCTCCCTGTAAGGATGAGAGAACACATAGAAAAGGAAAGGGTTAACTTCATTATCAACTGACAACAGTTGGAGGGAGCTGGAGCTCAGGCAGGGCTGAGGCAGAAAAGGCATCAAGCTGAAAAACACAGTGGCTGACATAACACAGCCTCAGAGTTAGAACCACATTGGTTCTTTGTCTTAGAAAAAGGGGACTGGGCATAAAGCAGGAGAGGAAAAAGTGAAAAGAGCAAAGAAGGAGCTCCATCAGACAGCCCCATGCAAGCAGGAGACACAAAATAGCCAAGGAGAGCAGGGGGAAATGCTTACGTGCCTCTAGAGAAATGTCATAGGGCTAAAAATAAAAGGGGGATAATGAGAAAGCCTGGCTTGAAATTAAAGTTTGGGACAGAAACTTTGCAGAAGCCCAGCTTTAAAAAAAAAACAAAAAAACACCACCAAAACCCAAGCAGTGGGAGCCTGTAATTCTCAGGTGAAATTACAGAGAGGAGAGAAGTTTGTCCCTTCTGCTGGCATGGGAGGGACCCTGTGCGTGGAGGAGAGCATCAAGTCCCATGGCAAACAGCACCAAAATCCCCAGCTGCAGCCTAAGCAGCAGCAGGGTGGTGGTAAGGTTGCAGTGCACTGCATCAGCACAGCCTGCCAGAGGAGCAGGGCCTTGGGAGGCTTCAAAAGGATAGGAAAAAGAGCAGGCAAAAGAAGCAGCTGCTGTGGGGTTTGCTGGAAGCCCCCAGAAAAAGAGCTGAGCGAGCAGCAGAGCAGAGAGGGCAGGCAGGAGTTTGTCCCAAGCTGAGGTGTGAGTGGATGAAGAAAGCAGAAGAGAGATGGAGGTGAAGGGAAGGGCAAGGTGGGCCAGGGAAGGACTTCTATGAACAAGCTGTGGAAGAGAGAGACCCTTAATGGAAACCTCCTCAACTCCTTCAGAAGGCTGCCAGGGGCTCTGCAGGTCCAGGGACTCATAGAATCAGTCAGGGTTGGAAGGGACCACAAGGAGCAGCCAGTCCCAACCCCTCTGCCATGCCCAGGGACACCCTACCCTAGAGCAGGCTGCCCACAGCCTCTGCCAGCCTAGCCCCAAACACCTCCAGGGATCTGGCCCCAAACACCCCTCTGGGCAACCCATTCCAGCCTCTCACCACTCTCATGCTCAACAACTTCCTCTTTACGTCCAGGCTGAATCTCTCCACCTCCAGCTTTGCTCCATTTCCCCCTAGTCCTTTCACTCCCTGATAGCCTAAAAAGTCCCTCCCCAGTGTTCTTGTAGGCCCATTCAGATATTGGAAGGCTACACTAAGGTCACCTGGGAGCCTCCTCTTCTCCAGACTGAAGAGCCCCAACTCTTTCAGTCTCTCAGTGAGGCAGGTCTAAGGGTTAGAACTGTTGAGGATGGAAGGGACCTTTGAGACCATCAAGTCCAACCCCTCCCCCAGAGCTTATAATCCCACCACTGCTGCTAAGCCACTGCCACTAAACCATGTCCCTCAGCACCACATCCATGCATATTTTAAACACCTCCAGAGTAGCCTGTTCCAGTGCCTGAGAACCCCTTCTGGGAAGAAGTTTTTCCCTAATATCTAATCTGAACCTCCCCTGGCACAACTTGAGGCCATTTCCTCTTGTCCTGTCACTTGTTGCATGTGAGAAGAGACCAACCCCCACCTGGCTGCAACCTCCTCTGAAGCAGTTGCAGAGGGTGATGAGGTCTCCCCTCTCAGCCATGCCTTCTGATGGCTAAAATGTGAAGGGTTGTAACTGCAGAGCAGAAGAGCAAAGTGAAGGATCAGTGTGGAAGTGCTTCAAGAGGTTCTCACCTTGGCATAGTTCTGGTAAGGACACAAGGTAGAGGATTCCTCACAAGATGTCAAGGTTTGGAAAGGACACAAAAACATAATCAAGTCCAACTCCCCTTGCCACAGCAGGACCATCCAGTCTAGCTCAGGGAACACAGGAACACATCCAGACAGGCCTTGAAAGGCTCCAGAGAAGGAGACTCCACAACCTCTCTGGGCAGCCTGTGCCAGTGCTCTGGGACCCTTCCAGGCAAGAAGTTGCTCCTTGTGTTGAGCTGCAACCTCCTGTGCTGCAGTCCTGTTGCAGGGAGCCAGGGAGCAGAGCCTGTCCCCCAACTCCTCACCCCCAGCCCTCAGATATTTAGAAATATTGATTCAATCCCCTCTCAGGCTTCTCTTCTGCAGACTAAGCAGCTCCAGGTCCCTCAGCCTCTCCTCCCCAGGCAGTGCTGCAGTCCCCTCAGCATCCTCATAGCCCTCCCCTGGACCCCTCCAGCAGATCCCTGTCTCTCTTCAACTGGGGAGGGGTGGGACAGGCTTTGCTCACTTGCTCCCTGGGATGTCCCTTTCAGAGTGAAAACCCAAATGTTAGGAGCTGGCTGGGAGCAAAGGTGGCACAAGCAGAAAGTGGCATCGTGCAACTGCCTGAGTCCGTGGTGCTTTCACAGCTGGCAGCCAGCACTGCTCACACCCTGGCTGCTCAAGAAAGGCTATGGGAGGAGTGCAGAAGGGGCCTGAGTGCAATCACAGCAAGGGGGTTTCTGGGTGATCAGAAAGGATTTTGAGACCCACATATGGGAAAAAAGATGATTTGAAACGAATATGATATGAAAGGGGGGATATGAAATCAGGAGAGTGGGGGAGAAGGCAGACCAGGGAGACTCAGTGATGCTTTGTAACAGGAAAGAAAAAAAGTGGTGGCATCAGATGGGAAACAGAAGCTTTGAACCACCCAATAAGGTAGCAGAGGGTGTGGAGAGAAACTGCTGCTCCTTGCCCAGAGGATGTAGGCACCAGGAGTCAAATCTAGGGATCAAGAGCTATCAAATGCAGAGATGCAAATACCCTCTCTGGCTCAGGAAGTCCCTGAACCAGGGTTTCCAGAAGCTGCTGCTGCTGCTCCTGTGGGATGCAGCAGCCTCCAGGTGTGTGCTCACCTCACCCAGCTGCCAGGGGAGGCTGCATCTTGGTCCACAGCCCCTGGAGAAACTCCACTTGTGCAGGCAGTGCCATGTGCTGGCATGGCAGGGAAGAATGCTGCCCGCAGCCATCACCAGGGCACCGCAGAGGATCCCACAGAGCACTGCAGCATCTTGGAGGTGATGCCACTTGCCTGAGCACCTCCACCAGCTTTTCATGCTGGGGTTTGCATAAAGCTACAGCCCTGCCTGCCTTGCCTGGGAGGCTCTACCTCTGGGGGTTGTTTCACTGAAGAAATCAGTCCTCAAGCAATGCCGAATGGATCCTTTTAAGAGAAGCCAGACAACTAGCTGGGAATTAGAGCTGGATGGCTTCCTAAACCGCCCCAGCACGCAGGGATCTGCTCCCAGAGCAGCCAGATTACCCCCAGCACAGGCTGATGAAATCTCTTCCTTTCCCACTCTGGGCAATCTCGCCTCCTGCAGCACGCTGTCAGCATCCTCCCCCTCCCCAGCATCTCCTGCTCATCCTCTTAGCCATTCCCTTTCATGTCACATCTTTGATCTTCTGCTGGAGAGTGGGAGAGGGATTAGAAGGCAGCAAAAGACCACCATTAAAAGCTGACAGGCAAAGAAGGAGATTTCTGGTGGCTCACCAAGGTCATTGCCCTGGAAGAGTCTCACTGCACAGTTGAGCAGCTGGGGCTCTACCATCTCTCCCAACTCAAGGCCTATTTTAAGCTTCCTTCTAGCAGGGCACACTCACACAGGCAGAGATTTCAGCAAATGCTTTAATAATGTTCTTGGGCATCTGAGAGACCACAGAGTGACCTAAGCTGTCTCTTCTGTGTGGCACAGGGACTGGTGGGCATGGGAAGCAGTTGGCAATGCTTCATCCAGCACACAAATGCCAGGATGCACTCAGAACTCTGTCTCCTGGTGCTCTGGCTGTGCCTGCACACCCAGGCCTATGCTAACACTCTGTCTGTGCATTAATTTCCCCCACTGATCAGGGATGTTTTCAAAGCAGAGCCTCACTTCTCTGTTTTCTTCCCATGTATTTGATTTTCAGAGGTCCTGTTCCTACAGCTGGTGCTAGACAACAAACAGCAACTCGCTGGGACTGTCCTGAAAGGCTGTTTTGAGTTGCTCCAGATGAATGTGGGGCTACAAAGATGCTGAGAGGACTGGGGACATCTCTCTTAGGAGGAAAGGCTGAGAGAATTGGGGCTTTTTTAGTCTGGAAAAGATCAGACTTGGGAGGAGATCTCATCAGTGCTGATCAATACTTAAAGGGTGGGAGTCAGGAGGATGGGAGTCAGGAGGATGGGATCAGGCTTTTGTCAGTGGGGCCCAGTGACAGGACAAGGGATACAGGCACAAGCCTGAACATAAGAAGTTCCATCTAAACATGTGGAGGAACTTATTTAATTTAAGGGAACAGGCTTTGATGTCATCTTTGCTCTTTACTAGAGAGAGGGGAAAGGGAAAGGGACTGCCCAGGGAGGTGGTGGAGCCTCCATCTCTGGAGACATTCAAAACCCACCTGGATGTGTTCCTGCCTGACCTTCTCCAGGTGAACCTTCCTCGGCAGAGAGCTGGGCTGAGTGATCTCCAGAGATCCCTCCCAAGCCCTCTGTAATAGCTGTGTGGACATTGGTTTGCTTTGGGTCTCAGGAACGTTCAGGAAAAGGGAAACATGAAAAATCAAGCAGAGGTGCTCTGCTGGCCCCACCTGAGAGCTCTGGGCAGGCTTGGGAGACCTCTGGGGAAGGGGTCCTGGGGTGTGTGTGTCAGCACTCAGTCACTTAGAGAGAAGGGGAGAGTCTGAAGCAGTGACTCAGGGTGCACCATTTCTAGGCAGCTCTCCTGCTGAATGACTCCCAAGTTGCCTGCTCAGCGCCTGCCTGGCAGCAGCTGAGCAGGGGAAGCAGGGGAAGGGGCTGGTGAGGAGCCTGAGCTGCAGGCCCTACTGGCTGGCACCCCGTGAGGGACTGGCAACCACCAGTCCTTGAGTTTGGCTTATCCAGGACTCAGAAGCAATTTGTGCAAGCTGCTGAACGCCCTGAGCCACGTGTGCCAGCCCTTTGGTGCACTGACACCTCCATCTGCAGCCTGCTTTTGTGGGCTGCTGTCCCCAGTCCCTGGAAGGTGCTGCCCTGGCACCTTGTGAAGATCAGGCTCTGTTATTTGCTGTTGCTAATACTTTTCAAATGGTTGTAGAGCTCTTCCTCAAAGAGCAAACATCAAAGAGCCTCAGAAGCCAGCATCTAGTAGCAAGGGGAACCCTGGGGTGCTCCATGCCCTTAGCCTGTACCTTCTGAAATATTCAGAGCAGCTTGGCGTCTGAGCTTCACCTTTCATTCTGCTGTAGCTCAGAGGAGAGGTGGCCAGAAAAGTCCTTCCAAAATACCAGGGGAAACCTCACAGAAGCCTGCTTAGGAAATCCCAGAGTCCCAGCACGGTGGGGTTGGAAGGGACCTCTGCAGATCCACCTCTAAAGCTCCTGGGCACACACAGCAGCTTGCCCAGGAGCACAGTGCCCAGGTGCCTTTGGAAGCTCTCCACACAAAGAGGCTCCACAACCTTTCTGAGCAGCCTGCTCCAGGCCTTCAGCACCCTTACACCAAACAACTTTCTCCTTCTCTTTATATGCAACATTCTGGGTTCCAGTTTGTGCCCCTTGTTGCCCCTTGTCCTGTCCCTGGGCACTACTGACAAGAGTCTGGCCCCAGCCTTTTGCCCCCCACAGCTCCTTTAGCTCTTGCTGAGCATTGCTCAGTTCCCCTCTGGGGCTGCTCCTGTGCAGGCTCTCAGCCCCAGGACTCTCAGCCATTGCTCCTCCCAGAGTTGCTCCAGGCCCCTCAGCAGCTTTGTAGCTCCTCCTGGACTCTCTCCAGCAGTTCCCTGTCTCTCCTGAACTGGGGCGCTCAGAACTGGAACCAGCACTGCAGCTGGGGCCTGATGAGGGCAGAGAAGAACCTCCCTTGACCTGCTGGCCTCACTCTTCTGAATGTCACCAGGACACCATTGGCCTCCTTGGCCACAAGGCCACGCTGCTGGCTCCTGGGCAACTTGTCCAGCTCCTTCTACACAGAGCTGCTTCCCAGCAGGTCCCCCTGCACTTGTACTGGTGCAGGAGGTGGTTCCACCCCAGGGGCAGGATCCTTGTCCAGGTCCTTCTACACAGAGCTGCTTCCCAGCAGGTCCCCCTGCACTTGTACTGGTGCAGGAGGTGGTTCCACCCCAGGGGCAGGATCCTTGTCCAGGTCCTTCTACACAGAGCTGCTTCCCAGCAGGTCCCCCTGCACTTGTACTGGTGCAGGAGGTGGTTCCACCCCAGGGGCAGGATCCTTGTCCAGGTCCTTCTACACAGAGCTGCTTCCCAGCAGGTCCCCCTGCACCTGTACTGGTGCAGGAGGTGGTTCCACCCCAGGGGCAGGATTTGCCCTTGTTGAACTCGAGGAGGTTCTCTGCTGGTGGCTTTGCCTGTGCCCTGTTTGTTTGTCTGCATTGCAGCCGCAGAGCCTGGGGGTGTTGAGCTGCCTGCGGCTGACGCTCTGCTTGTTCCTTTTCTTTGAATGCAGGCTCCGAAGAGGAGGTCCAGGATGTCCATGAACACTCAGTTTAAGAAGACCCTGGCCTGTTTGCTTACTGGAGACCTGGGGTGGACAAAGATGTTCAGTGCCCCAGCCCTGGAGGAGCTCACGTCCGCATGGGCAAGGCGGAGCAGCCAGCCCCGAGCCGCGCTGCCCACGCCGAGGCGCAGACTGCAAATAAGCAGGGCCACGCTTGTGGGCTCCTCACGTGTTCCCACAAAGCCAGAGCTGCCTTCTCCAGCTCCTCTTCTCCTTGGGAGGCACAGGCAGCCCACCTCCATCCAGTGGCATCTGCGTGGGCTGGCTCGCTCCGGGCCCGGCCCCGGGAGTCGCCGGGCAGAGAGCTCGCGGAGTGAGCGCAAGCTGCTATTTTGGCATGCTCATGCCACAGAAGGTTTCGCTAAACACTTCAAAAATAAACAAACCTTCGAGACCAAAAAGCTGCAGAAATTACTGTCTGTGGCCTGGTAGCTCCTGACTTCATTTCCTCACTTAGGTCAAAAGCCAGACTTCTCCGTTTAACCTTTCCGCTCCCATCCCAGAGGCAGGAACAAGCTGTTCTCCAGCTCACCGCTCACAGGTCTGCCCTGCAAGCTGCTGCTTCTGACTTCGTTGGAAACCAACATCTGCCACCACTTTTGATCACTTCCTTGCCCCTCAGCTGGTGCCATCCCAGCCCTTTGCCACGTTTTGCCAAGCAGCAGGAGAGGTGAAAACCCCAGGACACCGTCAGCTATTTCTGGGAAGGAGCTGGGTCGGACTCTTTCCATTGCAAAGCATCCACCCTCTCATCTGGCGTCGTGAACAAGTCTCTCGTCCTCTTAATTCCTCCACCTGCCCTCAAAATAGGTGTGATGGTCAGCCCTGGGAAGAACAGCTCATTTGTTGGGCATGTATTCAAAGCTGAGATGTCCTCCGTCACCGGAGTCACGGAAGATCCTTGCGTTCATGTGGCTCCTGCTTCTCTCCTGCCTCTTGTTGCCCCAAGGCACAGCAAAAATTCCCAGCAAAAGCATCCATGATACCTGCAGAGCAGAGACCCATCCCTCACCCAGCCTGCTCTTCCTCTTTGTGAGACACCTGGAGTGATTCTGCAAAGGGATTGAGGAGAATGTTCTGCCTTTCCTAGCATTTTGATGATGGAGAGAGAAACCTTGAGAAATTGTTAAGCTCTTGGATCATTCCTTTTTTTTTTTTCCCCTCTCCTCCCTCTTGTGGGTTTTTTTTGTTGGTTTTTTGGTTGGTGGTTTTTGGGTTTTTTTTGAGTGTCACTAGTTCCTGTTTCACAGTATCACAGAATCATCCATGTTGGCAAAGCCCCTCAGGATCACCAAGTCCAACCTAGAACCCTGCTCTACAAGAGCCACCTAAAACCATAGCTCCAAGCACCACATCCAAACCACCCTGAAACACAGCCAGGGTGGGTGACTCCACCACCTCCCTGGGCAGCTCATTCCAGTCCCTGACCACTCTCTCAGTGAAAAACTTTTTCCTAATGCCCAATCTAAACCTCCCCATGCTCAGCTTGAGGCCATTCCCCCTTGTTCTGTCTCCAGTGACAGGAAAAACTTTTCCCTAATGCCTAATCTAAACCTCCCCAGCCTCAGTTTGAGGCCATTCCTCCTTGTTCTATCTCCAGTGACCTGTGAGAAGAACCCAGCAGCAGCCTCTCCACAAAGTCCCTTCAGGGAGTTGTAGACAGAATGTTTGTTACCTCTCTTAATTTTTGGACATCCAAGTCAAAATAAAACCTGGCCAGTTCCAAACACTCAGAACCCAAACAGTTTGCCCAGCAGGGAATCAGACTGTCAAGTTCACAGCCCTCAGTGATCAATCAGGCCCAAGCATGAGCCAAGGTCCCAAATGCAGGGCACATTTCCATAGCACCAAGTGTCTCTAGTGCTGAGGATGCAACACTGGAGCTGAAGGCACCTCCTGGTGCAGGGAGAGTCTTCCCCCCATCTGCTGACTGAGCTTTCTGTGCCTTCCCTGGCAGCAGCAGCAGCTTCTTCAGCTCACTAGAGCACACTGCTTATGTAGTCCCAGTTGCCTCTGCCTCCCTTTGTTGGTGAGAAAAGCTTTGCTCAGGGATTGCTGCCCTTCAGCTTTGGGAAAGGCATCTTGGTGCAGCTGCTGACCAGTCACTGGCATTCAGGTGATGGTTCTAAAGTCAGCTAATGACTGCTTGAAGCTAATTATTATTTCTGTGCTAGAGTTCATTTCTTGGCTCCTGTGCCCGAGCCACTGCAGGACCTCTCAAGTCTAGAGCTGCATTTCTTTCATCAAAGGACCCAGCAGAATTACATTTTAACCTCTCCAGGCTCTTCTTGCTTGTCCTACAGAGCAAGCAGAAGATACGAGCTCAGATACTTTCTCCCTTGCAAGGAAGTCAGTCTTAAACTAGAGGGAAAAAAAAAAAAAACCAACAAACCAGGAGCAAGTTTAGATTCCATCCCTGTCCATCTTCTTGTGCACCTGGTCCAGGATTTATCTCAACCAGCTGCTTGCATTCTTGACCATCCTGGAGGGTTCAGGTGACTGGACAGAGGGGAGGGTCATGAAGTCTGGGTGTTCCTGCCAGTTTCCTTAGGAGTCAGGAAGGCTGAGAGCCTGCAGGGTTGCATTTCACTGCCTCAGAGGAATGAGCATCGAGTTCACAGTCTACAAGCCCCTCCTCTCTTTCCCTCCTAACCCTGTTAAAAAAAGATAAAAAACAACCCAAGGAGGGCTCTGAATTTGCAGCAAGCCCCAAGCTTCTTGGAGAAGGTGGTCAGCACTACCACAGCCTCTCCACTCCCCACTGCAGTATTACCAGGCTGGGCAGGGCAGTGCCTGCTTTAAAGTGTTTTCCTTCCCCAATGTTATGCTGCTGCTGCTCCTCTTGATCTCCAAATGGCCATCCCAGATGCTGGGCCCCCTCCCCACACCTGGATGGGAGTGTGCAGCTCTGCCTTGGGGCGTTCTCAGCTGGGAGGAGAGGGAGGAAGTCTCCAGGAAGGTGTATTTTAAGGTCCTCTTCAGTAGATGGACTACCATCCTTGGCGGCCAGCAAGGGAAGAAGGAGAAGATTTGGAACAGCTCCTCTGAGTTCCTGCAGCTCCCCTTTTCTGGGCAACCCTTGGGCTTCTCACTCAATTTCTGCAGCATCACTGCAATGAAGTGGAGCTGATTTGCCTTCCGAAGCCCCCTGCTGAAAACTGATGGAAGCCAGAGCATGCTGAGATCCCAAAGCTCCAGCCCTTCCCCACCAACCACCATCTTCCCAGGACCTCCCACCTCACCAAGATGGGCCAGGCTGGCTGGACCTCCACCCCCCTCTATCCTTGCACAGAAACCTCTGCCCTCCTTTTTATACACGTTCAGATCCTTTGGAAATGTGAATATAGGTTTGTTCTGTTGTTGTTGGTTTGGTTTCTTGTTTTGGTTTTGTTTTGGTTGGTTTTTTGTTTGGTTTTGTTTTGGTTTTTTTTTCCTGCTGAGTCTCTCGTGGCTCCCTGGGGCTTGGGAATAAATTATGAGACAGACACACACACAACCTCCCCTCCCTTCCCCCTCCCAAAAAAAAAAAAAAAAA
>VWZI01009395.1:313108-325881 GCA_013396835.1 Psilopogon haemacephalus
CCTGGAGTTTTTCTAAAACTCGAGGGGGGTATGTTTTGTAACTCTTGAAGTGGGCATGTTGCATAAAACTCAGAGTGGGCACGTTCTATCCACCTTGAACTGGAGTGTCCTTTATCCATCATGACCTGGAGCGCGTTTTGAAGTCAGCCACCAGGACCACCTGCTTCCAACGGCCACCTGAGACCTCCCCACTCATGGGAGCCACCTGCTAAATTCCTCCTCCTCCCTACCTGGGGAGCCTTGAAAACAAGGCTGGCCTAAGGCTCTGGCAGGGCTGGCATGGGGGATGCCCTCTCAGCTGGGCCATGCCATGAGGCAGCAGCAGCAGCCCAGAGCCGCATTGCGGTGCAGCCGCGGCAGGCAGCGCCTGACGTCCTCGCCTCGGATTTGATTTACTGTCCCCCCCCCTCCCCCCAAATGGCTTCCTGCAAGTTTTCCACAGGACTTTAGAGGCTGTGCTTGGATGCTGGGTGTTCCACGGGGATTTTGACAGCGTGACCCAGTTAGCAGCCTGGCTGGGCACCTCTCCCTGCAAAAGCTGCTGCAAGCCTCTCCGTTGCTTTTTGAAGTTTGGTTATCTTTTTTCCAGGTGAAAAAGCAGCAGCAGCTTTCAGGTGAAAAAGCAGCAGCAGCTTGCTTGCAGCTGTCCTGCTGAGGCTGTTCTTTGTTTGCTCGCTCTCAAAGCATTCAGAAGAAGCTGGATTTGGGGCTCCACCTGCCAAAAGAGACAGCAGATGATGATGATGATGATGATGATTTCCCCCCCCGTTCTGGGAGGCTTCAAAGCTGCGTGTCTCTGCAGCACAGGGGGGATGTGCTTGTGCTCTCCTCCCTCCGCATCCCAACTGCTCTTCTGCCTAGCTCTGGTTGTAGACAATTCCCCCCCACGGCCAAAGAAGAGGTCAATTGGGTTAGTTTTTTTAGTGGCCAAGGATGCTCTTGATCTGGGTGACATGACTGGAAGTTGGAAGGGATGTGGAGATGCTGGAGCGTGTCCAGAGAAGGGCCACGAGGATGCTCAGAGGGCTGCAGCACCTCTGCTGTGAGCACAGCCTGAAAGAGTTGGGGCTGTGCAGGCTGCAGAAGAGGAGGCTCCCAGGGGACCTTCTGGTGGCCTTCCAGGATCTGAAGGGGGCTACAAAAAAGCTGGGGAGGGACTTTTGAGGGTGTCAGGGAGTGAGAGGACTAGGGGGAATGGAGCAAAGCTGGAGGTGGGGAGATTGAGATTGGATGTGAGGAGGAAGTTCTTCCCCATGAGAGTGGTGAGAGGCTGGAATGGGTTGCCCCTGCAGGGAGGTGTTTGGGGCCAGATCCCTGGAGGTGTTTGGGGCCAGGCTGGCAGAGGCTGTGGGCAGCCTGCTCTAGGGTAGGGTGTCCCTGGGCATGGCAGGGGGGTTGGAACTGGCTGCTCCTTGTGGTCTCTTCCAACCCTGACTGATTCTGATTCTAAGTTCTTTACTCTGAGGGTGGTGAGACACTGGAGCAGGTTGTCTAGAGAAGTTGTGGAACACCAGATTTAAGGCCAGGCTGAGTGAGGCTTTGAGCAGCCTGGTTAATGGGAGGTGCCCCTGCTCATGACAGGGATGTTAGAACTGGATGATCTTTGAGTTCCCTTCCAACCCAAGCCAGTCTATGGTTCTGTGTGGTTCTGTGATTCGTGCCTGGAGACCTTCCCTGCCACCCCTGGTATGGGCTCTGCCTCAGCTCCCTGAACAAGGCAGGCTTTTGGATTTCAGCTCCCGCCGGCACTTCTGCATCCCCATCAAGAGCAAGGACCCTTCGGGGAGAGCTTTTGTGCCTCTTCTCCTTAATGACTTCCTCCAGCTTCCCTTCCCCAAGCGCCGGCCGCGGGCTGCGGCGCGGCTGCGGCAGGCAAGCGCCAGAACCGCAAGGAACGGCGGAGAGCTTAATAAATTAAAAGCTGTTTCATTATAGGAAATGAATGTTTAATGAGCGTGAGATGACGTCTAGACAGCCCTTCAGCTCCAGCCTCTACGTGGTCTTGCAGGAGGAGGAGGAGGAGGAGGGTTGGGCTGCTGCAGGCAGCGCCAGCTCCGCGCCGAGGGGAAGGTTTGGCAAAGCTTTCCTGGGCACTGAGGTGCCCCTCGTGGGACAGACGTCCTGGCACGGCAAGGACCTCCTGCCCCCACCTCCTCTCGCTGCGGATGCCCGCCCCTTGTGCCTCTTTCTGGGCAGAGCCCCAAGGAGCTGTGGCCGCGGCAGGACGTGCTGGCAGCCGGGAGGCTTTGGCTGGGTGCCTGGTCCCAGCCCGCAGCACGGCAACCACAGCCTCCAGCTGAGTGCCCGGTCCCAGCCCGCAGCACGGCAACCACAGCCTCCAGCTGAGTGCCCGGTCCCAGCCCGCAGCACGGCAACCACAGCCTCCAGCTGAGTGCCCGGTCCCAGCCCGCAGCACGGCAACNTCCAGCGGGGTGCCCGCTCCCAGCCCGCACCCCGGCAGCCACAGCCTCCAGCTGAGTGCCTGCCCCCAGCCCGCAGCACGGCAGCCACAGCCTCCAGCTGAGTGCCTGACCCCAGCCCGCAGCACGGCAGCCACAGCCTCCAGCTGGGTGCCTGACCCCAGCCCGCAGCACGGCAGCCACAGCCTCCAGCTCCCTGCAGCTTCGCCTGCAGGGGTCCTGCGACGCCCCGGGAACTGCCAGGGTTCTCTGCACGGTCCAGAACATCCCAGCCTTGGTCGTGTCGTGGGCTTGAAAGCTGGGCAGAACTGGGGACAGGCTGGCAGGATGGGGGTGAGTCTTTGCATCCTGCTCCCCCCCCCCACCCCTCCCTCCACCCCGTGAGGATGTTGTTTGGGAGCTGCAGAAAAGAGGTGTCAGATGCAGATGTAGCCTCCCAGAAGATCCCCCTGCCATATTGAAGTGCCAGTTGTCCCCAGTGCTGAGGACATCAGAAGCCCTGGCTGCCTGATGAAGGGTGGGCAGGAGCACATCAGCTCCTCTGTTAAAGCTCCCCAGCTCCTACCCCACCCAGCGCAGAGGCTGAGTTTGCTCAGCCTGTCTCAGTGCAGGCAGCTGCTGACAAGGAGCCTGAGGCCTCTTGGCAGTGGCGAGGAGATGGAACTAATACTTGTTGACTTCATCCCCAGTGGCTGCCTGCTGGGCTCTGGGGATGGCGGTGGTGAACCAGCCCAAGGCGATGCCAGGCACGGCGTAGGAGATGCTGGCAGAATTCCTCCCTCCCCCTGCACCCACCCTGCTTTGTGTGTGCCCTCCCCCCCAAGCACCCTGCAGCATCTCCTGCGTGGATGCCCAGCCTGAGGAAGTGCTCAGATGTCCCTGGAGCATGTGATGGGGGAGATACTCTCTAGGACATCTCACTGTCCCTGTAGAGCTGCCTGGAAATGTTCTGGGGGGGTGGGGGTTAGGTTGGATATTAGGAACAATTTCTTTGCTGAAAGAGTAACAGGGGTTGGAAGAGGCTGCCCAGGGAGGTGATGGAGTCACCATCCCTGGAGCTGTTCAAGAAATGTGTGGCCATGGCACTTGAGGACATGGCTTAGTGGCCATGGTGGTGTTAGGTGAATGGTTGGACTCAGTGACCTTTGAGGTCTTTCCTAACCAAAGCAATGCTCTGATTCTGTGTTTCCATGGCTGGTGCCACTGCTGCAGGATCTGCTGCTGGCTGCTGGGGCCTGAAGCACTGCACTGAGCAGGGTCCGTGCCTCCCATGGGACCCTCTTGGCTTTGCCAGGCTGCTGGGCTTTGGGTGGTCTTTGGTTCCTGGGCCTGCCTGGACCAACCTTGGGAGCAGCCCTGAGTTGTTAGAGGGGAGGAGAGGGCAGCCAGGTCCCTGGGGTGCTGTGGTGAATGTCCTTGGGGATTGTGCCTGGAGAAGAGGAGGCTCCCAGGTGACCTTCTTGTGGCCTTCCAGGGTATGAAGCTACAAAAAAGCTGGGGAGGGACTTTTTAGGCTATCAGGGAGTGACAGGACAAGGGGGAATGGAGCAAAGCTGGAGGTGGAGAGATTCAGGTTAAATATGAGGAGGAAGTTGTTGAGCATGAGAGTGGTGAGAGGCTGGAATGGGTTGCCCCTGCAGGGAGGTGTTTGGGGCCAGATCCCTGGAGGTGTTTGCAGCCAGGCTGGCAGAGGCTGTCCCTGGGCATGGCAGGGGGGTTAGAACTAGATGATCCTTGTGGCCCCTTCCAACCCCGACTGATTCTATAATTCTATGTTTGGGAAGAGAAAATTAAATTATATATATATATATTTTTTTTCTTTCCCCTAAGCTGAAATGAAGAGAGCCTGTGGGATGGTTGCCCAGCTTGCTGTGGGACAGGAAGGTGGGAGGTTGGCTTAGTAGCTTTGGGCCCAAGGTCACCCCCAATCAGCAGGTGGTGGTGGGCAGTGAAGGTCTGCTGAGCTGGCTCTGCCAAAGAGCTGAGGGAGGATGTCCCATGGAGATAAGGTTGGCCCTGCTCTGGCTACAACTGATGATGCAAGGCTAAAATAACACAAACAGCCAACAGCTTGGGATTGCCTCGACTCAGCTGCAGGACCTTGCCTTTGGCCTTGTTGAACCTCCTGAGGTTGGCTTGTGCCCACCTCTGCAGCCTGTGCAGGTCCCTCTGGATGCCATCCCTGCCCTCCAGCCTGGCTGCTGCACCACACAGCTTGGGGTGCTCAGCAAACTTGCTGAGGCTGCACTCAATGCTTCTGCCCATGGCACCCACAGAGATGTTGAACAAGACTGAGCCCAGGACTGATCCCTGAGGGACTCCACTTGTCACTGGTCTCCCCTGGGACATGGAGCCATTGGCAGCCACTCTTTGGGTGCAGCCATCAAGCCAGTTCTGTATCCATCTGCTGCTCCACCCATCAAACCCATGTGTCACCAGCTTGGTGCAGCACACAGCTTGGGGTGCTCAGCAAACTTGCTGAGGCTGCACTCAATGCCTCTCTCCATGTCACCCACATCTTCCCGAGGTGCACAGCTGCTGCTGCTGTGAACACAGAGCTGGGCTGTGAGCTCTGCTAGCTCACAACCAGACTTTCTGGGGAGACTCTTCAGCAGCGAGCCTGCAGGAACTGCTCTGAGCAGGAAGCAGCAACCACAGCTGCTCTATATACAGCTCCTGGCAGAGCTGCTGCTGCTCTGGATGTGACAAAACGAAGGTGGTGTTCAGCAACGACATCCAGCACGGAGCCTCCTCCTGGGGCTGAGGCTCAGGAGCAGAGGGCACAGCCTGGAGCCTGGCTGCTGGGCAGCTCCAGGGCAGAGGGCACAGGAAGATGGGCAATGAGCTCTCGCCACCTCTGGATGGTGCTGGAGGCTACTGGGCAGGGGAGCTGTGGGGAGCAGCACATGTGGCTGAGATGTCGTGGCTGGTGCTCTGCCCATCTGGCTTCTCAGCTGGCTGAGCTGGCACCAGGGCAAAATGCAAGTGGCTGGGGACAGCTGAGCATCCTTAGAGCTGTGGAGATGGTAGCTGTCACCAGCAGGTGATGTAGCCTGACCCGAAGGCCACTTGTCCCCCAGAGGACATGCAGCCCCTCACCTCCTCCTGATCTCAGCCTCTACATCCCACCCTGCCCCTTTGCTGCCCTTGCCCCAATGCTGTCAAGCTCCTTGCACAGCCAGGCTGGGCTGGCTGTGGGGCCAGGGCAGGTGTGTGGCTGTGCCCCTCTGCCCCTCACCCCCTTGTGAGCCCTCCCTTGCCTCTCCCACCTTGTCTTGCAGAGTGGGGCTGACTACGGCTTCCTGCTGAGCCAGAACACGAAGCTGCTGAGCGCCCTGGAGAAGCTGCAGCATCGCTGCTCCAGCCTGGCCGAGGAGAACAGCTTGCTGGTGAGCAGAGCACCAGGGCCTCCTCTGCACCCTGGCTGGGTGCTGGGCTGCCATGGGATGCTGCATGGGGAGAAGCTCCCTGGCCCAGGAGAAAAGCTTGCTGGTGAGCAGAGCACCAGGGCCTCCTCTGCACCCTGGCTGGGTGCTGGGCTGCCATGGGATGCTGCATGGGGAGGAGCTCCCTGGTGGAGGAGAACAGCTTGCTGGTGAGCAGAGCACCAGGGCCTCCTCTGCACCCTGGCTGGGTGCTGGGCTGCCATGGGATGCTGCATGGGGAGGAGCTCCCTGGTGGAGGAGAACAGCTTGCTAGTGAGCAGAGCACCAGGGCTTCCTCTGCCCCCTGGCTGGGTGCTGGACTGCCTTGGGATGCTCAATAGGGAGGAGCTTCCTGGCCAAGGTGAACAGCTTGCTGGTGAGCAGAGCACCAGGGCTTCCTCTGCACCCTGGCTTGGTGCTGGGCTGCCTTGGGATGCTCAATAGGGAGGAGCTCCCTGGCTGAGGAGAACAGCTTGCTGGTGAGCAGAGCACCAGGGCTTCCTCTGCACCCTGGCTTGGTGCTGGGCTGCCTTGGGATGCTCAATAGGGAGGAGCTCCCTGGCTGAGGAGAACAGCTTGCTGGTGAGCAGAGCACCAGGGCCTCTTCTGCACCCTGGCTGGGTGCTGGGCTGCCATGGGATGCTCAATAGGGAGGAGCTCCCTGGCCAAGGTGAACAGCTTGCTGGTGAGCAAAGCACCAGGGCCTCTTCTGCAGCCGGTCTGGGTGCTGGGCTGCCATGGGATGCTGCATGGGGAGGAGCTCCCTGGCCAAGATGAGCTGCTGTTGGCTGCCAGCTTTAAGAGATGTTGGGGCAGGGCCGGGGTAAAGGGATGTGGGTGATTTGGGTCCCGTGGGTGCCTTTACACTGCACATCCTTTCCTCATGGCCCGGAGCAGGGACCCTGAGCTGTCCTCTGCCATCTTTGTTTGGCAGAGCCCACAAGAGGCTTTAGCACAGGCACCCACTGCAGAGAGCAAGGCAGCAGAGAGCCGAGGGCAGGGGAGGGGAAGTCTCTCTTGTTTCCTCTTTAATTGGAGAAGCAGAAACATTGATTCACTCACCCTCACCTTGGGGTGACAGTGCAGCACTGCCCTCTGCTCCCACGGCAGCTCAGCACCCAGCTGCCCTCCAGCTGCACCCCCAGCACCCAAAGCCAACCAGGCTGATACAGCCTGGGCCAGCCACTCTGCTTCACTCCTTCACCCCTGGCCCCTTCCCAGGCCCACGGTGGGCAGGCAGGACTCTTGGGAAATACAAAGAGGATGATGCTCCCCTCCTAGATGATGCTCCCCTCCTAGATGATGCTCCCCTCCTAAATGATGCTCCCCTCCTAAATGATGCTCCCCTCCCAGATGATGCTCCTCTCTTAGGTGATGCTTCCCTCCTTGATGATGCTCCCCTCTTACATGATGCTCCTCTCCTAAATGGTGCTCCCCTCCTAGATGATGCTCCCCTCCTAAATGATGCTCCCCTCCTAAATGATGCTCCCCTCCTAGATGATGCTCCTCTCTTAGGTGATGCTTCCCTCCTTGATGATGCTCCCCTCTTACATGATGCTCCCCTCCTAAATGGTGCTCCCCTCCTAGATGATGCTCCCCTCCTAAATGATGCTCCCCTCCTAGATGATGCTCCCCTCTTAGGTGATGCTTCCCTCCTAAATGATGCTCCCCTCTTACATGATGCTCCCCTCCTAAATGGTGCCCCTGCCACCTCCCTGCAAAAGCATCAGCATCAGCTCCCCCAAGCAGCCCCACAGCCTGGGGATGTGCTCCCCTCCAGCCTCTGCAAATGTGACTGCTCAGCCTTGCAGATTTGTATCAGCAGATCCAAAGGGCACACTGGAGATCATTTTCTTGCCCTCCAAACACCACTCCAGCCTGACCTGCTGGCTGTGGGGGTTAGCCCTTATCACTGGTGTGGCTTTCACCGACTCCTGCTCTCAAAGCTCAGCCTGGGTCTTGTGGCTGGAGAAGAAGCAGGCAGCACCCACGGTGGGATCTCACGGGGGCAGGGAGAAAAAATAATTGGGAGGATCATCCAGGCTGACAGCTCTGCTGATGTGAAAAGACAGCAGAACACATCTGGCTGCAGCCCTGAGGGGAAGGAGCCTCCGGCAAGCGGCAGCTTATCGGAAGGGACAGATAAGGAATGAAAAGGGGATTAGGAATGAGCAGAATCAATGGGGAGAGAAAAGGAAATTTGCTTTGCAAATGCCACACAGTCCTCTGCTGCTTTCTCCCGTTCCCCTCAGCTTGTGCTTTGAATCATAGAATCATAGAATCAGTCAGGGTTGAGAAGGGACCACAAGGATCAGCCACTTCCAACCCCCCTGCCATGCCCAGGGACACCCTACCCTAGAGCAGGCTGCCCACAGCCTCTGCCAGCCTGGCCAAAAACACCTCCAGGGATCTGGCCCCAAACACCTCCCTGCAGGGGCAACCCATTCCAGCCTCTCACCACTCTCATGGGGAAGAACTTCCTCCTCACATCCAATCTGAATCTCCCCACCTCCAGCCTTGTTCCATTCCTCCTAGTCCTGTCACTCCTTGAGAGCCTAAAAAGTCCCTCCCCAGCTTTTTTGTAGGCTCCCTTCAGATCCTGGAAGGCCACAAGAAGGTCACCTGGGAGCCTCCTCCAGCTGCATTGCCCTTCTCTGGACCCACTTCAGCCTCTCAGGCTCAAACATGAACCCAGGATTGAAGGTGTGTGGCCACAAGAAGGTCCCCTGGCAGCCTCCTCTTCTCCAGCCTGCACAGCCCCAACTCTTTCAGGCTGTGCTCACAGCAGAGCTGCTGCAGCCCTCTCAGCATCCTCGGGGCCCTTCTCTGCACACCTCCAGCATCTCCACATCCCTCCTGTCCCAGGGCCTCCAGCACTGGATGCACTACTGTTCTACAGCTGTCCACCCATTGAGCACCACTCGCTGCTGGTGCTGCCTCTGCAGCCACTGGGTAGGGTGTCCCTGGGTATGGCAGGGGGGTTGGAACTGTCTGCTCCTTGTGGTCCCTTCCAACCCTGACTGATTCTCTGACTCTCTGAAGAGCCCTGTGGGTGCAGAGCAGGTCAGGCAGGGCTGGGGACCTCAGCTCTCACTAGCACACACACACACACACCCCAACCACGCAGCTTCCAGCTGAGCAGGGAGCTTCACCTCAAAGCTCTGCTTCTGTTCTCCAGCGCAGGAGCTGCTTCCCCCAGACCGAGGAGAAGGTGAAGCACCTGAAGAGGAAGAACGCGGAGCTGGCTGTGATTGCCAAGCGCCTGGAGGAGAGAGCTCGCAAACTCCAGGAGGCAAACCTCAAAGTGGTGAGTGCTGGGCTTGGCTCTGCTGGGAGCCTGAGCCAGGGGAGCTCCTCCTCACTGGGGCTTCTGCCTGGCTGCTTCCCGGAGCTAGAAAGGCCTTTCCTGGCCCCTGCTCTTGCACCTAGGGCAGCAGCAGCAGCAGGGCAAGAATGCACTCTGCAACAGTGAGACCTCCCCTGCAGGGCTCTCAGCACAGCCCAGCCCATTCTGCCCCTCTGCTGTGCTGTGCTGAGACCTCCCCTGCAGTGCTGGACCTTTCAGCAGAGCCCAGCCCATTCTGCCCCTTTGCTGTGCTGAGACCTCCCCTGCATTGCTGGACCCTTCAGCACAGCCCAGCCCAGCCCATTCTGCCCCTCTGCTGTGCTATGCTGAGACCTCCCCTGCAGTGCTGGGGCCAGCTCTGGAGTGCTCAGCACAGGCAGGGACCTGTTGAAGCAGGGCTAGAGGAGGCTACAGCAATGCTGGTAGGGCTGGAAGGGCTCTGCTGTGAGGCCAGGCTGAGAGAGTTCAGCCTGGAGAAGAGAAGGCTCCAGGGAGACCTTCTGGTGGCTTTGCAGGACTTAAAGGGGAGAGCAGAAAGCTGGAAACAGAGTTTTGAGCAGGACCTTTGGTGACAGGCCAAGGAGTGATGGTTTGAACTGAAAGAGGGAGATGCAGACTGGAGAGAAGGGAGAAATGTTTGACATTGAGCATGGTGAGACCCTGGCCCAGGGAGGTGGTAGATGTGTGCCCCATCCCTGGAACCACTGCAGGTCAGGTTGTCTGGGACTCTGAGCAACCTGCTGTAGTTGCAGATGTCCCTGCTGAGTTTGGGGAGGTTGGACTTGGCCTTCAAAGGTCCCTTCCAACCCAGACTGTTCTGTGAGCCTTTGTCAGCTTCCTGCCCCAGGTTGCATCACTCTCTGCTAGGAGGCCAGGCTGAGAGAGTTCAGCCTGGAGAAGAGAGGGCTCCAGGGAGACCTTCTGGTGGCCTTTCAGGACTTAATGGGGACATCAGACAGGCTTTTGAGCAGGGTCTGTTGTGACAGGACAAGGAGTGATGGTTTGAATCAGAAGAGGGAGATGCAGACTGGGCAGAAAGAAGAAGTGCTTAACACTGGGGGTGGTGTGAACCTGTCCCAATTTGCCCAGCCTGGTGGTGGATGTCCCATCAGGTCAGGCTGTTTGGAGCTCTGAGCAACCTCCTCTAGTTGCAGACATCCCTGCTGTCTGCAGGGGTGGGTTGGGCTGGGTGACCTTTAAAGGTCTCTTCCAACCCAAACCATTCTACGATTCTAAGAATCACCACACCCGGCCAGCACCAGCCTGTCCTGCTCCCCCTTGGGCAGCTGCTTCTGGGCTTGGTTTCTTGCTGCAAGTGTGCTGAGCCCATCTTGAGGTGCTAGTTGAAGGTAACCAGCCCAGCTTCCCTTGGGCAAGTGGTGGAAAGACTTCATCTGCCTGCACCTAGAAGAAACAGGAAGCCTTTGCGTAAGAAACGGAGTGCGGCGAAGCACAACAGGATGGGGGTGAGAGACTCTGCTCTGCCCCATCCACACCTCGCTTCGTTCCTCTGCAAGCTGAGGAAAAGGACCTGAGGGGTCTGGGTGGATGAGAAGCTCAACATGAGCCTGCAGTGTGCACACACAGCCCAGACAGCAACTGTGTGCTGGGCTGCAGCAAGAGAAGTGTTGCCAGCAGGGCAAGAGAGGGGATTCTGCCCCTTGGCTCTGCTCTCCTCACACCCCACCTGGAGTACTGTCTGCAGCTCTGCAGCCCCCAGCACAAGAAGGACATGGAAGTGATGGAGAGAGTCCAGAGGAGGCCACCAAGATGCTCAGAGGGCTGCAGCACCTCTGCTATGAGGACAGGCTGAGGGAGTTGGGGCTCTGCAGCCTGGAGAAGAGAAGGCTTTGAGGAGACCTTAGAGTAGCCTTCCAGTATCTGAAGGGGGCTCCAGGAGGGCTGGGGAGGGACTATTCACAAAGCCTTGTAATGACAGGACCAGGGGGGATGGGTTCAAACTGGCAGAGGGGGGATTTAAATGGGATGTTAGGAGGAAGTTCTTCACAGTGAGGGTGGTGAGACACTGGCACAGGTTGCCCAGGGAGGTTGTGGGGCACAGAATCACCCAACGTGATCAAAGATCACGTTGGGTGATTCTGTGCTCTACAACCTCCCAGGAGGTGTTCAAGGATGAGGCCTTGAGCGACCATTTCTAGTGGGAGGTGTCCCTGCCTATGGCACAGGGGGGTTGGAACTGGCTGAGCTTTGAGGTCTCTTCCAATCTAAACCATTCTAAGCTGCAGGTTTCTGTACTTGTCTCCAGCTGCAGCTGGCTGCAAACCCTCTGGCATCCAGCAGTGGCTGGGAGGTGGCTGCTGGAGGTGGGCTCCTGGGCAAGGAGCTCTTGCCTGACCCTTCCTAGCTGCAGCTGAGCAAAGCAAGGCAAAAGCTTTCTTCCGTTGGAAGGAAACCAGAGACTGTGATGGGGAATTCAGGCCCTTTGAGGGTAGAAAGAAGGAAGTGAGAGCTTTGCTGGGGAGGAGATGTAAAGGGGGTTTTCCTGGTCCTGCCTGCCTGCCCTCTCTGTCCCCCAGGCACCAAGTCACCCATCTGCCACGGCACTTGCAGGGCAACAGGGCCAGTTGGTGCCAGATGGACTTGGCAGATACTGCATCAGGAGAAATCATTTGCTCCACATCCAACTGCTAGTCAGAGCCTCCAGCATCTCTACAGATAGAATCATAGAACAACAGAATGGTTTAGGTTGGAAGAGACCTCAAAGCTCAGCCAGTTCCAACCCCCTTGTGCCATAGGCAGGGACACCTCCCACTAGAACAGGATGCTCAAGGCCTCATCCAGCCTGGCCGTGAACACCTTCCAGGGAGGGAGCAGCCACAACCTCCCTGGGCAACCTGTGCCAGTGTCTCACCACCCTCACTGTGAAGAACTTCCTCTTAACACCCCATTTTAAATCTCCTGTCTGGCAGTTTAAACCCATTCCCCTTTGTCCTGTCATTACAAGGCTTTGTGATACTGGTTTATTTTCTTCCCTGAGTTAAATATTGGAGTGGTGACAGCTGAAGACGTGTGCAAGGTCTGGGAGAACCAAGCTGCAGTACTCCTGGGCTGGGCTGGCCCTCCCCAGCTTTCTTGTAGGCTCACTTCAGATCCTGGAAGGCCACAAGAAGGTTCCCTGAGAGCCTCCTCTTCTCCAGCATGCACAGCCCCAACTCTTTCAGTCTGTGCTCACAGCAGAGATGCTGAAGCCCTCTGAGCATCCTCATGGCCCTTCTCTGGACACCTCCAGCATCTCCACATCTCTCTTGTAATAGGGGCTCCAGAACTGGTCACAGTACTCCAAGTGGGGTCTCACCAGGGTGGAGTAGACGGGGAGAATCACCTCCCTCACCTCGTGTTTGCAGCCAGGTTGGCAGAGGCTGTGGGCAGCCTGCTCTAGGGTAGGGTGTCCCTGGGTATGGCAGGGGGGTTGGAACTGCCTGATCCTTGTGGTCCCTTCTCAACCCTGACTGATTCTATGATTCTATGATTCTATGACTGATTCTATGACTCTATGATTCTGTGATTCTATGACTCTGTGACTCTGTGATTCTGTGATTCTATGACTCTGTGATTCTATGA
>VWZI01009395.1:338518-357492 GCA_013396835.1 Psilopogon haemacephalus
ATCCCTGGAGGTGTTTTTGGCCAGGCTGGCAGAGGCTGTGGGCAGCCTGCTCTAGGGTAGGGTGTCCCTGGGCATGGCAGGGAGGTTGGAACTGGCTTCTCCTTGTGGTCCCTTCCAACCCTGACTGTTCCTATGATACTATTCTGTGATTCTAAGATGGGGAGCTTGGGGAAGAGAGGAATAATTGTTCCACTGGAGAAGTTCCTCAGTCATACTGCCTTTGCTTTCTCTGCTGTTTAGGTTTGTCACAAAGAGATTTCCTTCAAAAAATGAAACAAGCTAATGTGGCACTGGGACTGGGCAGCTGGGCTTGGGGTTCTTTTGCATCTGAACGACCTGGGCTTGCTGATCTGCTTCTGCTTCTTTCATGCAGGAGTTTGAACTCAAGAAAAAGCGCAAAAAATGTGAAAACCTTGAGCATGAAGTGAGGAAAAAGCATAAAAGATGCAAAGAATTGGTAAGTGGTCTTGTTGCCTGCTGCTCTGGGCACTATCATGGAGTCATAGGATGGTTTGGATTGGAACAGACCTCCAAAGGTCATCCGGTCCAACCCTCCTGAAACCAGCACCTCTGTGTTGTAGATGGAGATGCTGCTCTAGACAGCAGTATGTAAATAATGTGACACTGGAGCTGTGAAGTAGGCAAGGAAATGTCTTCCCTCTTCTGGGCTTTCCATAAATGGAAAAAGAAACTTAAGAGGTCACCAGGCACAGGGCTGGTGTCTGCTTGAGCCATGCTGCATGCTGTGGCTCCCACCCCTCAGGCAGCATCCCATCAGCAGCCTGCACCATCTCACTCAGACGCTGGAGCTTGCTCTGCGGAGTGATTTTGGGGTAGTTCATCTGTGGGCCCTGGGGTGGTAACTGCAGCTTAGTGCCACTGAATAGGGTTGGGTGCTAGGTTGGATAGGAGTTCTTTTCCAACCTGGCTTATTCTGTTCTATCCTATTCTGGACAGGAGATCCAGCTGCAGGAGGTGCAGAGTGAAAATGCACGCCTGGCCGAGGAGAACCTGCAGCTGAATGAGAAGGCTGGATGGGCAGGCCAGGTAAGCAGCAGTGTCTGGGGCAGGTGGAGCAGCAGCTCCTGCAAAAGCAGAGCTTGCCAGCATGCTGGGGGGTTGGTTTGCCAGCTGACACCCTTGTCCTGTGTCCATCTGTGTACCTCTCTGTCCTTTGTACCCCCACGGGGACAGTGAACTGCCCTCTTCTAGCCACGGAGTTTCTCAAGGCTTGAGCGAGATGCTTTGGCTACCTGTGCTAATGAAATCCTTTCTCTTACAGGTGAGATGCTTTGGCTACCTGTGCTGATGAAATCCTTTCTCTTACAGGTTGAATCTGAGAATGCTGACCTGAAGCTGCAGGTTGTTTTGGTCACCAAGGAACGGGATTCAGTAATTCAGACGAATCAAGGACTCCAAACCAAGCTGGAGAATCTAGAGCAGGTGCTGAAGGTCAGTAACAGCCACACAGCACAGTTGGCATTGCTTCTGGGTGGCGTGGGGTGAGGGAGGTGATTCTCCACCTCTCTGCTCTCCTGAGACCTCCACCTGGAGTGCTTTGCCCAGTTCCAGTGTCCTCAGCATGAGAAAGACATGGAGCTGATGGAGAGGCTCCAGAGGAGGCCATGAAGATGATCAGAGGGCTGGAGAACGTCCCCTGTGGGGAGAGGCTGAGGGAGTTGGGCCTGTTCAGCTGTCCAGAGAGACTTTACAGCAGCCTTCCCATACCTGAAGGGGCTACAGGAGAGCTGGGGAGGGTCTTCAGACAAGGGCTGGGAATGATAGGACAAGGGACAATGGCTTTGAGCTGGAAGAGGGGAGATTGAGGCTGGAGAGGAGGAAGAAATTCTTTAGAGTGAGCGTGGTGGGACACTGGCACAGGTTGCCCAGGGAGGTTGTGGATGCCCCCTTCCTGGAGGTGTTCAAGGCCAGGTTGGGTGAAGCTTTGAGCAACCTGGGCTAGTGGAAGGTGTCCCTGTTTATGGCATGGGGGCTGGAACTGGATGATCTTTGAGGTCCCTTCCAACCCAACCCGTTCTATGAGACTGTGTTGTCTGTTTGCTTTTTTTGTCCATTCTTCTGTGGGAGTCCTGCTTCATTGGGAGCCTGGAACATGGCCTTCCAAAGTGGTCAACCTTTCTAAAGCAGAAAGGCTGCTTCAGAGCTTTGGGTGGGAAGGGAATGAAGGTGACCCTCACTGATTTAAGGGTTTTCTTTAGCTGCATTGCTCTGGCTTGTGGGAAGAGTTTCTTCCTTCCTGCTGTGTTTCCTGATGAGATGAAACACAGGCCATGCTTGGCCATCGTGGCCCATGACAGGAGTGGGGACAGAGGTTCAGCAATGTCACCTTTCAGCTGCCTGTGCCTTGTTCTGCAGCACATGAGAAATGTGGCTGAGCGACGGCAGCAGCTGGAACTCGAGCACAAGGAAGCTCTGCTAGTCCTGCAGGAGAAGCAGGAGGAAGTCAGACGCTTGCAGCAGGTAGGAGAGAAGGGGAATTTGAATCTTTGAATCTCTTTGAATCCCTGGGAAGTGATGGGACTCCTGCTCCTTTGTTTCCCTGGGTGTGAGGAGGAAATATGGAGCAGGTCCAGAGGGGGGCAAAGAAGCTGGGGAAGGGCCTGGAGAATAAATCTTATGGAGAGCAACTGAGGGAGCTGGGGATGGTTAATGTGAAACAGGAGGCTGAGGGGAGACCTCATTGCTGTCTGCAGCTACCTGAAGGGACGTTGTGGAGAGGCTGCTGCTGGGCTCTGCTCACAGGTAGTTTGAGACAGAACAAGAGGGAATGGCCTCAAGCTGAGCCTGGGAAGGTTGAGATTGGACATTGGGAAAAAGTTTTTCATGGAGAGAGTGGTCAGGGAGTGGAATGAGCTGCCCAGGGAGGTGGTGGAGTCACCCAGCCTGGCTGTGTTTCAGGGTGGTTTGGATGTGGTGCTTGGGGCTGTGGTTTAAGGTGAATCTTGTAGAGCAGGGTTCTGGGTTGGGCTTGGTGTTCCTGAGGGTCTTTGCCAGCCTGTATGTTGCTGTCATTCTGTGATTGTACAAGAAGTTGGCTGCTGGGGGTGATGAGGGCCAGGCTGTGGGTGTTGCTTGCCTGGGCTT
Organism: Psilopogon haemacephalus; assembly: GCA_013396835.1. Lineage (NCBI taxonomy): Eukaryota > Metazoa > Chordata > Aves > Piciformes > Megalaimidae > Psilopogon > Psilopogon haemacephalus. The sequence goes on from VWZI01009395.1 coordinate 341,624, forward strand.
TGGTTAAAGCCTTTGGCACTGTCCCACGGCACCCTCCTGGAGAAGCTGGCTGCTGGTGGCTGGCATGGGTGAGTGCTTCACTGGGCAAATACTGGCTGGCCAGGCCCTGAGAGTGGTGGGGGATGGAGCTGAGTCCAGCTGGTGGCTGGACACCAGTGGTGTGTTCCCCAGGGCTCAGCGCTGGGGCCAATTCTCTTTAATGTCTTGATCAATGATCTGGACGAGGGGACTGAGCCAGTTTGCAGGTGACACTAAGTTGGGTGGCAGTGCTTATCTGCTGGAAGGCAGGGAGGGTCTGCAAAGGGAACTTGAGAGTATTGGCTGTGATTCTGTGTAGGTGAGGCTACAGCATAAAGCAAACCAGCACAGGGTGACAGCAGCTAGGAGGGCTCTGGCACCTGAGGAAAGGGAAGGGCTTTGCTCCTGAATGGCAGCTCTGATCTCACTGCTTTTTGTTCAGAGACTCTTTAAATCAAGTCCAGCACCTTGAATCAAGGTGCTGATGACAGTAGAAATGAACTTAGGGAGGCTGCTTTCTAATTTTCCCTCTATTGCTTATTTCTTCGTAGGCACAGGCAGAGGCAAAAAGAGAACATGAAGGAGCAGTACAGCTTCTGGAGGTAAGGCAGAAGAAACCAGGCTGGGTTAGTGGCTGTGGATTTGATGTCTCTTGTTCTTCATGTCAGCTTTCTTGATGCCCTGGGTTTTGTTGGTGCTTTAATGTCTTGATAAGGTGCAGGGTCTTGGAGCTGTGAACAAGCTTTGGTTGTGCTGGTGGAGTACTCTCTGGGGTTGGGGTTTTTAGGGCTTAAATCCTGGCCTGCTCAGTCCTCAGGTTCCTTCATTTAGGTTGTGCCCAACAGCTCTTTTTAGGGATATGCTAAGTAACCACCTCAGATCTGCCTACTCCCCTTTGCAGAGTCAATACCTGCACCAGTGTGCTTTGAGATTTCTTTTGTGTTTCTCTGCCCTGTGCTTTTTGTTAGGGGAAGAAAAGGAGAAATGTGGCATAAGGAAACCTGAGCACGAGGAGTAAGAAGTTTAAGGCAGCTCCCTTGTCCCATTTGCTGCCATCCACCCAGAACATGCTTGGCATGGTGGCAGGCAGCTGAGTGGTGCAGCCTGGCAGATGCGATGAGTGGGGAGACCTAATAGCAACCTGCCAGTACCTGAAGGGAGCCTTCACTACAGGAAGGACATGGATCTGATGGAGCAGGTCCAGAGGAGGCCATGAGAATGATCAGAGGGTTGGAGCACCTCTTCTATGGGGACAGGCTGAGGGAGCTGGGGGTGGTCAGCCTAGAGAAGAGAAGGCTCCAGGGAGACCTAATAGCAACCTGCCAGTACCTGAAGGGGGCTACAAGAAGGCTGCAGAGGGACTGTTCTCCAAGGCCTGCAGTGACAGGATGAGGGCAATGGCTTCAAACTAGAGAGAAATAGATTTAGATTCGATGTGAGGAACAAGTTCTGCACTATTAGGGTAGTGGAACACTGCAACAGGCTGCCCAAGGAGGTGATTGAGGCCCCATCCTTGGAGATCACAGGCTCACAGGATGTCAGGGACCCAAGGGGATCATCGAGTCCAACCCCCCTGCCACAGCAGGACCATCCAATCTAGCTCAGGTCACACAGGAACACATCCAGACAGGCCTTGAATGTCTCCAGAGAAGGAGACTCCACAGCCTCTCTGGGCAGCCTGTGCCAGTGCTGTGGGACTCTTACAGTAAAGAAGTTGCCTCTTGTGTGGAGCTGCAACCTCCTGTACTGCAGCTTCCATCCATTGCTCCTTGTCCTATCCCAGGGAGCAGTGAGCAGAGCCTGTCCTCACCCCCTCCTGACCCCCAGCCCTCAGAGATTTATAAACATTTATTAAATCTCCTCTCAGTCTTCTCTTTTCCAGACCAAAAAGTCCCATACTCAAGGTGAGGCTGGAGAGGGCTCTGGGCAACATGATCCAGTTGAGGATGTCCCTGCTGAGTGCAGGGTGGGGTTGAACTGGATGAGCTTTGGAGGTCCCTTTCAACCCAGAGCATTCTGTGACTCCGGAGATCCCAGAGGTGAAGCACTGAGGGTTGATTTGCCCTAGCTCAGTGTTGAGCAGGATGACTTTGGAGAAAACCTTGACTGTGAATTCCCAGAGCTGCAAAGGCAAAACACCAGACAGTGGAATTTGGCAGCCACTGAATCATTCCATCAGAGAGCTGGGTTAGGTGTGCTGCTAAATGGAGCAGCCTCTGCTTTCTTAGTCCTGAAGCCATGGCTACAAATAATATCTCCACTGAAGGGAGCCTAACCTCTATTTAAACTGGAGAGCTCAGGAGTGCTGGGGCTCATTCATTTGGATTAAAATTGCTGCAGTGCTGGGCTCATGCTGGTTGGGATTGAAATTGCTGCAGGCTGGGAGGGCATGGTGGGGAACTGACATTATCTCTTGCCCCATTTCTGTCACTTCTGGATCATCTTGCAGCTGCAGAGACAGGATCAGAGCTGCTGGGAGTGCTGTTCTTTTGTCAGCTGGATTTAGCTGGCTTCTTAGAAGCCTTTGAGGAAAGGAAGGTTGGGATGCTTGCCAGGTGTTCCTTCAGCTAATTCACTGAAGGACTGGGGGGAGCTACTTGGAGTTTAAACTGTGTAAAGGAGGCAAAGGACAGTAATTTTGTTGTGTGTCATGTCACAGCCTTGCTTTCATGTTGCTTGCCCAGAGATGCTTTGCAAGTCAGCAGCACCAGGTGGACCAAAGAAAGAAGAGTGAAAAGTGGATTAATGTGGAGCAGCAGTTGCTTAAAACTTCACTGTAACCCAAGTCATTCCAGAACATCAGTGTAGTGCAAAAAATGAGGGTTTGGGGTGCCCACACTGCATGTTGTAGGTTTCGGTTGTTGTTTGATGTGATATTAATGAGGAATCAGTGTGGTCTGGTTCACTCCTGGCTGAGGGAGGTGAGGTTGTTCAGCCTGGAGAAGAAGAGGTTGAGGGAAGACCTCATTGCTCTCTGCAGCTCCCTGAAAGGAGGTTGGAGCCAGGTGAGGGTTGGGCTCTTCTCCCTAGTAACAAAAAGAAAATGGCTTCAAGTTGCAGCAGGGCAGGTTTAGGTTGGATGTTAGAAGAAACTTCTTCACTGAAGGGGTTCTCAAAGGCTGCCCAGGGAGGTGCTTGAATCTCTGTCCCTGGAGGTGTTTCAGAGAGGCAGAGCTATGGTGCTGAAGGACATAGTTTGGTACCAGCCTTGGCAGAGTTGGGCTGGATGAGCTTTATGCAGCTGAAAAGATCTCATGGTTCTGATTCTTTTAAGTGGAGTCTCTCTCTTGGAGATGTTCAGAAGTCAGGTAGACAAAGCTCTTGGCAACCTACTCTACTTGACACTGCTTTGAGTTGAGGGAGCTGATCTCCAGGTGATCTCTAACCTCTGGTTTTGGGGTAAGGCAGTGATGGGGGTGAGTAGAGGTCTGGGGTGGTTTGTGTGCAGAAGTTCCAGTGATGCTCAGAGCATACCACAATGTGGTTCAAAGCCTGCAGTGACTTGGTCATCTCCCTGCATTTGGGATGTGGGGTTTGGCTCTTCTCAGCAAGGAGATGCTAAGGACTTGAAATTTAGTAGTGATGCTCAGAGTGTACCAGGATGTGGTTCAAAGCATGCAGTGACTTGGAGCCCCTCACAAAATGCATTTTTATCTTCTCCCTGCCTTTCGGATGTGGGATTTGGCTGTTCTTAGCAAGGAGATACTAAGGACTTGAAATTTAGTAATGATGCTCAAAGTGTACCAGGATTTGGTTCAAAGAATGCAGTGACTTGGTCATCTTCTCCCTGCATTTGGGGTGTGGGATTTGGCTGTTCTTAGCAAGGAGATACTTAGGACTTGAAATTTAGCAATGATGCTCAGAGCATACCACGATGTGGTTCAAAGCATCCAGTGCATGGTTATCTTCTCCCTGCATTTGGGATGTGAGGTTTGGCAAGGAGATGCTGAGGACTTGAAATGCAGTAGTGATGCTCAGAGCATACCACGATGTGGTTCAAAGCATGCAGTGACTTGGAGCCCCTCACAAAATGCATTTTTATCTTCTCCCTGCCTTTGGGATGTGGGATTTGGCTGTTCTTTAGCAAGGAGATGCTTCTGAGAATGAGGTGGGAGTCTCAATGTGGCCCGAGGAAGACTCTGTAAGCTGATGAGAAGAAGTTCACAGAGGGTTGGGTGATCTGTGGTGGACTGTGTTGCTTTTGGGCTCGTGCAACTTGCTGATGTGGTTTTATATCTCTCTTTGCTTTTTCTTCTTGCTACCAGAGTACTTTGGATTGCATGCAGGTACTGCTATCATCCTGTCAAACAGGGCATTTCTTTCCTTCTGTCCTGACTTTGACAGGTGCTTGATAACCCTGGGTTCAGCTACGCTCTGGAAAAATGTTGCAAGAGTGTCAGCTGCAAGAGAAAAAACATCACTCAAGGAGCTACTGCAATGAGTTTGATGGGGCAGCTGCTTTCCTGCTTAAATGCTTTTGCTTCCTCTACCAATTAGATGTAGGAGCTTTATTCTTTTGGCATCTCCAGGTTTTTGGAATTGCCCAGCTGTGCTCCTCCTTCTCCGTGTGTCACGCACATTTAAGGGTCTTAAAGGAACTGCTTTATAGGGTCACAGGATGGTAGGGGTTGGAGAACTTCCAGTCCAACCCCTCTGCCAGAGCAGGACCAGAGAATCTAGCAAAGGTCACACAGGAACACATCCAGAGAAGGGCTTCAGGGAGACCTGATAGCAGCCTGCCAGTACCTGAAGGGGCTACATGAAGGATGGAGACAGCCTGCAGGGACAGGATGAGGGACAATGGCTTCAAACTAGAGCAGGGCAGATTTAGATTGGATCTTAGGAGGAAGTTCTGCACCATGAGGGTGGTGGAACAGTGCAACAGGTTGCCCAGAGAGGTGGTTGAGGCTCAATCCCTGGAGATAATCAAGGTGAGGATCGACAGGGCCATGGACAGCTTGATCTAGTTGAGGATGTCCCTGCTGACTTCAGGGGGATTGGACTGGATGACCTTTGGAGGTCCCTTCCAACCCAAACCATCCTATGACTCCCTGATAAGGGCCAGAGCAGCAGGCAACAAGACCACTTACCAATTCTTTGCATCTTTTAGGTTTTTTCCTCACTTCATGCTCAAGGTTTTCACTTTTTTTTTTGCGCTTTTTCTTGAGTTCAAACTCCTGCATGAAAGAAGCAGAAGCAGATCAGCAGATATGCAAAGTGAACCTCGAGAGGGCTCTGGGCAACCCAATCTAGTGGAGGATGTCCCTGCTGACTGCAGAGGAGGTTGGACTGGATGAGCTTTGGAGATCCTTTCCAACCCAGACCATTCTATAATTCTATGACACACAGCCACAGCAAACTCTTTGTAGTAAGAGAGTACTAGAAAATAGCAATGAGTTGCTATCAGGACTGTGTCCTTTCCCCTCCACAGCATTTCCCCCAGTCTCTGCTGCATCTCCTCTTGCTGAGGTGTGGCTTTCTTCTACTCAGTGTGCATTTTCCTGGAGGAAGTCATCCCTCTAGGGCCTGGTGGCAAAATGTGTGGGCTGCATGCATCAAACAAATGTTCTGGGGCATGGGCCAGGGTGTTGCTGCTCTCTCTGCATCCCTAGTGCCTAGGAGAGCAAAGATCTGGAAGGGCAATTGGAAGTTCTGCCCAGAATGGTAGGAAGGCCTGGGTGAGGTTTTGGGAGCTTGCTGGAGCTTCTGGAGTGAGCGTTGGGAGAGCAATTCCTGCTGGAGATGTGATTTGAATGCAAAATCTTTGCAACCCTTTTATTTTTTGAGGCTTCTTTTATCTTTAACTGATTTCCTCTGGTCTTCTGCAGGGCTTGGATAAGAGATTGAGGCTTAAACTCAGCATTTGAGGTGTTCAAGGCTGGGTTGTATCATATTCCTCCAAGGGCCACACCTTGAGTACTATGTGGGCCTCTCAATTCAAGAGAGATGTTGAAGGTGTCCAGAGAAGGGCAGCAAGGCTGGGGAAGGGCCTGGAGCACAGCCCTGTGAGGAGAGGCTGAGGGAGCTGGGGAAGAGAAAGCTTTGAGGAGACCTTAGAGTAGCCTTCCAGTATCTGAAACGAGCCTACAGGAGGGCTGAGGAGGGACTATTGACAAGGGATGATGCCAGGATGAGGAGGAATGGGTTTGAAGTGGCAGAGGGGAGATTGAAAGTGGATGTTAGGAGGAAGTTCTTCACAGTGAGGGTGGTGAGACACTGGCACAGGTTGCCCAGGGAGGTGTTGAGGACCAGGTTGGATGAGACCTTGAGCGACCTGTTCTAGTGGGAGGTGTCCCTGCCTATGGCACAGGGGGGTTGGAACTGGCTGAGCTTTGAGCTCCTTTCCAACCTAAGCATTCTATGATTTCAGGGTTAGTTCCTATCTGAGCTGAGAGTCAACCTGGTAGTTGATGAGTCTGAGGTTTTCTGTGGAGCTGCCAGTTCCTAATGGGCAGGGCACAGCTTTAGCTCCTTGGAGTCTCAGCCCCACCGCAAAGACGCCGCAAAGGCAGAAGCCTGCTTGAAGCCTCCCCTGGGTGGTTTTTTGTGCAGGTTTGTGCCTCACCTTGTGTCTCTCCTGCCAGGCTCGGGTGAAGGATCTGGAAGAGCAGTGCCGAAGTCAGACAGAGCAGTTCAGCCTCCTGTCCCAGGAACTCAAACAATTCCGGCTTCAGACAGGAAAAATCGACCTCCTCACCTCCACCCTGGTGACTTCGGAGCTTCCTCATGCTCTGTGCAGCTCCTCCCCACAGCCCCACTGGGAGAAGGGTAATTGCTGGAGATAACCTGGTGGGGGGGTGCTTTGACAAATTGCTGTCAGTGGAAAGGAATAAGGCAAATCACTCTGTGCAGTTCTGGAGCCCCCAGCACAAGAAGTGTTGGAGAGAGTCCAGAAGAGGGCCATGAAGATGCTGAGAGGGCTGCAGCAGTTCTGCTCTGAAGACAGGCTGAGAGAGTTGGGGCTTTTCAGCCTGGAGAAGAGAAGGCTTCCAGGAGACCTTAGAGTAGCTTTCCAGGATCTGAAGGGGGCTACAGGAGGGCTGGGGAGGGACTATTCACAAGGTCTTGTAATGACAGGATGACGAGGAATGGGTTTCAAGTGGCAGAGGGTAGATTGAAAGTGGATGTTAGGAGGAAGTTGTTTGCAGTGAAGGTGATGAGACACTGGCACAGGTTGCCCAGGGAGGTTGTGGCTGCTTCCTCCCTGGAGGTGTTGAAGGCCAGGTTGGATGAGACCTTGAGCGACCTGTTCTAGTGGGAGGTGTCCCTGCCTATGGCACAGGGGGGTTGGAACTGGCTGAGCTTTGGGGTCTCTTCCAACCTAAACCATTCTCTGATTCTATAAAATAACACAAATGTTCAGTGAAATTTTAGACTCCCCCTCCCCCTCCCTCATAAATATCTGTGTTCGTGTTCACTGAACATTTCTCTGCCCAAAGAGAGCTCAGAGTGTCCAGTTTGTGGCAGTGTTAAATTTGAGCTACACTTTAGCTGCTCTAAAGGCTGTTTGCTCACTCTGTTGCTGGGTGCTGATGCTGTGTTCTGCCCATGGCTAAAAGTAAGGAACAGCTTCTTGTGTTGCAGAATCGACTGCTCCTGGATTTCTTGCTCACCAGAGCACAAAGATGGGTCACAATGAAGAGGTGGAGGAGTTGGAGCCGTCGCAGCTGCTGCCTGATGCTGCTGTTGGCTCCCCAGCTGCTGCTCCCAGCTCTCAGAAGCAAGCCAAGAAAATGGAATCTCAGTCGAACTCCTCAAAATCAGAATCCATGCAGAACAGTCCAAAATCCTGCCCAACCCCAGAGGTCAGTATTGGAGTCCCCTCTGTGGCCTCTTGGTTTTGAGCCCCAAGGGAGTAAAAGCCTTTTTGAGAGCCCCTCCTGGCTGCCTGAGGAAAACAGGGGCAAAAACTAGAGAAAAGCTGCAGGAATTGAAAAGGCCTCAGATGCTCATGTATGTGTCTGAAATGTTTGTTTGAACATACTGCTGTGCTCCAGGAAGGAAACAACTGAGTAGACAGAGTGCTGGGAGCCTGGAGGAGGAGTGGAGTGGGGATGTCAGCCGGGGGAAGTGTGGAAAAGCTCTTCCAAAGCTTCCTTGTGCCATCCAGAGGGACCTGGACAGGCTGGAGAGATGTGCCCAGGCCAACCTCATGACATTCAACAAGGCCAAGTGTAAGGTCCTGCACCTGGGTGGGTGCAATGCTAAGCACAACTCCAGGCTGGGTGGGGAATGGCTGAGAGCAGCCCTGAGGAAAAGGACCTGAGGGTCTGGGGTGTTGAAAAGCTCAAGATGAGGCTGCAGTGTGAGTGCAGCCCAGACAGCAACTGTGTGCTGGGCTGCAGCAAGAGCAGCTGTGGGCAGCAGGGCAAGGGAGGGGATTCTGCCCCTTGGCTCTGCTCTCCTCACACCCCACCTGCAGCACTGTCTGCAGCTCTGCAGCCCCCAGCACAAGCAGGACATGGAAGTGTTGGAGCCAGTGCAGAGGAGGCCACCAAGATGCTGAGAGGGCTGCAGCAGCTCTGCTCTGAGGACAGGCTGAGAGAGTTTGGGCTCTGCAGCCTGGAGAAGAGAAGGCTTCCAGGAGACCTTGCAGTGGCCTTCCAGGATCTGAAAGGGACCTACAGGAGGGCTGGGGAGGGACTACTGACAAGGTCTTGTAATGACAGGATGAGGAGGAATGAATTTAAAGTGGCAGGGGGGAGATTGAAACTGATGTTAGGAGGAAGTTGTTTGCAGTGAAGGTGGTGAGCCACTGGCACAGGTTGCCCAGGGAGGTTGTGGCTGCTTCCTCCCTGGAGGTGTTGAAGGCCAGGTTGGCTGAGGCCTTGAGCAACCTGTTCTAGTGGGAGGTGTCTCTGCATGTGGCACGGGTGGATTGGAACTGGCTGAGCTTTGAGGTCCCTTCCACCCTAACCCGTTCTCTGATCTCAGCTACCATTCAAACACACAAAAGCTGCAGACTTATTTTTAGCCTGCTGAGGAGCTGTGTCCAGACTATTTTCGGTTTTGAGCTGTGGCTGAAGGGTTCAGATTTCTTTGCTGACGATTTTTAGGTATTAAAAAGTTTACTTCGTGGAGTAAAAGCTGCTGAGTCTGTGCTGGCAGAGGGATGAAGTTAAGAGGCTTTGCTTGTTGGTGCCAGCGAGATCTCCTAGGTAGATTTTGCTTCTCCTCCTCAGGAGCTCTTAGGTAGTGTTGCAGAGTTCATGTAAGCAACCTTTAATATTCTCTGCTGTACACAGTCATAGAAAGCTTTGGATTGGAAGGGAGCTTAAAGATCATTTAACTCTAACTGCCCCCACCATGAACAAGGACACCTCCTACTAGAGCAGGTTGCTTAAGGCCCCATCCAGCCTGGCTTTGAGCACTTTCAGGCTTGGAGTCTCCACAACTTCTCTGGGCAGCCTGTTCCAGTGCCTCACCACGCTCATGGGAGAAGAATTTTCTCCTAATACCTAATCCAAATCAAGCTTCTTCCAGTGTGAAGCCACCACTCGTTGTCCTGCCACTACATCACTTGATGTGACAACTTAGGGTAGAGTAGGGCGGATGTGGTGGCATGGGAGACAACTTTTGCTTGTTGGGCCTGGCTTTGCATAGGTAAGGCTCTAAATTCTTCAACAGTGGAGATCTCACAGGCTCACAGGATGTTAGGGGTTGGAAAGACCCAAGGAGATCATCATGGCCAACCCACTTGCCACAGCAGGACCAGACAATCTAGCTCAGGTCACACAGAAACACATCCAGACAGGCCTGGAAAGTCTCCAGAGAAGGAGACTCCACAGCCTCTCTGGGCAGCCTGTGCCAGTGCTCTGTGACCCTTACAGTCAAGAAATTCTCCCACCTTAGTGGGAACCTGTCCCAAGGCTGCATCACCCACATGGGCAAGAAGTTTTTCCTAATGTCTGATGGGAAGCCCTGAAGCTGCAGCTCCCATTACTACTTCTTCACCTTAGAAGTCATTCTTCCAGAAGACTCTTATGCCAGGGGCCAGACTGGCATCATACATGAGCTCTGAAGACTTGTTCACTGATGTTTGAACCCTGAGGATGTTCCTTTGCTCTGGTTTGGTCAGTCTCATGTGAGCTCAGAGGGCTTGTTCACTGATGTTTGAACCCTGAGGATGTTCCTTTGCTCTGGTTTGATCAGTCTCATGTGAACTCAGAGGGCTTGTTCACTGATGTTTGAGCTCTGAGATTTGCTCTGGTTTGGTCAGTCTCATATCCTTCACCTTTGATGTTTTCAGGTGGACACTGCAAGTGAAATGGAAGAGCTGGATGCTGACAGCATCTCCCTGATGCCAGAGCCAGGCAGCCAAGGCCCTGCAAAGCTCCAGGTGTTCTTAGCTCGATACAGGTACTGGCTCCTTTCTTGTGCCTGAGGGACCTTATCTCATGGTTGTCTGCTTCACACTTCTCTAGGGTTCACCACAGTTAGAGGTGGATGTTGGGTTGTATCTTCTTTCTCCAGGGGCCACACCTTGTGTGCTGTGTCCAGGTCCGGGCCCCTCAATTCAAGAGAGATGTTGAGGTACTGGAAGGTGTCCAGAGAAGGGCAGCAAGGCTGGGGAGGGGCCTGGAGCAGAGCCCTGTGAGGAGAGCCTGAGGGAGCTGGGGTTGGGGCTCTTCAGCCTGGAGAAGAGGAGGCTTCGAGGAAACCTTCCAGTGTCTGAAAGGGGCCTGCAGGAGGGCTGGGGAGGGACTATTGACAAGGTCTTGTAATGACAGGACAAGGAGGAATGGATTTAAAGTGCCAGAAGGGAGATTGAAAGTGGAGATTGAAAGGGTGGTGAGATCAGCCCAGGCTGATCCATGGGAGGGAGCAGCCACAACCTCCCTGGGCAACCTGTTCCAGTGTCTCACCACTCTCACTATGAAGAACTTCCTCCTAACATCCACTTTCAATCTCCACTCTGCCACTTTAAACCCATTCCTCCTCCTCCTCCTGTCATTACAAGACCTTGTCAATAGTCCCTCCCCAGCCCTCCTGTAGGCCCCCTTAAGATCCTGGAAGGTTACTATAAGGCTACTGGAAGGCTACTCTAAGGTCTCCTGGAAGCCTTCTCTTCTCCAGGCTGAAAAGCCCCAACTCTCTCAGCCTGTCCTCAGAGCAGAACTGCTGCAGCCCTCTCAGCATCTTGATGGCCTCCTCTGGACTCTCTCCAACAGCTCCATGTCCTTCTTGTGCTGGGGGCTGCAGAGCTGCACACAGCACTCCAGGTGGGATGTGAGGAGAGCAGAGCAAAGGGAAAGAATCCCCTCCCTTGCCCTGCTGGCAATGCTTCTCTTAATTTCCTTGAGTCCCTGTGATCTGCTCCTTCAAATTTCACATTTCCCCTTCTGCAACTCTTAAATTTCTTCCTAGCTTCTACTTGCACCTGGAACAATAGATCCTGAGTTAGATGTAAAAAAGAAAAACTGTCCAGAGCCTTCCTCTTTGTGGAATTTGCAGCTTGCAAGGAGTGGTGGCAGTGAGCTGTAAGCTAAGCAAGCATCACAGCTTGAGTGAGTGGTGGTGAAAGCTCCCACACGAAATAAGTCTTCATTTTGTGACTCTTTCAGCTACAATCCTTTTGATGGACCTAATGAAAATCCAGAGGCAGAGCTGCCACTGACTGCTGGGGAATATATTTATATCTATGGAGACATGGATGAAGATGGCTTCTTTGAAGGTGTGTTTTAGTAGAAGGAAATGGGACTGAAGTGCTGTGGAGAGTTGACCTAATGATTAAAAAAAAAAAAAAACCAAAATAAGAAGGAATTGAGGGAATTTTGAAACCTCAGGATAAAGGTTTTCTGCCCAATGTTAGGTGGATTAGAAGGGAGGCAGATTCTGCTGGAAAAGGTTTGATTCGTGGCAGAATTGTTGTGATTGGAAAAGACCTCCAAGCTCATCAAATCCAACCACCAATTCAATTAAGTTTGAAGATGAAATCCTGGGCTGGTGATTTCAGTGGGAGTTTTGCCACTGCTTCCAGCAGAGCTCCAGGTGCTTTTCATCTCCAGATGCTTCCTCACTAGGCATGGAGGGGGACACATTCAGCCCTTGGCACCTTCTGCAGGTGGTCTGTTTGCCCCTTTCCAGTGACTGCCCAGTGAGCAGACCTGCAGAGGCTGGAGGGCTTGGTTACCTCTTGCTCTTTCAACAGAGCAGGCTACAAGATCATTACAGAGACACAGAATGGTCTGGGTTGGAAGAGACCTCCAAAGGTCATCCAGTCCAACCCCATCTGCGGTCAGCGAGGACATCCTCAACTAGATCAGGTTGCCCAGAGCCCTGTTGAGCCTCATCTCGAATATCTCCAGGGATGAGGCCTCAGCCACCTCCCTGGGCAACCTATTGCAGTGTTCCAGCATCCTCAACTAGATCAGGTTGCCCAAAGCCCTGTTGAGCTTCACCTTGAATATCTCCAGGGATGGGGCCTCAACCACCTCCCTGGGCAACCTATTGCAGTGTTCCAGCATCCTCAACTAGATCAGGTTGCCCAGAGCCCTGTTGAGCCTCACCTCGAATATCTCCAGGGATGGGGCCTCAACCACCTCCCTGGGCAACCTATTGCAGTGTTTCAGCACCCTCAATGTAAAGATAATCAGTCCCAGGCAGAGTTGTCACCCTGTTTGGTGCCAGGCAGTGTAGATTTCTCCTTTGGCACCTTTGCAAACGTGCTCCTGCTCGACTAACAGACAGGAGAAATTGGAACCAGGAATCACAGAACAAAGTTTTCTTGTGGAGTTGTCTTAATTGGATGCAGCCTCCTAATTTTTTTCTGAGGTGCTTTGCAAGAGCTGAGGCAAATGCATGCCACGTTGCACTGCTTGCTCCTGGACTGTTCTGCCTCTTTCTTTCTTTCTATTTCCAAGCTTCTCATGTGTTTCTTTATCTGTTTTGTTTGCCTGTTTGTTGCTTTAAAGAATAAGGAGGTTATTCTTTGCTAACGTTTTCTGCTTTCCCTGCTTTCAGTTGATTTTGCTGGAGGTAGGGTTTGAAAGGGGAGAGTGAGGTGCAGTCCCTTTGCACTGCTGATGTGACTGGGAGTTGATGGTTCTTGCTCATCCCGAGGGTTGTGGTTTTAGTTGTCCCCGTGGGTCCCTTTGGGGCCATCTTTAGCACAGGAAGCAAGCCCAACAAAGGAGGGAGCTAAAAAGAAGGCCAGAGCTGAATGCAAAGCTGGAGAGCTGGACTTTTTGAGGAAGTTCAAATCAGTGTGGCTGGGAGAAGACCTAAAATCATCCATCTGCCTAGCTTGAGGAGAAGGCTGGAGAAAGACAGAAGGCAGTGAAAGAGCTGCGGTGAGGAACAGTAGGACTAATGAAGAAGGACAACCCCCTTAAGCTGATGACATAAACCAGCTTCCTACTTGGTTGGCTCTGCTCTCCAGTGTGTGGAGCAGGGAGTTGGCTCGCTTGTGGCCTTTAGGCTCTGAGCAGGGCAGGAAGCTCTGCCAGGAGTAACCTCCTGGAGCTTTTGGTTCCCGAGCGCGCTGCAGTTGCGACGGAGCGCGGAGGTTGGCACAGCTGTGTTCAGAGCCGGGCTGGAAGGCTGCGTGGCAGGGCCAGTGGGTAACAGGTTTCCTGTTTCTCCTCTAGGGGAGCTGATGGACGGGCGCCGAGGGCTGGTCCCCTCCAATTTTGTCGAGAGAGTTTCAGACGATGACCTCCTGACGTTTCCGCCCTCGGAGCTGAACGATCTCACTCAGAGCTCGTACCAGGAGAAAAGCTTTGTCAGTGGCAGCAGCAGCAGCAGCAGTGGAGATAAGGGCGATCTCTCCCTTGAAGAGGGTAGCCTCAGCCCCTTGGCCAGTAGGGCAGAAGGAGAGCAGGAGGAACCCGTTAGTCACACAGCAGTGCCTTACCCACGCAAACTCACCCTGATCAAGCAGCTCGCCAGAAGCGTAGTGGTAGGCTGGGAGCCACCCCTGGTGCCGCCTGGCTGCCCGGAGATACAAAGCTACAACGTCTACGTGGACCAAGAGCTGCGGCAGAACCTGAAGAGTGGCCTGCAGACCAAGGCGGTGATCGAGAAGCTGGACCTGAAGGCCAGGTCCTACCGGGTGTCGGTGCAGGCGGTGACGGAGCGCGGCGGCGGCTCCGACAGGCTGCGCTGCACCCTCTCGGTGGGGCAGGGCCTCTGCCTGGCCCCCACCCTGCTGAAGGTCAGAAGCCTCACGGCCACCTCGGCAGAAGTCACCTGGCTGCCCTGCAGCAGCAACTACAGCCACGCCGTGTTCCTCAACGGGGAGGAGTGGGACCTCACCAAGCCTGGAGTCTACTGGTACAGCTTCCGCAACCTGCAGCCCAGCACGCAGTACGTTGCCAAGCTGGAGGCACGGCCCTCACAGGCACCTTGGGAGGAGGTCCCGGAGGGGCAGGAGCAGAACTCAGCCCTGATACACTTCACTACCCCGCTAGCAGGTATCAGAGCTGTCCTTCCCCTGGCTGCTGTGCGTGAGGTGCTCAGAGAGCTGGGTCCTTTTGCTGCGAGTTGTGGAGGTTTAGCAGTTGCCTGCCCACCCCCCCGACCCTTGGGGCCAAGGGAAGTTGTGGAGGTTTAGCAGTTACCTGCCCCTGTGACTCTTGGGGCCAAGGGAGGTTGTGGATGTTTAGCAGTTGCCTGCCCTCCCTGACCCTTGGAGCCAAGGGAAGTTGTGGAGGTTTAGCAGTTACCTGCCCCTGTGACTCTTGGGGCCAAGGGAGGTTGTGGATGTTTAGCAGTTGCCTGCCCTCCCTGACCCTTGGAGCCAAGGGAAGTTGTGGAGGTTTAGCAGTTACCTTCCCCTGTGACCCTTGGGGCCAAGGGAAGTTGTGGAGGTTTAGCAGTTCCCTGTCCCCTTGTTTGATATAACCCAGGCTAGGACTCAGAACCCAAAGCAGATATGGAGACCTCTAAAGGTGTTCCTGTGCTTGCTTCCCAGGGTGGCATCCACCTCCCATCAGTGGAAAGCAGCGAGGCACATGCAGGTCCTACACGTCCACTGCCTTGTGACACTCTGTGGTGGTTTAGCAGTTCCCTGCCCCCCTCACCTTTTGATATAACCCAGGCTAGGGCTCAGAAACAGCTGGAAGTTGGTAAATGAAGCTTTATATTTACAGCTGTGCCCAATATCCAAGCAGATATTGACTATGTAGAACAGATATTTACAGATGGATACAGTGAAAAGGCAATACAGAAACACCACAGCCCCTCCCAGAGATCAAAAATCCCTAAGAGGGGTTTTCCAACCTCCCCTACCACCTTCCCCTCCTTCCCCAATCTTATCTCACCAGCTGTTGATGCAGCAGATAGGTGGAGGTAGATCAGCCAGGGGGGGTTAGCAGTAGGAAAGAGGTTAGTGGAATTATTGAGAATTAGCTACAAAGGCAAAGACAAAGGAACCATGCAAGAGGAGCAGCCACAGCCCAGAGAGGCCTGGAGCATTCTGACTTACCTATATTTGGGTTACAACTCTTAAAACAATTTTTTTTCCTTTCTCAGTAGAGCTCTGAGGGAAGCAGCATCATCTGTTTTCCTCTCTCAGCCTGTAGTCTAATTTCCTCACTCAAATCCTCCAATTAGTTCAAACCAGCACAGAAGTGAGGTTTGTTAGGTGCCAGAGCCTGAGGTTCTTTACTGTTTTGTCTCAATGGTTTGGTTTTTTTTTTTTTTTCCCTTTTTTTTTTCTTCTTCCCTTCCTTTGTTTTCAAAACAAAATGTATTCTCTGTTGTTTTCTTTTGCTCTGGGAAGGCTTCCCCCTTTGCTGATTGCAGCAGCATGCCTCTCAGGGCATGGGAGATCTGTTTTGCCTTGACTTTGCTGTGAGGGTAACTGCATCTTGGCCTCAGCTACTTTTGCAAAGTTCCTTTTTTTTTTT
>VWZI01009395.1:368321-379421 GCA_013396835.1 Psilopogon haemacephalus
GTGGATGGCTGGGGGTTAGGTCTCTGGATGACTGGGGGTGGCAGGTCTGGATGGCTTGGGGTGAGGTCTGGATGACCAAGGTGGGGCAGGTGTGGATGGCTGGGGGTTAGGTCTCTGGATGGCTGGGGGTGGCAGGTCTGGATGGCTGGGGGAGGTAGGTGTTGTGAGGTCTGGGTTCATACCTAACTCTGCTGCTGTGTCCTGTGGTGTGGCTGATGGGCTGAAGTCCAGCTGGCCTCCTCTGTGTGTGTGTGTGGTGGGGTGGATGTGGATCATGCCTTGTCTGAGTCCACATGCAAGGAATGGAGGCCTGACCTTTGCCTGTGGAATTGTGTCCGCTTCCCAGAGGAGGCATCTCCTGCTGCTCTGTTGCCCGTTCACTCTTCAAGATGCTTTGCACTCTCCATTCACTGTCTGTTTCTCTTGTCTGTTTGTTTGCTCTTTGGTTTATTTTCTTTTGTTTGGTATTTTTTTTTATGAAGGAAATGGCACATTTTCTCCACCACCACGCCGCCAAACTGTTCCTCCTCCAAAACCCAGGCGCTCCAAGAAAGGTCTGTGTCAGCCACTGCTTCCTCTCTTTGAGCTCTGCAATAGCATTCCAAAGCTGCACTGAGTTTTGGCCACTTGCTCACAGGGACACCCTGATGTTTGCACTGCTGCTAGGAAGTGGAAAGGGAGCCCCTCCCTGTGCTGCTGGTTAAGTTTTGACCAGCAGCGGTGCCTCGGATTAGCTTTGGAGCTTGACCTCTGCTTCTTGCTGATGTCCATGGGTCATGGTCACTGGTGTAGGCTTTGAGGTGTATGAGCACTTTGCTTCTGTTGTTTGCTGCCTTGGTCTTTGTTCTTTTTATTGGTGTTTGTCAAGTGTGATGTGTGGTCACGAGGTGAACTCTGCCCTGATGAGATCTTTTCTTCCTCCAGCAGGGTTGGATAAGCAGGAGAAGTATAAATCTCCTCCAGGTGAGAATTGATCTTTGTTAACTCTTGAGTAGGTAATGCACATTAGTAAATCTGCACATGAGTAAATTAATTTCCTTCCTGTGCTGGAAGGAAATTGTCATTCTCACAAAAGAAGAGACTTAAAGAGGTCTTTTAAGTCTAAGAGTGGGTGCAGAGCCATAGAAATGTTTGGGTTGGAAAAGCCCTCTCAAGATGATCCAGTTCAACCCAACACCACCATGGCCACTAAACCATGGCCCCAAGTGCCATGGCCCCAGGTTTCTTGAACACCTCCAGGGAGGAGGACTCCACTACCTCCCTGGGCAGCCTCTTTCAATGTCTGACCCCTCTTTAGCCTGGAGAAGAGGAGGCTCAGGGCAGACCTCATTGCTCTCTACAACTACCTAAAGGGAGGTTGTAGAAGAGGAGGCTCAGGGCAGAGCTCATTGCTCTCTACAACTACCTAAAGGGAGGTTGTAGCCAGATGGGGTTAGCCTCTGCTCCCAGGCACCCAGCAACAGAAGGAGGGGACAGAGTCTCAAGTTGTTCCAGGGGAGGTATAGGCTGGTGTTAGGAGGAAGTTCTGCACAGAGAGTGATTGACAGTGGAATGGGCTGCCCAGGGAGGTGGTGGAGTCCCCATCTCTGGAGGTGTTCCAGAAAAGCCTGGATGGGGCACTTAGTGCCATTGGCTAGGGCTGGGTGCTAGGTTGGACTGGATGAGCTTGGAGGTCTCTTCCAACCTGGCTTGTCCTATTCTACCCCTGTCCTATTCTATTCTTACAGCAAATAAATTGTTCCTAGTATCATAGAATGGTTTAGGTTGGAAGTGACCTCAAAGCTCAGCCGGTTCCCACCCCCCTGTGCCATAGGCAGGGAAACCTCCCACTAGAACAGGTCACTCAAGGCCTTGTCCAGCCTGGCCTTGAACACCTCCAGAGAGGTTGTGGAGCACAGAAGCACAGAATGTGATGGAAGAAGATTGCTTGAAGGGAGGAGAAATGTCCATTTGAGACATTATGAAGAGACTGCTGCCCTCTGTCTCTCTGTGTATATATAAAAGGAAAAAAGAGGGGGGAAAAGGTGGAAAATGGGAGGGCAGATGGGATGGGGAAGGGGCAGGGTGTGGCCAGGCTGTGTACTATATTATGTGTGTATAAATAGAAGATTTAGAAGAAAATACTCCTGTGTATATAGACAGGACACCAAGATGCTGGCATGGGCAAGTGTCCCTCTTCTGTGCTTGTGATTTGCTGCAGGAAATCAGAAAGCTGCTTTACCAAATGTCTCTAGAGCCTCTTTCTCCTATTCAATTTCTCCCTGCTGCTGTCTTTGGCTCAGCCCACTCCAAGAATGAGGGAGGAGTTGCTGTGATTTGGTTGCTGTGATCTTGTCCCAAGAACTTCCAACTCAGGATATATTTTGGTTGCTTTTTTGTCACGCAGGACAGCAGCATAAAGACTTTGAAGCTGAGCTGCTGGCTCCTCGAAGTATGGTGGCTGTCTTTGACTACAACCCCAAGGAGAGCTCTCCAAATGCAGATGTTGAGGTAACCACCAGCTGCTGCCTGATCTTAGAAGTTGATTTCTCCTCTCTTTGTTCTGTCTGGATGGTTTTTTTTAACTTTTATCCCAAGACACTTTGCACTTTGGTTGAAACAGAGATGGTTCTAGCTGGGGACTACTGCTGCTTAAAAGGGGTTCCCTGAAGTCAGAAAATGTGGAGTTTGCATTCTCTGACAGCAGTGCTCAGGTCTAGCTGTGAAGCACTGGAAGCAATAAACCCCTGAGGATTTTCAGCATGTGCCACACTGAACCTCTGTGAGCATCCTCTAGACACTGACCAGCACTAAGCAGATGTGGGCTACAGGAAGCAGCTCCTGCTCTTAGCAAATGATTGAGGGCATACTTCTGGTGAAAGGAAAAACGTTTTTTATGATGAGGAGCAAGTGAGGGAGCTGAAAATGTTTAGTTTGGAGAAAAGGAGGCTGAAGGGAGACCTTCTGGCTCTCTGCAGTTCCCTGAAAGGAGGCTGAGCCAGGTAGGGGTTGGCCTCTTCTCCCTGGTAATGAGTGGGAACAGACTTAAGCTGCACCAGGGAATATTTAGAGTAGACCTTAGGAACAGTGGCTACCTTGAAAGGGTTGCCAAGTAGTGCACCAGGCTGCCCAGGGCAGGGGTGGAGTCCCCATCCCTGAAGGGGTTGCAAAGCTGCATAGAGTTGGGGCTGAGGGGCAGGGTTAGGTGGGGCCATGGGGCAGGGTTAGGTGGGGCCGAGGGGCAGGGTTAGGTGGGGCCATAGGGCAGGGTTTGGTGGGGTTGAGGGGCAGGGTTTGGTGGGGTCGAGTGGCAGGGTTTGGTGGTGAACCTGACAGTCAGGGTTGGAAGGGACCACAAGGATTAGCCAGTTCCAACCCCCCTGCCATGCCCAGGGACACCCTACCCTAGAGCAGGCTGCCCACAGCCTCTGCCAGCCTGGCCAAAAACGCCTCCAGGGCTGTGGCCCCAAACACCTCCCTGCAGGGGCAACCCATTCCAGCCTCTCACCACTCTTATGCTCAACAACTTCCTCCTCATGTCCAGGCTGAATCTCCCTACCTCCAGCTTTGCTCCATTCCCCTAGTCCTGTCACTCCCTCATATCCTAAAAAGTCCCCTGGAACCTGTTTGAGGTAGATCTCTACCAGGTGACAGTTCTGTGAAGTGCATATGAAGCCACTGAGTCTTGAGTGGGACACAGCCTGGTTGGAGATTCCACCTTTGCTCTCTTAAAGCAGCTGACTGGGGAATTTCTTCCATGAGAAGCACCTGCTGACACCTTTTGTCTTTGCTCTTGTGCCCATGGAGGGTGTTCTGGGGTGGCTGGCAGGACAGAAGTGTGTTGTGTGGTCATACTCTGATCTTCTCGTTCACAGAGGTTCTGCTAGTGCCTAACCCCTGAGCACTGCATACAGAACAGGCTCATCTGAGGGACCAGCCTGTAGCAGTCACATTTAAAGAAGGCAAAGGTGTTTCTGGTGCTAGTTCAGCTTCTTCTCCCCATACTTTTTTCCAGAAGAGGTGGCAGGGACCATTCTGAAAGCCTTAGAAATGTGCTTTGCTCTTGTGTGAGTATAGGAAATGCTTCCTCAGCACTGAGTTCCACAGTTACCCACTGCAGCTGCTCTTCTGCAGGTTTTGACAGAGTGGCCTCCTTCCCTCAGGGTCAGGTTGTGCTGTAAGCTCAGGGTGACCTTGTGTCTCTGGTGGGACATTCTAGGCAGTGGTGCCCTCCTGTGACCCTCGTTCTCTTGCTCTTTGCAGGCTGAGCTGACCTTCAATGCCGGGGACATCATCACTGTGTTTGGATCCATGGATGATGATGGCTTCTACTATGTAAGTCTGGGGAATGGGAAAAGTGCTGTGGCTGCATCTGAGGTCGTTGGAGTCCATCTAGTGGCAGGAGAGCAGAGCTGAGGGAGCCAAAATCCTCTGCTTTTGGAAGGAAAAATCAACTCATGTCTGCTTAATGCAGATCTGCTGGACACACTCTGCCTAATACCCCCCAGGATCCCCTTGGCTCTCTTGGCCCCCAGGGCACATTGCTGTGCCATGGATGTTCTCCACCAGCACTCCCAAGTCCCTTTCCACAGGGCTGCTCTCCAGCAGTCACCTCCCAGCCTGTCCTGCTGCAGTTTATTCCTCCTCCCCAGGTGCAGGACTCTGCACTTGTCCTTGTTGAACATTATTTGGTTCCTCTGTGCCCAGCTCTGTCTGTGTAGGTCTCTCTGGATGACCTCACAGCCTGCACCTGGATCAGCCAAGCCTCCCAGATTGGTGTCATCAGCAAACTTGCTGAGCAGACTCTGTCTGTCTGTGCCCTCATCAATGTTATAGAATCATAGAATGGTTTATGTTGGAAGAGACCTCAAAGCTCAGCCAGTTCCAACCCCCCTGTGCCATAGGCAGGGACACCTCCCACTAGAACAGGTTGCTCAAGGCCTCAGCCAACCTGGCCTTGAACACCTCCAGGGAGGGAGCAGCCACAACCTCCCTGAGCAACCTGTGCCAGTGTCTCACCACCCTCACTTGAAAAAACTTCCTCCTAACATCTAGTTTCAGTCTCCCCTCTGCCAGTTTAAACCCATTCTTCCTCGTTCTGTAATTACAAGACCTTGTCAATAGTCCCTCCCCAGCCCTCCTGTAGCCCCCTTCAGATCCTGGAAGGCTACTCTAAGGTCTCCTGGCAGCCTTCTCTTCTCCAGGCTGCAGAGCCCCAACTCTCTCAGCCTGTCCTCATAGCAGAGGTGCTCCGGTCCTCTGATCAAGGTGTTGAACAGCACTGGACTCAGCACTGATCCCTGTGGGACTCCACTGCTCACAGCTCCTCATCTGGCCCTGGCACCATTGATCACCACTCTCTGGACTCTATCCTGTAACCAGTTCCTAATCCACCTCACTGCCTGCTCTGCCATCCCACACTTCCTGAGCTTGCTCACCAGGATGTCGTGGGGGGCAGTGTCAAAAGCCTGGAAGTTTTTAAGGCTGAGCTGGATGGAGCTGTGAGCAACCTGATCTAGTGTGTGAGATGTCCCTGCCCATGGCAGGGGGGTTGAAACTGGATGATTTTCGAGGTCCCTTCCAACCTTGATAGTTCTATGATTCTCCGTTTGTTATTTCACTATCAACCAGAAAACCTGATGTGAGAACTGATTGTTGGTCTTGTAGGGAGAGCTGAACCAGCAGAGAGGACTTGTCCCATCTAACTTCTTGGAAGCTGTAACTACAGATGGAGGCATGGCCAAGGAACATCATGCAAAAGACAAAGAAGCTTTTCCACTGAGTGCTGAGAGCCAGGTAAGACTCTGAGCAGACATCCAGCCTGTGGTTGTGGCTGCAGAGAAGGCACTGCACAGCATGCAGCATCTGATGCAGGCATTCAAATCATTGCATGCAGCTTGGTTCATCCCATGGGAGATGCTCAGGTGCTCAGAAGGGAGCCCTAAGAGGTCTTCTTGAAGGCCTGCCCATAGTGCAAACAAAGCAACAGTGTGCCCTGGGGCCTCGGTCAGGTGAGCTAAGAGCATCCCAGGTTCCCCCAGCAAATTGTTTAGCTCCACAGGAGGGTCAGTGGTGAAACCCTGCTGCAAGCAGAGCAGCTGAGTCCCCAGACACAGGAAATTCCTCAGATGTGCTCTTGACAGTGCCTCAGAGTTCTGGAGTCAGTGACAGCCACACACCAACCTCTTCCCATCCTTAATCCAGTCTTGAGGGGCTTCCAGATAAATTCCCAACACGCTGAGGAGCTGTGGGATGGATCCTGAGGCATATGCAAGGAGTCCAAAGGTTGATCTGCCCCCTTGCATTACATTGCTGATGCTCTTACACCAAATGCTTTGACAGGAGCTGTGGCTACTCTGCCAGCTTCATTCTGTCCTCAGTGGGGGAGGCTCAAAGTGTAGCAGCTCCCTGGTCACTCCTGGCCCTCATCTGCTGTGTCATTCCAGAGAGTGGGAGGCAGAGAGGGACACAGCTTGATCCCAGCTCATGTGTGCTCAACCTTCTGTTCATCCTGGGAGGTTGTTGGAGCTATCCAGTGGTGCCAGGCCCATAGAAGTGTGTAAGGGCAGGCCCAGCCTGGCTGTGTGGCAGTCCTTAGGGAAGTGTTTGCCCCTGAATCCTCTTTTGCACTTCCCACTGGTGCCACCCAGGCTTTTCTGCTCTCTGCACTGTTCCTCCTCCTATTTCCTATGCTCAGCCATTTCCTTTTCTCTGTACCCACTCTTCTCTGTCCCATTTCTGTCTTGAAATGCTGCCTGATCACCCTCAGGCTTCACCTGCAGCCCCATCTCCTGCTTCCAGGCATTTCAGGCTTTGTGGCTGCAGAGTCTGAACTATCACCCTTGATGCCACCTTATGAAGGGCAGGTTTCAGGCCTGCCCCTGAAATAAGGTTTGTGGATAGCTTGTGGATCACCTTCTGAACTCAGAAGATCTCTGGGTCCCTTGTGCTTGCCTGGTCCCTTTCCTCCCAACTTGTAAGTGCTGCTCCAAGCTGTTAGTGCCAGGGTCTTAGAGCCCTGAGGCTACACAGCCTGGAGGGAGGGCGGGTTTCCTTTTCCATTTTTCCTCTCAGAATGGTTCACTCTTCCCAAATTGCTCATCTCTTGGAGCAGAGGGTGCTAGAGGAGACTTGAATCAGTAAAATGGGAGCAGACTGAATATTGGTAGTGTAGCTTATCACAGGATCTAACCCTGCTCTCCAGCAGCACTTCCTCCTAACATCCGGTTTCAGTCTCCCTTCTGCCAGTTTAAACCCATTCCTCCTCATCCTGGCATGGCAAGACCTTGTCAATAGTCCCTCCCCAGTCCTCCTGGAGCCCCCTTCAGGTACTGAAAGGCCACTCCAAGGTCTCCTGGAAGCCTTCTCTTCTCCAGGCTGCAGAGCCCCAACTCTCAGCCTGTCCTTATAGCAGAGCTGCTGCAGCCCTCTGAGCATCTTGGTGGCCTCCTCTGCACTGGCTCCAACAGTTCCATGATCTTCTTGTGTTGGGGGTCCCAGAACTGTACACAGTGTTGCAGGTGGGGTCTCAGGAGAGCAGAGTAAAGCCATGCTTGGGGCTTCCCAAACTCACAGGATGTCAGGGATTGGAAGGGAGCCAAGGAGCTCATCGAGTCCAGCCCCCCGGCCAGAGCAGGACCAGACAATCTAGCTCAGGTCAGACAGGAACACATCCAAATAGGCCTTGAAAGCCTCCAAAGAAGGATACTCCACAACCTCTGGGCAGCCTGTGCCAGTGCTCTGGGAACCTTCCAGTCAAGAAGTTGCCCCTTGTGTTGAGCTGCAGCCTCCTGTACTGCAGCTTCCATCCATTGCTCCTTGGCCTATCCCAGGGAGCAGTGAGCAGAGCCTGTCCCCCCCTTCTGACCCCCAGCCCTCATATCCACTCCACAGCACTGGTGCTGGCACACACAACACAAACACCTCTGCTGCTGCTCTTTGGGATGTGGGGGCTGGGGTGGCTGCCAAAAATAATCACCAAGGGCAGCTTCTGGTGAAGGGTGAAGAACCCCCTCAGCAAACCTGGCAGTCCCAGCTTGAGCTCTGACACATCCTGGGACATGGGCACTCACCATGGGCTTTGGAGCTTGTGGCACAGCTGGTTCCAGTGGCAGGGAACAGCTGGTTCCAATGTGGCAGAAGCTTCTCTTGCATGATCAGGAGCGATGGTGAAAGCCACTTGTAACTTGTTGGCTCCAGTGCTTTCATGCTGCCCTTCTCCCAATTCCCTTTGCCAAATTGAGCTGGGTGAGGTGGAACTGTCTCAGAGGGAGGCTGCAAATGCTGCTGCCTGAAGGGAGGTGCAGCACTTCAGTTTTCAACCTCGACAGCCTTTGGAGATTGGGTTAAGCAACAACACACAACATAAATACAGCACGAGGAGGAGCATCCAAGAAGTTACAATCAGCAGCCAGGGCCCTGAAAACACTCATGCTTACCAACTGAGAGGAGTTGCTTTAATGCTGCAGCTGTGGAATGAGTATTTTTATATTTTTTTTTGGCTTCAGTGATGTGCAGTTGCTGTCAAAAGAGTGATGGTGAAGCAACCTGTCTGATTCTAATTGATCTCCTCTATTTTATTTCTGCCTGTCTTGTGTGCCCGGGATGGTTCTTTCCTTCAGAGAATGAGGAAGAGAAGAGTCCAGTGATAGATATGAATGATACATAGAGAGCAACCATGTAAGTCTCTTGTCAGAAGACCTCTTCAGCCTCCCACCCAGCCTAGCACACCCAGGGGCCTGGGCCTGGGCTTTAATCCTTCCCTTGCTTCCAGTTTGACAGGCTGGTTCAGGGCTCTCCTAATAAGTCCACCTTCAGATCTGGTGGCAGATGGACTCTGCCTTAGAGTATTTAGAATCACAAAATGGTTTGGGTTGGAAGCTCAAAGCTCAGCCAGTTCCAACCCCCTGCCATAGACAGGGACACCTCCCACTAGAGGACTCCACCACCTCCCTGGACAGCCTGTGCCAGTCTCTCTGAAACGTTGAAGGTCTTGCACAGCCTTTGTTCTTAGCAGGTTGATTCTTAATGTGCTGCCCAGCAGGCTCCCTTGGCCCAGGCAGCCTGCAGCCATTCCTGGATGCTTCAGCATCTGCCCATCAGTGCTCTCAGGAGGTGCTTCTCTTAGAGTGTCTTTGTCTGAGAAGCAGCATCTTTCACCACGCCCTCAGCAGGGCTTTTCTGCTGTCCTGTGCTTAGCCCAGACTTAAAAGATATCAGAATGTCTGAGCTCAGTCTGGGTGGTGGCTGCAAAACAGTTCAAATCCACTAAGGATCAGAGAATTGCTTTGGTTGGAAGAGACCTTTGAGCTCACCAAGCCCAACCACTGAATGGGCGGTGCCAGGCACATTGTCTGCCCCAGCATCACATCTCCATGGCTTTGAAACCCCCCTCCAGGGATGGGGACTCCACCACCTCCTTGGGCAGCCTGTTCCAATGCCTGAACACTCTTTCCGTGAAGAACTTTTTCCTGATGTCCAACCTAAACCTCTCCTGGGGCAACTTCAAACCTTGCTGCTTCTTCTGTTACTTGTTACTAGGGAGAAGAGACCAAGCCCTGCCTGGCTGCAGCCTCCTTGCAGGGAGCTGTAGACAGCAATGAGGTCTCCCCTCAGCCTCCTTTTCTCCAGGCTGAACAACCCCAGCTCCCTCAGCCTCTCCTTTAGCTGGTTCTCAGCTTCCACTGGGAACTTCCTAGCTGGATCTACAACTGCCTGGAGGAGCTAAGCCTTTGGCTGGTTTCCAGCTTCCACTGGAAACTTCCTAACTGGATTTACAACTGCCTAGAGGAGCTGAGCATTTAGCTGGTTCCCAGCTTCCATTGGGAACTTCCTAACTGGATTTAAACTGCCTAGAGGAGCAGAGCCTTTAGCTGGTTTCCAGTTTCCACTGGGAACTTCCTAACTGGATCTACAACTGCCTAGAGGAGCTGAGCCTTTAGCTGGTTTCCAGTTTCCACTGGGAGCTTCCTAACTGGATCTACAGCTGCCTAAAGGAGCTGAGCTGTGGCAGGGTGAGGGATGGGGAGAAGGCAGGGTTCTGAGCCTGAGCTTTATGTTGTTGTGATGTCCTTCACCAGCTCTAATTTCTGGTTTGTCTTTCTGTTTGACTTTTTTCTTCTCCCCACACAGCTCAATCCAGATGGGTCTGTCGATCATCAAAGTGACTCCTCACCAACTCCTTCTACTCCACCACCTTCCTGCCTTGTCATGGGTGAGCAGTGTCCAGAGCAGGCATCATTGGCTGTTCTCACATGCAGCTCTGGGCAGAGCAAAAAGAAGAGAGGCTTCTTCTTCAAGGGCAAAAAGCTCTTCAGAAAACTTGGGGCCACTAAGAAAACTTAACCAGGGACGAACGGTTCCGTACAGGCTGCCTCCGCAGCCCACCCAGGGGCTGAGAACTGAGGAGCAGCCCTCTGCAATAAGCTGAGTCGAGTGTTTTCCTAAGGAGAAAGTGTCTGGTGACCAGAGAGAACTCTTGGGGTGGCTCTGTGAGCTGTGGGCTCCTCTGAGAGCCCAGCCACAGGCGCCCACCCAGCGTGGGCTGCGGCTTCGTGGACAGCCTGGTGGCGCTGGTGGAGGTGCATGGCCTCAGCTCTAGGATGCAGCTACCTCCACTGAAGTGTGTCCTGCTCCCTGCAGCCCTCCATGCACTGCTTCCCTGTAAATATTTCTCCTTTCCAAATGCTGTTCTGGTTGTAAGTTTATCTTTTCCCAGCAGAGCCCCAGCCCCACCCCTTAGCAAGAGCCTTCTCATACTATACCCCCCTGGTACTTCTCTGCTCCAAAGGAGGTTGTCTCAACTCCTTCACTTCCTGCAAAGAAAATTTGCACTTTGTTGGGTTTTGTTAATTTATTTTTTTCTGTTCCCATCAATCCCTTTGTGGTTTGGTGTTTTGTTTTTTTTTGGGGGCTGGTTTTTTGATTTGATTTTTTTTGTTGTTGTTGTTGTCTCTGGGCTGATGAGTGAAGTTCTCTGTACTGTAAACCTGTAAATAAGCAGCTGTGCCTAGGAGCATCCCCCAGGGCCTCAGCCAGGTTTCAAGCAGGAGGAAGGAAGTTCCAAGACTTCTGCCCTTAGGGTGGGCTCTGCTGGAAGCTTGCTCTTGGCTGGTTCCCCTC
>VWZI01009395.1:379508-400354 GCA_013396835.1 Psilopogon haemacephalus
CCTGAGGTGGGGAAGCAAGAGCTGGGGGAGGTCACAGAGCGAGGCGATGGAGGACGAGTTCCTCGAGTTCAGACACATCTCTCCCTAAAGCCACGGGAGGGATTTTTTTTTGTACTACTCCCGGCTTTTCTTCCTCCTTTCCATTGTTTCCTTTTCCTTTTGCATGGTTGCTTTGTTGTTTTGGGGGTTTTTTTCAGTGGGTTTTTTTTGGAGGATGAGTCGTGAGGTAGGTGAGCGATGCCCCAGCGCGGTGGCGGCCGAGTGGCAGGGACCTGTTTTTATTTAATATCAAATTTTATGATAATAAAAGTCTATTTTCACAAAAAGAACATTCTCCTCACCCAAAAAAAAAAAAAAGAAAACAGATAAACAAAAGCAGAAGTTTGAGTGGTGCCTTCTTCAGGGGGGTGGGAAGGGATGAGAATGATAGCAAGGGCTGGAGGATGCTCCACTTCGTCTAGGAGTTTGCCCTGCCTCTGGTGAGACTGAGAGCCCTGGGGCTGGAGAAGAGAAGGCTCAGAGGAGATTTGATCCATGTGTACAAAATACCTGAGGGGTGGGTGTCAAGTGGAGGGGGCCAAGCTCTTTTTGCTGGTCGGCAGCAATGAGCCAAGGAGCAATGGATACAAACTGGGAACAGGGAAGGTTTCAGCTCGATGTGAGGAGAAACTACCTGAGGTTGCTCAGTGCCCCATTGACTTTGACCTTGAATGTCTCCAGGGCTGGGAAATCCACAACCTCCCTGGGCAGCCTGTTCCAGTGTCTCCCCACCCTCACTCGAAATAATTTCTTCCTCATCTCCACTATCAATCTCTCCTCTCCCAGCTCAAAGCCATTGCCTCCCATCCTGTCACTCCCAGCCCTTGCCAGAAGTCCCTACCCAGCTCTCTCCTGTAGGTCCCTTCAGGTCATGGAAGGCTGCTCTCAGCCTTCTCCAGGCTGAGCATCCTCAAGTCCCACAGCCTGTCCCCAGGCTGCTCTAAGCCTTCTCCAGGCTGAGCATCCTCAAGTCCCACAGCCTGTCCCCAGGCTGCTCTAAGCCTTCTCCAGGCTGAGCATCCTCCAGTCCCACAGCCTGTCTCCAGGCTGCTCTAAGCCTTCTCCAGGCTGAGCAGCTCCAAGTCCCACAGCCTGTCCCCATGTTCATGCAGCATCAGTCCCTGGATATGGGCATGGGACCCTTCTGCTGTGGATGCCACCAAGCCAAGGAGGACCTGCCCAGCATTTCCCTGCCCTTTCCTGTCACCTGTAGGAGCATCCACCAGGCATGGTGGCTATATGCAGGCTGCAGTCTTCTCTTCCCTGATGATGTCATTTCTACAACAGAGCAACACCGAGGAGCTGCTGCACCTTGGACATCTTTCAAGAGATCATCCCAGTGAACCTCCTGGGTGGGGGGGAGCAGGACCGAGGGCAAGAGCAGGCAGAAGGCTTTGAAGTAACAAAGCTGCTGCAGCTGTGGCTGCTGGAAGGCAGTTCCCTAACTTCTGAAGCAGGCTTGGGCAAGTGGTGACAGCCACCAGGAGCTGGTAGTGGCCCCGCAGGAGGAAGTTGGTTGCTGTCCTAACTGAATTTACCAGCCCCCAGTTTCCTAAAGGAGGAGTTTGAGGTCTTTTGAAAGCAAACTCTTGTGGTTGGCTTAGTCAGATCAGCAGGAGGGGGGAGCTGAGGAGGACAAACCCTTGAGGAGAGGACCAGCAGGTGCCAGTGCTGGGGGCTGCCCCGGGGGCTGGAGGCCATGTGCCTGCAGGATGCTCCTCAGCCCTGGAGCTGCCAGGAGGTGCACAGTGGCACGGGTGTGTGCTGAGCTGCCTCCCACCACACTGTCAGTCATAGAACCAGAGGGTTGCTTCGTTTGGCAGAGACCTCTGAGACCCTCCAGCCTAATTGTTCTCTGACTCTGCCAAGGCTGGAGCTAACCCATGGCTCTCGGCGCCACATCTCTGCCTCTTTGAAACACCTCCAGGGATGATGATGACTCCACCACCTCCCTGGGCAGCCTGTGCCAGTCTTGGAGAACCCTTTCAGGGAGGAAATTTCTCCTAATGCTCGACCTATACCTCCCCTGGTGCAACTTGAGGCCATTTCCTCTTGATACTAGGAAGGAGAGAACCAAGCTCCACTTCAGCCTCCCTTCAGGGAGCTGTAGAGAGCAATGACCTCTGCCTTCAGCCTCCTCCAGCTCCCTCAGCTGCTCCTCCCCAGCCTTGTTCTGCAGACCCTTCCCCAACTTCTCAGGCTCACCTCCAGCCCCTCAATGCCCTCTGTGGATTGAGGGGCCCAAAACTGAACCCAGTATTGAGCTGTGGCCTCAGCAATGCCCAGCACAGGGGCACAACCCCTGCCCTGCTCCTGCTGCCTAAACCATTGCTGATCCAGGCCAGGTTGCTGGTGGCCTTCTTGGCCACCTGGGCACCCCCTGGCTCACCTTCACCTGTTGTCACCATAGCCCCCTGTGAGCAGAGCCCAGCAGCAGCCTCTCCACAATGTCCCCTCAGGTAGCTGCAGACAGCAATGAGGTCTCCCCTCAGCCTCCTCTGTTTCACACTAACCATCCCCAGCTCCCTCAGTCCCTCCTCACAAGATTTATTCTCCAGGCCCTTCCCCAGCTTCCTTGCCCTCCTCTGGACCTGCTCCAGCAGCTCCACATCTCTCTTGTACTGCAGTGCCCAGAACTGAACACAAGACTGGAGCTGTGCCCTCAGCAGAGCCGAGCCCAAGGGGACAATCCCCTCCTGGAGGAGATGAGGTTGGCCAGGCAGGACCTGCCCTTCATGCCCCCATGCTCACCCATGTGCTGCACACTGGCACTCAGGGTGCCCTGCTCTGTGTCTTTCTGGGATGCCAAGGTGAGAGTGACAGCTCTGCAGTGCCCTGGGTCCTCCTTCCCCACGGATGGGGCTCAGGATGGAGTGAAGCTGCCCTCCAGCACTGCTCGCTCCTCGCTGCACATTGCAGCTCTGTTTCCCCTTCTGTGCCAGCAGCACAGGCTGAGAGCACCCCAAGGTCTCTGCTGGTGTTCCCCAAGCCTGTTAGAGAAGCCCCAGCCTGTGGCGGGGGGACCCCTGGAGAGGATCTAATGCAAGCCTGCTGAACTCCTGCCTGCATGGAGCACTGTAAGGTGCCTCAAGCAGTGACTCTGCAGGTGTCCCTGTGCCCAGAGCTGGCCCAGACCTTTTTGCCACACTG
The DNA here is from genome assembly GCA_013396835.1 of Psilopogon haemacephalus. Classification (NCBI taxonomy): domain Eukaryota; kingdom Metazoa; phylum Chordata; class Aves; order Piciformes; family Megalaimidae; genus Psilopogon; species Psilopogon haemacephalus. The sequence continues at coordinate 382,698 of VWZI01009395.1, forward strand.
CCTGGGTCCTTCAGTGCTTTAAGGAGACCTCACAAAGCAAACTGCAGAGCCTGCAGTGAAGCTGCACCTGGAGCACAGGGTCCTGCCTGCAGACCTCTGAGCCAAGAGGAGCTGGAGGCAATCCCTGTGGAGCACAGGGCATATGAGAAGGTTTGGTTTGGCCAGGCTGGAGGGGAGCAGGCTTCAAGGGAGCCTCACTGTGGGCTTCAGCTGTCTCATAGGAGAGCAGAGGGTGGGGGCAGAGTCTCTTCTGAAGGCAAAATGTTGATGGAGCAGATGCTGCTGCTGCAAAGAAAATTCCCTTTAGACTTAAGAACACCTCCCATGAGAGTGCTGCAGTGCTGGGACAGGGCCCAGACAAGGAGTCAGATCTGCATCCTTGGAGGTAGAGCTCACTTGAGCAAGACCCAGGCCTTCAAGGTTGCCTTGACCAAACACTCCTAGCCTTCAAGGCAGCTTTGAGGAACCTTCTCTGGCCCTCAAGGCAGCTTTAAGCAACCTCCCCTGGTCCTCAAGGCAGCTTTAAGCAACCTCCCCTGGTCCTCAAGGCAACTTTGAGCAACCTCCCCTGGTCCTCAAGGCAACTTTGAGCAACCTCCTCTGGTCCTCAAGGCAACTTTGAGCAACCTCCCCTGGTCCTCAAGGCAACTTTGAGCAACCTCCTCTGGTCCTCAAGGCAACTTTGAGCAACCTCCTCTGGTCCTCAAGGCATCTTTGAGCAAACTCCCCTGGCCTTCAAGGCAGCTTTGAGCAACATCTTTTGGTCCTCAAGGCAGCTTTGAGCAACCTCCCCTGGCCCCCAAGGCAGCTTTGAGAAACCTCCTGTGGCTTTCAAGTCAGCCTTGAGAAACCTCCCTTGGCTTTCGAGGTAGCCTTGAGGAACATCTCCTGGCCTTCAAGGCAGCCTTGAGCAACCTCCCCTGGCCTTCAAGGCAGCCTTGAGCAACCTCCTGTGGCTTTTCAGGTAGCCCTCAGGAGGTGTCCCCATCCCACACCTTTCTGTGCTGTGTCAGCTCAGCAGGTGTGAGGCAGAAGCAGAGGAGCTGATGGGGAGGAGGGGACAGCAGCAGCAGGTTGCACAGGGGCCAGCACAGCAGCCCTGCTCTTGAGCCCCTCTGCTGCACAGCTGCACTTTAGGGTTTTCTTGCAGCCCTTAGCTCTTGGCAACCAAAGCCTGAAGGTCTACACTCTCTGAAATCACACCATAATGAAGGCTGGAAAAGACCTGGAAGGTCACCAGGTCCAACCACCAACCCACCCATCAACTAACTCATTCTTTGAACACCTGCAGGGCTGTGCTGGCTTCAGCCAGGGCAAAGTGGCTGACCCTGAAGACCAAAGGAGGCTGTGCCTGGGCAGGGGGCTGAGTGTCCAGGTGGGGATACAGGAGCCACTCTGCCAGGGAGCTGGGCTGGGGGGGAGGGAGACCAAAACTGCTGCACTGCCCTCTTGGGGGTGTTGCCAAGCCCCATGGGCCAGCCCCGTTGGGTCACCTCCTGCAGATAAGTCCCTGCTGCAGATCAAAGTGTGGGCACAGAGGAGGCTGTGGTGAGGACAAGGACAGCAGAAGACCTCAGGTGAGAGATTGTCCCTTTGCACTCCAGCCCTGCCTGTCTGAGCCAAGGGTGGGGGAGCGTGGGGCTGGGGGCTCTGTTTGGACCATCCAGCTGAGGTCTGCTTCTGGCATGGCTTCACTCCTGCTCCAGGTATGGCAGAGCTACTGTCTGCCTGGCACCAGAGCACAGTGAGGCTGGAGCAGAGAGAGGATGTTGGTGGAGCACAGAGAGGCTGTGGCTGGAGCACACTGCTGCTGTTGCTCTGGAGTCCTCCACAGGGAATGGATTTTGCTTGGAATGTTAAGGTGGAGGCTCTGGGCTACCTGTGCCAGCAGCTGCAGGGTGGGTGCTGAGCAGTGTGCAGCAGGCACAGCTCTGGGCTCATCCTGGTCGAGCTGACTGCTCTGGAGCAGCCTCAGGAGGTGAGTGGGGCAGCTTTGGCCAAAACCATCCCAAGTGGTCGTGTGTGGAGGACCTCCCATGCTGCCCTGGTTGATCCCTCTCCCCCTCCAGCTCTTCTAACCCCATGCATCAGCTCTCCCTGCGGGCTCAGTGCTGGTGCCTGGGGTCCCTGGTCAGCTGCCCACCTGCAGCCCTGGCAGTCTGCTCTGTCCCTTACTCTCTTCTGTCCTGTCCTCATAGCTCCAAAGCTGTGTTCCCACCAGGTCCTCTTCCATGTGCCTCTGCAAGGCTCTCCTAGGCAGCTCTTGTGGAGCACTGCATGGGGAGGAGGGCACCTCCTCATCTTCCTCAGGAGGGGCAGCTTGGGCCGTGCATGGTGAGGCTTGGCTCTCTTCACACCTTGCATTTCTTTGCAGGGATGAAGGCAGAAGTCTTCCTGGGGCTGCTGCTGACTCTTAGCCTGTGCCAGGCATCCCTCCCTGCTTCCCATGGTAAGGTGCCACGCTCAGCTTTTGCAGGCCTGGCTTTTCTGAGCAGGGAAGGTCAAGTGAAGTCTAGAAGAGCCTGCAATGGGGCTACAAGAAAGCTGGGGAGGGACTTTTGAGGCTATCAGGGAGTGAGAGGACTGTGGGGAATGGAGCAAAGCTGGAGGTGGGGAGATTCAGATTGGATGTTAGGAAGAAGCTCTTCAGCATGAGGGTGGTGAGAGCCTGGAATGGGTTGCCCCTGCAGGGAGGTTGGTGGAAGCCACATCCCTGGAGATGTTTTTGGCCAGGCTGGCAGAGGCTGTGGGCAGCCTGCTCTAGGGTAGGGTGTCCCTGGGCATGGCAGGGGGGTTGGAACTGGCTGCTCCTTGTGGTCCCTTTCCAACCCTGCCTGATTCTATGATCCCTGGGTGCTGGAGGCAGCAGGAGGAGGCTGCTGTGGGGCAGGGGTGGTGCTGGGCAGCAGGCAGGGCTCTCACCTCTGCTCTGTCCTTTCCCTCACCAAGATCTGGCCGAGGAGCTGTCAGACACATCCCTCCTGAGCAGTGTGAAGGAGGCCAAGCAGCTGGTGGATGCTGCCTACAAGCGCACCCGGGAGCGGTGAGTGGCAGCTGCTGGCACAGCCTGTGTGCCCTGCTGCAGCCCTGCAGGGCTCTTCCCTCTTCCTCCTGCAGAGCTGGCAGGGGTGGGAATTCCTCCAGCAGCAGAGCAGGCTCTCATCCAGCGTCCTGCCTGCCTGCACCCTGCCTCTGACCTCCCTCCACTCTGCCAGGCCACTGAGAGCTGTTAACTGCATCCTCCATCCCTGCAGGCTGCTCCTCCCAGCTCAGTTTTGCTTGGCTCTCTTTCATCCCTCAGGGATACTCCAATGGCATCCTGGCCTGGATCAGGAGCAGTGTGGCCAGCAGGAGCCAGGAGAGGTTATCCTGCCCTTGTACTTGGCACTGGTCAGGCCACACCTTGAGTACTGTGTCCAGTTCTGGGCCCCTCAATTCAAGAGAGATGTTGAGGTGCTGGAATGTGTCCAGCTGGAGACACATTCCAGCAAGGCTGGGAAGGGGCCTGGAGCACAGCCCTGGGAGGAGAGGCTGAGGGAGCTGGGGATGTGCAGCCTGGAGAGTGGAAAGAGGAAAATTAGGAGCATGAAAATGAACACTTAGAATCATAGAATCATAGACTCAGTCAGGGTTGGAAGGGACCACAAGGATCAGGCAGTTCCAACCCCCCTGCCATGCCCAGGGACACCCTACCCTAGAGCAGGCTGCCCACAGCCTCTGCCAGCCTGGCCAAAAACACCTCCAGGGATCTGGCCCCAAACCCCTCCCTGCAGGGGCAACCCATTCCAGCCTCTCACCACTCTCATGGGGAAGAACTTCCTCCTCACACCCAATCTGAATCTCCCCACCTCCAGCTTTACTCCATCCTTCTTAGTCCTCTGATCTGAATGGGGCCACAAAAAATCTGGGGAGGGACTTTTTAGGTTATCAGGGAGTGAAAGGACATGGGGGAATGGAGCAAAGCTGGAAGTGGGGAGATTCAGAGTGGAGTTGAGGAGGAAGTTGTTGAGCATGAGAGTGGTGAGAGGCTGGAATGGGTTGCCCCTGCAGGGAGGTGTTTGGGGCCAGATCCCTGGAGGTGTTTTTGGCCAGGCTGGCAGAGGCTGTGGGCAGCCTGCTCTAGGGTAGGGTGTCCCTGGGCATGGCAGGGGGGGTTGGGACTGCCTGATCCTTGTGCTCCCTTCCAACCCTGACTGATTCTATGATCTCTGGGTGCTGCAGGCAGCAGCAGGAGGAGCTATGATTCTAATTTATGAGTTTTTTTTTTGCTGCAGCCCATCCTGCCTCTCTGCTGAGGCTGGCAGGAGCAGCCTTGGTCTCTTCCAGTTTCTGTGCAGGGAGGTGGATGAGACTTTGACAATTCAGAATGCTAAGCCCAGCAGGAGAGCTGAGGGTGCCCGAGCTGTGAGCTGCCCCCTGCCAGTCCTGCAGATGTTTGCCTCTTCTCCCTGGCAGGATGAAGCAGCTCCTGCAGAGCCACATCTGGAACCCAGCAGAGCTCCTGGGGTATTTCAAACAACCTGTGGCAGGCACCCGAGCTGCTGTGCGGGCTGCAGACTACATGGAGACCACCCTGAGCCTCCTCAAGGAGAAGCTGAGATGGGCTGTGGAGGGGGACTTCAATGTCACAGGTGGGGATCTCCCTTTGATGGGAGCAGAGGAGGAAGAGACAGAGCTGGGTCACTTGTGGGGCTGGGGAGGAGGGAATGGAAGGGGTTCGTGGTGAGCCATGGCTCAAACCCTGCCCACACAGCTGCAGAAGGGCACAGCTGAGTTGGTTTGCTCAGGAAATGATTTTGAGCCATAGAGCCATGGAATGGGTTAGCTTAGGAGGGACCTTTAAAGCTCATCTGGTCAGCAGTGACAGCCCCAGCTCAGAAACCCAAACAACCTGACCTGAGATGCTGCCAGCCATGGGGCAGCTCCCCCCTCTCTGGGCAGCCTGGGCCAGGTTCTCCCCACCCTCAATGCCAAACATTTCTCCCTCTTTGACTTCCAACCACCACTCCTTGGCCTGTCCCAACAAATTCTCCTCAACACCCTGTCCTCAGCTTTCTGATCAGCCCTGGAAGGCCACCAGAAGGTCTCCCTGGAGCCTTCTCTTCTCCAGGCTGAAGAAGTTGAAGGCTTTGGAGTGTTTTGTGCCCTTCCCTGGCTCTCCCTGCAGTGTGGTGCTTCACCTACTGACAGGTCAGAGCTTGTAAGACCCTTCCAAATGATGCCTGTTGCTTGAGTAGGGAATGAGCAAACACAGAGGACACACAGGAGCTCACCCCAAGGTCAGAAGCTTTTCTGCCAGGCTTCAGCCAGCAGCAGCCACTGCCAGAAGGTTTTGCTCTGGGACTGTTGAGAAGGTCTTGTGATGACAGGAGGAGGAGGGATGGGTTTAAACTGGCAGAGGGGTGGTTTAGACTGGGTGTTAGGAGGAAGTTTTTTGCAGTGAGGGTGGTGAGACACTGGCACAGGTTGCCCAGGGAGGTTGTGGAGGATAGAATCATCCAATGTGATCTTTGATCAGGGCTGGGGAGGGGCCTGGAGCACAGCCCCAAGAGGACAGGCTGAGGGAGCTGGGGGTGTGCAGCCTGCAGAAGAGGAGGCTCAGGGCAGAGCTCATTGCTCTCTGCAGCTACCTGAAGGGAGGTTGTGGCCAGCTGGGGTTGGGCTCTGCTGCCAGGCAACCAGCAACAGAACAGGAGGACACAGCCTCAAGCTGTGGCAGGGCAGGGTGCGGCTGGGTGTTAGGCAGAAGTTCTTCCCAGCAAGAGTGATTGGCATTGGAATGGGCTGCCCGGGGAGGTGGTGGAGTCTCCATCCCTGGAGGTGTTTAAGAGGAGGCTGCATGAGGCACTGAGTGCCAAGGTTTGGTTAATCAGAAGGTGTTGGGTGCTAGGTTGGACTCGATGATCTCAGAGGTCTTTTCCTACCTGGTTAATTCTGTGATTCTGTGATTCTGGCCACCCACCCTTCAGACATTTACAGACATTAATAAGATCCCCTCTCAGTCTCCTCTCTTCCAGACTAAACAGCCTCAGGTCTCGCAGCCTTTCCCCACCAGAGAGATGTTCAGGTCCCTTCAGCATCCTCTCTTGGACTCTCTCCAGTAGTCCCCTGCCTCTCTTGAACTGGGCAGCCCAGAACTGGGCAGAGTCCTCCAGCTGTGCTCTCACCAGTGTGTCCCTTTGGCTCTTCTCTGTTGCTGCCTGGCAGACCTGCTGACACCAGCTCAGATGGAGATGATCTTCAAGGCGAGTGGGTGCGACCAGCAGGATAGGACAATAAGCTGTGACGACTCCTACCAGTACCGAACCATCACTGGGGAGTGCAACAACAGGTGAGGGGACCCTGGCAGCAGGAGGGAGGGTGGGGAGGGGGTGATGGATGCCTGGTTCAGAGGAGGCCCCAGAGGAGGGCTGCACCAGCAGATGTGTTGCCAGGAGATCCAGAGAGGGGGTTCGTGCCCAGAGAAGGGCCCCGAGGATGCTCAGTTGGCTGCAGCAGCTCTGCTGTGAGCACAGCCTGAAAGAGTTGGGGCTGTGCAGGCTGGAGAAGAGGAGGCTCCCAGGGGACCTGATTGTGGCCTTCCAGGGTTTGAAGGGGGCTACAGAAAAGCTGGGGAGGGACTTTTGAGGGTGTCAGGGAGTGACAGGACTAGGGGGAATGGAGCAAAGCTGGAGGTGGAGAGATTGAGATTGGATGTGAGGAGGAAGTTGTTGAGCATGAGAGTGGTGAGAGGCTGGAATGGGTTGCCCATGGAGGTGTTTGGGGCCACATAGAATGGTTTAGGTTGCAAGGGACCTCAAAGATCATCCAGTTCCAACCCCTCTGTGCCACAGGCAAGGACACCTCCCACTAGAACAGGTCACTCAAGGCCTCATCCGGCCTGGCCTTGAACACTTCGAGGGAGAGAGCAGCCACAACCTCCCTGGGCAACCTGTGCCAGTTTTCGTGGCATTGACGGTGGTGGTCTTGGTGGCACTAACAGTGGTGGCCTTGGTGTCACTAACAGGGGTGGTCTTGGTGGCACTGATGATGGCGGACTTGGTGGCACTGATAGTGATGGTTTTCATCACTGATAGTGGTAGTCTTGGTGGCACTGATGATGGTGGTCTTGGTGGCACTGATGATGGTGGTCTTGGTGGCACTGACAGTGGTGGTCTTGGTGCCACTAACCATGGTGATGTTGGTGGAACTGATGATAGTGTCTTGGTGGCACTGATGATGGTGGTCTTGGTGGCACTAATGGTGGTGCTCTTCCATTCACTCCAACAGGAGGAGCCCATCACTAGGAGCTTCCAACAGAGCCCTGGTCAGATGGTTGCCAGCAGAATATGAGGATGGAGTGTCGGTGCCCCACGGGTGGACAGAAGGGAAGCTTTTCTCTGGACACCCCTTTCCACTGGTAATCTTTGCAGCAGTCATCTGAAAATGTGAGCTCAGGACTTGGGGCTTGCCAGGATGGTGGGGATCAAAGTGCACTTCCACCAGCTGCTGTGGTGGTGATCAGGAGGAGGAGGAGGAGGTTTGGTTCCAAAGTTGATGTCTTCACCTCCTCTGATCTGTTTGGTGGAAGCTGCTTGTGCCAGAAGGTATCAGGAGCAAGTGAGGCCCCAGCATAAGAAACATCCAGCTGGAAGTTCTGTGCATGGCTCCACGGGTGGGTGATCTGTGGAGTTGTATATGGCTCTCCTGGCACCCCCATGGAAGGGGCAGGGTTTCAGATCAGCTGGACTTGGTCACCAGGCTGGATGTGTCTCTGAGCAACCTGATTTAGTGTGAGGTGTCCATGGCAGGGTGGTTGGAACTGGATGATGCCCAAGGACAGGACGAGGGGCAATGGGTGGAAGCTGAGGCATAGGAGGTTCCATGTGAACCTGAGGAGGAATTTTTTTCATGGTGAGGATGATAGAACCCTGGAACAGGCTGCTCAGGGTGGGGTGTGGAGTCTCCCTCTCTGGAGATATTCAAGACCTGCCTGGATGTGTTCCTGTGTGATCTGCTCTAGGTGATGCTGCTCTGGCAGGGGGGCTGGACCAGATGAACTTTTGAGGTCCCTTCCAACCCCTGCCACTCTATGCTATGATCTTTGAGGTCATTTCCAACCCTGTCTACGATTCCCTGTCTGGGTGCAGCTCCAGCACTGGTGGGGAGCTCTGTGGTTTGCTGGGTTGTGTGCCTCATGTTTCTGCTTTCATTGCACTTCCTAACCCAACCTTCCAGCACAGTGTCAGGGCTGCAGCAGAGTTTTGTCCACTTTTCTTCCTGTGGCAATTTGTGAAGGAAGAACTGGTGGGGAAATTGTGATGGATGGGAAGGGATGAGAAGAGAGAAGGAGGCTTAGGGAGAGCATCCTGCTAGAAGGGGTTTTGTGGAATCATAGAATGGTTTAGGTTGGAAGGGGTCTCAAAGATCATCCAGGTCCAACCCCCCTGTGCCATAGACAGGGACATTTCCCACTAGAACAGGTCACTCAAAGCCTCATCCAACCTGGTCCTGAACACCTCCAGAAAGGTTGTGGAGCTCAGAATCACAGATTGTGATCCCTGTCACAGACTTGGATTTTCTGTTTTCCTGTGAGACATGAGAGCAGCCAGGCAGAGAGGGACCTGGGGGTGCTGGTTGGCAGCAGCTCAACAGGAGCCAGCAGTGTGCCCAGGTGGCCAAGATGGCCAATGGCATCCTGGAACAGTGTGGCCAGCAGGACCAGGGCAGTCCTTCTGCCCCTGTACTTAGTACTGCTTATGCCACAACTTGAGTCCTGGGTCCTGTTCTGGGTCCCTCAATTTAAGAAAGATGTTGAGGTGCTTGAATATGTCCAGAGAAGGGCAGAAAGGCTGGGGAGGGTCCTGGAGCACAGCCCCAAGAGGAGAGGCTGAGGGAGCTGGGGGTGTGCAGCCTGCAGAAGAGGAGGCTCAGGGCAGAGCTCATTGCTCTCTACAGCTACCTGAAGGGAGGTTGTGGCCAGCTGGGGTTGGGCTCTGCTGCCAGGCACCCAGGGACAGAACAGGACACAGCCTCAAGCTGTGGCAGAGCAGGCTCAGGCTGGATGTTAGGCAGAAGTTCTTCATGGAAAGAGTGATTGGCATTGGAATGGGCTGCCCAGGAAGGTGGTGGAGTCCCCATCCCTGGAGGTGTTTAAGAGGAGGCTGCATGAGGCACTTAGTGCCAAGGTTTGGTTAATCAGAAGGTGTTGGGTGCTAGGTTGGACTCGATGATCCTGGAGGTCTTTTTCTACCTGGTTGATTCTGTGCTAAGGAATTTGGTGGGGTTCTGCTGAGGACCCCACAAGCTGAAGGCCCTCTCCAGAAGCTGGTCCCTGAGCCTCATCTTCTGCCTTCGTCCCTGCAGGTTCGAGAGGTGTCCAACAAGATCGTTCGCTTCCCCCCCGAGCAGCTCAAGCTGGACCACGAGAGAGCTCTCATGTTCATGGAGTGGGGACAGTTGATTGACCACGACCTGACTCTCAGCCCACACACCCCAGCCAGAGTGGCTTTCAGTGGCAAGGTGGACTGTGACACCAGCTGTGCCAAGGAGCCTCCTTGTTTTCCCATCATGGTACTGCCAGACTTCTTCTAGTGGAGAAGAGTGGGACAGGGCATCCACCTTCCAACCAGGAGATGCTGGTGGTCCTCCTGCTCCTTGGCCACAGAGGCTGTGGCCCTGGGCAGCCTGACCTAGTTGGATGAGGCACTTAGTGCTGTGGTTTAGTTGATCAGAAGGTGTTGGGGGATAGGTGATGAGTGGTGAGAGCCTGTAATTGGTTGCCCACGGAGGTGGTTGGGGCCAGATCCCCGGAGGTGTTTGCAGCCAGGCTGGCAGAGGCTTTCCCTGTGATAGAGGTGTGGGGAGATTGATGTGAGGAGGAAGTTCTGCACAGAGAAAGTGATTGGCATTGGAATGGGCTGCCCAGGAGGTGGTGGAGTCCCCATCCCTGGAGGTGTTCAAGCAAAGCCTGGATGGGGCACTTAGTGCCATGGTCTGGTTGATTGGCTAGGGCTGGGGGATAGGTTGGGCTGGATGAGCTTGGAGGTCTCTTCCAACCTGGAAACCCCTCTTAGGGAAGGTGGTAGGGTGGTTAGAAACCCCTCTTAGGGATTATTTTTTTTGGATCTCTGGGAGGGTTGTGGGGTGTCTGTATTACCTTTTCACTGTATATATCTGTAAATGTCTGTCACATATTGTAAATCTCTGCTTGTCTGCTGTGCTGAGCTGTCAATATAAAGCTTCATTCCTTAACTTCCAGATGACTGAGTACCCAGCCTGGGTGATTTCAAAGCATGGGGGTGGGGTGTGTGTGTGTGTGTGTGTCTTTTTCAACCTGCTGTGGTGGTTTGAACAGTTACTTGCCCTCACCTTTTGATATAACTCAGTCTAGGACTCAGAAACAGCTGGAAGTTAATAAATGAAGCTTTTATATTTACAGCTTTGCACAATATCCAAGCAGATATTTACAAGGTATAACAGAGATTTACAGATAGATACAGTGAAAAGGTAATAGAGAAACACCACAGCCCTCTCAGAGAACAAAATCCCCAAGAAGGGTAACCAACCACCCCTACCATCTCTCCCTGCTTCCCCAATCTTATCTCACCAGCTGTTGATGCTGAAGATAGGTGGAGGTAGATCAGCCAGGGGGGTTAGCAGTAGGGAAGAAGTTAGTAGTATTACTGAGAATTAGCTACCAAGGCAGAGAGACAGAGGAACCATGCAAGAGAAGCAGCTACAGCCCAGCACAGTCTGAAACCATCTGTCCTATCTCTGTTTTGGTTATAACTTTTAAAAACAACTCTTTTTCCTTTCTGAGTAAAGCTCTGGCTGAAGTGACATCCTGTGTTTTCCTCTCTCAGCCAATAGTCTAATTTCTCACTCAAATTCTCCAATTAGTTCAAACCAGCACAAATATAAAGCTTCATTCCTTAACTTCCAGCTGACTGAGTCCCAGCCTGGGTGATTTTAAAGCGTGTGTGTGCAGAGGAGGTGGGGGGGGACCCTGAGAGACCTTCTCCAGCTTCCCCCACTGTGTCCTCTTGCTGCAGATCCCAGCTGGTGACCCCCATGTGAAGGACACCAGGGCCTGCCTGCCCTTCCTGGGCTCTGCTCCCACCTGCTAGCATGGCAGAGCCATTTGCAACCAGCTCAATATAAGTTGTTAATATAAAGCTTCATTCCTTAACTTCCAGCCGACTGAGTCCCAGCCTGGGTGACTGTAAAGCATGTGTGTGTGGAGGTTGGGGGAGGGGGGGCCCATGGGGAACTATCCAACCACCACAGAGGTCTCTTCCAACCTGCCTTATTCTATCGCTTCTGCGATTCTGTGGCCCCCAATGACCCTGAGAGGCCTTCTCCAGCCTCCCCCACCGTGTCCTCTCTCTGCAGATCCCAGCTGGTGACCCCCGTGTGAAGGACCCCAGGGCCTGCCTGCCCTTCCTGCGCTCTGCTCCCGCCTGCCAGCGCGGCAGAGCCATCCGCAACCAGCTCAACGCCCCCACAGCCTTCCTGGATGCCAGCCAGGTCTACGGCAGCGAAGTGGCTTTGGCCACCNCCCTCCCCCACCGTCTCCTCTTTCTGCAGATCCCAGCTGGTGACCCCCATGTGAAGGACCCCAGGGCCTGCCTGCCCTTCCTGCGCTCTGCTCCCACCTGCCAGCATGGCAGAGCCATCCGCAACCAGCTCAATATAAGCTGTCAATATAAAGCTTCATTCCTTAACTTCCAGCCGACTGAGTCCCAGCCCGGGTGGTTTTAAAGCGTGTGTGTGGGGCAAGCCTGTGGGGAACTGTCCAACCACCACAGAGGTCTCTTCCAACCTGCCTTATTCTATCGCTTCTGCGATTCTGTGGCCCCCAATGACCCTGAGAGGCCTTCTCCAGCCTCCCCCACCGTGTCCTCTCTCTGCAGATCCCAGCTGGTGACCCCCGTGTGAAGGACCCCAGGGCCTGCCTGCCCTTCCTGCGCTCTGCTCCTGCCTGCCAGCGCGGCAGAGCCATCCGCAACCAGCTCAACGCCCCCACAGCCTTCCTGGATGCCAGCCAGGTCTACGGCAGCGAAGTGGCTTTGGCCACCAAGCTGAGGAACCTGACCAGCCAGCTGGGCTTGCTGGCTGTCAACCAGGACTACAGCGACCAGGGCAGGCCGTACATGCCCTTTGGCAGCATGAAGAAGGATCCCTGCCTCGTAGTCAGTGGGGAAGCCAAAATCCCCTGCTTCCTTGCGGGTAAGCTGCACCTGCATCCAGTTGTGAAACTCCTGCATCCAGTTTAGAGCTCCTGCTTTCCAGTTTTGGAGCTCCTGTGTCCAGTTGTGGAGCTTCTGCATCCAGTTTAGAGCTCCTGTGTCCAGTTTTGGAGCTCCTGCATCCAGTTCTGGAGCTATTGCATCCACTTTTGGAGCTCCTGTGTCCAGTTCTGGAGCTCCTGCATCCAGTTGTGGAGCTCCTGCATCCAGTTTAGAGCTCCTGTGTCCAGTTTTGGAGCTCCTGCTTTCCAGTTGTGGAGCTCCTGCATCCAGTTCTGGAGCTACTGCATTCAGTTTAGAGCTACTGTGTCCAGTTTAGGAGCTCCCGTGTCCAGTTGAGGAGCTACTGTGTCCAGTTGCAGAGGTCCTGCATCCAGTTCTGGAGCTCCTGCATCCACTTTTGGAGCTCCTGCATCCCGTTTAGATCTCCTGTGTCCAGTTTTGGAGCTCCTGCATCCAGTTGTGGAGCTCCTGTGTCCAGTCAAGGAGTTCTGCATCCAGTTCTGGAGCTCCCGTATCCAGTTTAGGAGCTACTGTGTCCAGTTTAGGAGCTACTGTGTCCAGTTTTGGAGCTCCTGCATCCAGTTCTGGAGCTACTGCATCCAGTTTAGGAGCTACTGTGATAAGGAGATACAGTGAAAAGGTAATAGAGAAACACCACAGCCCCTCCCAGAGATCAAAAATCCCTAAGAGGGGTTTCTAACCACCCCCTACCACCTTTCCCCCCTTCCCCAATCTTATCTCACCAGCTGCTGATGCAGCAGATAGGTGTAGGTAGATTGGCCAGGGGGGGTTAGCAGTAGGAAAAGAAGTTAGTAGAATTATTAAGAATCAGCTACAAAAGGCAGGGACAAAGGAGCCATGCAAGAGGCAGCCACGGCCAAGAGAGGTCTGAAACAGTCTCCCTTATCTGGCACAGGTTGCCATGGGAGGTTGTGGCTGCTCCCTCCCTGGAGGTGTCCAAGGCCAGGCTGGATGAGGTCTTGAGCATCCTGATCTAGTGGGAGGTGTCCCTGCCTATGGCACAAGGGGGTTGGAACTGGCTGATCTTCGAGGTCCCTTCCAACCTAAACCATTCTACGATTCTATGATCTCTATTTGGGTTGCAACTCTTAAAACCTTTTTTTTTGTTTTTTTTTCCTTTCTCAGTAAAGCTGTGAGTGGAGTAGCTTCATCTGTTTCCCTCTCTCAGCCTGTAGCCTAATTTTCTCCCTCAAATCCTCCAATTAGTTCAAACCAGCACACACCCCCTAGGTGACCCTCGAGCCACTGAGATGCTGGAGCTGACCTGCATGCACACCCTCTTCCTGCGGGAGCACAACCGCCTGGCTGCTGAGCTGAAGAGGCTCAATCCCCACTGGGATGGGGAGAAGCTCTACCAGGAAGCACGGAAGATCGTGGGTGCTGTCATGCAGGTACCAACCACCACGCCCTGGCTCTCCTCCCACCCTTCTGCAGCCTCACAGAATTCACCCTGATGGCCTTTGGTAGTGTGGGGTGGGCCACAGGTGGGAGTTTCTTTCCACCATCCCTCTCCAGCCGAAGCAAAGCCTGAGAGAGGTATCTAAAATAACCAGCAGAGAGAGAGAGAGAGAGAGAGAAGTTCTCCTGAAGGTTCTGATGTCCCTCAGAGTTGCCATCCCTGGGGGTGTTCAAGTAAAGCCTGCATGGGGCACTTGGTGCCACTGGATAAGGCTTGGTGCTAGGTTGGACTGGGTGAGCTTGGAGGTCTCTTCCAACCTGGCCTATTCTATTCTATTCTATTCTATTCTATTCTATTCTATTCTATTCTATTCTATTCTATTCTATTCTATTCTATTCTATTCTATTCTATTCTATTCTATTCCATCCTACCCTNATCCTAGGGACAAGCCAAGGAGCAATGGATGGAAGCTGCAGCACAGGAGGTTGCAGCTCAACACAAGAGGCAACTTCTTGCCTGGAAGGGTCCCAGAGCACTGGCACAGGCTGCTCAGAGAGGTTGTGGAGTCTCCTTCTCTGGAGCCTTTCCAAGCCTGTCTGGATGTGTCCCTGTGTGCCCTGAGCTAGATTGTCTGGTCCTGTTGTGGCAGAGGAGTTGGCCTCAATGAGCAATTTGGGTCCCTTCCAACCCCTGACATCCTGTGAGGAAAGCTATGGAAGCAAATGGGAGATGCAGAGAGTTGTGTGGTCCTGCTTTGGCAGAGGGGTTGGCCTCAATGAGCAATTTGGGTCCCTTCCAACCCCTGACATCCTGTGAGGAAAGCTATGGAAGCAAATGGGAGATGCAGAGAGTTGTGTGGTCCTGCTTTGGCAGAGGGGTTGGACTCGATGATCTCTTTAGGTCCCTTCCAACCCCTGACATCCTGTGTGTGACTCTTGCCCTTGGTTCTGCCCCAGATCATCACCTACAGGGACTACCTGCCTCTGCTGCTGGGAAGCACATTCCGGAGGTACATTCCTGCCTACAGGGGCTACGAGGAGTCGGTGGACCCTCGGATATCCAACATCTTCACCCTGGCCTTCCGCTTCGCTCACGCTTCCGTCCCTCCCACCATCGACCGCCTCGACGAGGACTACAAACCCATGGGCCCCAAAATCCAGCTCAGCACTTCCTTCTTTGCTATCTGGAGGATCATCCAAGGGGGTAAAAGCCTTGCTTGGCACCTCTGCTGCGCAAGCTTCTGCTCGCTCAGCCTTTCCTGCCCTCCAGCTCCTGCTTCAGCCCAGCAAAGGGAGTTAAACGACCTCTGCTACCAGCAGTTCCCTGCAGCCTTCTTGCTTGTGAAGCCTGTGGGCTGACTGCTGAATTGCTGGGGACTCCCCCCCCAAAAAAAAAAAATCCAAAAAACAACCCAATTTTCTTTTTAATTTAAATTAAATTAATTTAATTTAAATCGGTCCAGAGGAGGGCCACAAAGATGCTCAGAGGGATGGAGCACCTCAGCTATGCTGACAAAGATGCTCAGAGGGATGGAGCACCTCTGCTATGCTGACAAAGATGCTCAGAGGGATGGAGCACCTCTGCTATGCTGACAAAGATGCTCAGAGGGCTGAAGCACCTCAGCTATGCTGACAAAGATGCTCAGAGGGATGGAGCACCTCAGCTATGCTGACAAAGATGCTCAGAGGGCTGGAGCACCTCTGCTATGAGGACAGGCTGAGAGAGTTGGGGCTTTTCAGCCTGGAGAAGAGAAGGCTTTCACGAGACCTTAGAGTAACCTTCCAGTATCTGAAGGGGGCTACAGGAAGGCTGGGGAGGGACTGTTCACAAAGTCTTGTGATGACAGGACAAGGGGGAACGGGTTCAAACTGGCAAAGGGGAGATTTAAACGGGATGTTAGGAGGAAGTTCTTCACAGTGAAGGTGGTGAGACACTGGCACAGGTTGCCCAGGGAGGTTGTGTCTGCTCCCTCCCTGAATGTGTTCAAGGCCAGGCTGGATGAGGCCTTGAGAGTCCTGATTAAGTGGGAGGTGTCCCTGCCTATGGCACAGGAGGGCTGGAACTGGCTGAGCTTTGAGGTCTCTTCCAACTTAAACCATTCTATGATTCTATGAAATTGAATTTGTCATTTGAGTTACAGTTTGAAGCTAATTCATAGAATAATAGAATGGTTTAGGTTGGAAGAGACCTCACAGGTCCCTGTGTAACCCTGGCAGGTGGCATCGACCCCTTCCTGAGGAGCCTGCTGGCCAACCACTCCAAGCTGATGACCCAGGAGCAGGTGATGGTGGAAGACCTGCGGGAGAGGCTGTTTGAGCAGGTGAAAAGGATAGGGTTAGATTTAGCCTCCCTTAACATGCAACGTGGGAGAGACCATGGCCTGCCAGGTGAGTTGGTTGTGGGGCTGGGGTGGGGGGAAGGGCTTCCAAAGGCCATCCAGTGGACATCAGGCACCCTCCTGACTGAACACTGAGTCACCACTGAATGGTTTGGGTGGGAAAAGTTCTTCCAAAGGCCATCCAGTGGACATCAGGCACCCTACTGACTGAAAACTGAACACCTCCCTGGAGGTGGTGAGGACCAGGTTGGATGAGGTCTTGAGCAAGCTGTTCTAGTAGGAGGTGTCCCTGCCTGTGGCACAGGGGGGTTGGAACTGGCTGAGCTTTGAGCTCCCTTCCAGCCTAAACCATTCTCTGATTCTATGATACTGAAAGAAAGCTTCTCTGAGGCACCCCTGAAGCCTTCTCTTCTCCAAGCCTATGGCACAGGGGGGTTGGAACTGGCTGAGCTTTGAGTTCCCTTCCAACCTAAACCATTCTCTGATTCTATGATACTGGAAGAAGGCTGCTCTGAGGTACCCCTGGAGCCTTCTCTTCTCCAAGCCTATGGCACAGGGGGGTTGGAACTGGCTGAGCTTTGAGCTCCCTTCCAACCTAAACCATTCTCTGATTCTATGACACTGGAAGGCTGCTCTGAGGCACCTCTGGAGCCTTCTCTTCTCCACGCCTGAGCATCCCCAACATTTGCATCCCATCCCCACGTTGAGAAACCTCTCCAGAGGCCATGCTTGGTGAGAGGATTCATTCCCAATCCTTCTCCTGGTTTCTGTAGCACCACAGGTAAAATGAAGAGGAGGTTGAGCAACGAAAACCAAGCCTGGTGGGAGCTGGAGGAGCCAGGGTGGAGGCAGGCATGGGGCGCTGCATGGAGCAGGGCCAAGTGGCACAGCAGTTGCCTGCTTTGTCGTTGCTGTTCAAGTGGCAAAATAGGGAAAGCAGTTGAGCAACGAGTTTGCAGGAGTGGGATCAGGGCCAGGAGTCCTCTGTGGCTTCTCTCCAACTGCTCCAGCCCAGCCCCCACGCTGATTGCAAGGGGCGAGGATGCCCTCGGCGCAGTTTCTCCATGCAGGCTGTGCCCCAGAAAGGAGAAGCCACCTCAGAGCCACTCTGGGGGCCCCTGCAAGGTGCAAAACCTGTCTAATGGCATCTTGCAAGATGGGCTTGAGCAAGAGGTTGTTGACAGGAGCTCCCTAAGCTGGCTGTGGCTGGTGGGTGGGCTGTTGCCATAACAGGGCAGCCTGGGGCTGCTGGGCTGGTGATGTCCTGGGAGATGGAGCAGGGCTCGTTGTGAAACCCTGATGGAAGACCTGCTGGAGTCAGAGACGTAGAATGGAGAGAGGTGGAAGCAACCTGAAGGATCATCTAGCTCCAGGGAGAGCTTCTGGTGGCCTCCCAGTGCTTAAAAAGGCTGACCAGGAAGCTGGGGGTTCTGTCACTCTGTGAAGCTGATGGCATCGACAGAAACAGAGGGAATGGCAGCTCTGCTCTGAGGGCAGCCTGGAGAAGAGAAAGCTGCCAGGAGACCTTGGAGTGGTCTTCCAGGATCTGAAGGGGGTTACAGGAGGGCTGGGGAGGGACTATTGACAAGGTCTTGTAATGACAGGACGAGAAGGAATGGGTTTAAAGTGGCAGAGGGGAGATTGAAACTGGATGTTAGAAAGAAGT
>VWZI01009395.1:407813-422860 GCA_013396835.1 Psilopogon haemacephalus
GGGGTGGGGGGGGGTGGTCCTGGGGGTCTGTGCTGCAGTGGGGAGGAATTGGCTGCATGTTGGTGTGGAGAGTTGCCAGGCTGTGGTAATTGAGAGGAGGGTTTCAGCCTTGGCTTTGAATGGGTGGGAATCCTCAGGAATCATGGAAGGAAAGGGTGTTAAAAGGTGGCATAAGTCTGACAGACTGGGTGAGGCAGAGCTAAAAGCGCTCACTGGCTTTAGTAAATCCCCCCAGTGTGGTCCCCAGAGACACATCTCCCTCCTCCACCTCCTCCTCCTCCTCTTAATCCCTTCCTTAAGACGTGTTGAGAAAGCCTCTGTAGGTGCTCTTCTCTTTCTCAGCTCCATTCTGACCCAGTGCCAACCTGCTCGCTGCCTTTAGTAAATCTCTCCAGTGTGGTTCCCAGAGACACATCTCCCTCCTCCTCCTCCTCTTCCTCCTCCTAATCCCTTCCCTAAGACGTGTTGAGAAAGCCTCTGTAGGTGCTCTTCTCTTTCTCAACTCCATTCTGACCCAGTGCCAACCTGTGCCAGCAGAAGCTGCCATTCCCACAGGGCAGTGCTGGCACCTGCATTGTCACTGGTGTCCCCTCCGTGGCAATCACAGCCTGGTCTGGGATTCTAGAAGCTGTTGGGCTTGATAATTGTAGAGACCTTTTCCAGCCTCAATGCTTCTATGATTCTGGTCTGGGATGCTAGAAGCTGTTGGGCTTGATGATCTTAGAGATCTTTTCCAGCCTCAATGGTTCTGTGATTCTGGTCTGGGATGCTAGAAGCTGTTGGGCTTGATGATCTTAGAGATCTTTTCCAGCCTCAATGGTTCTATGGTTCTGGTCTGGGATGCTAGAAGCTGTCTGCTGCATGGCAGAGTAGAGCCTGCAGCCTCCTGAGATGCTGCAGGATTTGGATTCACTGCTTCACTCTCGTGCCCTGCAGTGGGAATTGCATCTCCTAACTGAGCATCGCAGAGACACAGAAACATGGAATGGTTTGGAAAGGACCTCCAAAGGGTCCTCCTCCCTGAGCAGCCTATTCCAGTGTCTGAGAACTCTCTCAGTGAAGAACTTTCTACTAATGTCCAATCTAAACTGCCCCTGGGGCAACTTCAGTCTTTCCCTCTTGTCCTATCACTTCTTCCTTGGGAGAAGAGACCAACCCCACCTGGCTCCAGCCTCCTTTCAGGGAGCTGTAAAAAGCAATGAGGTTGATTCTTTTTCTTTTCTTTTTGCTTTCCTTTTTGCTTTTGTTTTTCCCTTCCCTTCCCTTTTTTTTCTTTGCTTTTCTCTTTTCTTTTCTTTTCTTTTCTTTTCTTTTCCTTTTCTTTTCTTTTCTTTTCTTTTCTTTTCTTTTCTTTTCTTTTCTTTTCTTTTCTTTTCTTTTCTTTTCTTTTCTTTTCTTTTCTTTTCTTTTCTTTTCTTTTCTTTTCTTTTCTTTTCTTTTCTTTTCTTTTCTTTTCTTTTCTTTTCTTTTCCTTCTCAGCCTCCTCTTCTCCAGACCAAACACCCTCAGCTGCTCCTCCCCAGCCCTGTTCTCCAGAGCCCTCCCCAGCTTTGTTGCCTCTTCTCTGGACCTCAAAATGCTTCCTGGATTAAGGGGCCCAAAACCGAACCCAGTTCTCAAGGTGTGGCCTCCCCAGTGCCCAGTACAGGGGGTCAATCCCTGCCCTGCTCCCCTGACCCAGCCCCAGCATCCCTTTTTCCTTCCCTTTCCCAGGTTTATGCGTATGACATTCCTGCCACTCAAACACATCTTCGGGATCAAGATAGTGGTGAAGGGGAAGGAGAACCTCAGGAACAAGAAACCTTTTGTCCTTGTGCTGAACCACCAGACCTCCCTTGACATTATGGGTACGTGGTGATGCTGTCTTCTCCTCCTGACACCAGATGCCTGCGGAGGGAGGGGAGGATGAAATGCCAGGAGCACAGGCAGAGGGGCAGGAGTGGCTGCCACATGAGCTGTTACCAGCTAGCCCCAAGCCAGGGCTGGTCTCTAGAGCCAAGGTTGTTCTCCAGCTTTTAGAGGCATTTGCAAACTAAAGCAGCTAAATCCTGGCCAAGGGAACCATAGGGTCACAGAATGGCTTAGGCTGGAAAGGGCCCTTAAAGTTCATCCAGATCCAACACCCTGCCACAGGCAGGGACACCTCTCACCAGCCCAGGCTGCTCAGGGTCCCATCCCACCTGGCCATGAGCACCTCAAGGGAGAGGGCATCCACCACTATTCTGGGCAGCCCATTCCAGTGTCTCCCTACACTCCCTGTCAGAAATTTCTTTCTAACCTCCAGCCTAAATCTGCCCTCTTCCAGCTTAAAGCCATTGCCTCTCATCCTGTCACTACAAGCTCCAGCCACAAGCGTGGGGATGAGAGTGGCATTGACCACAGCCATGTAGTGGCTGCTGTCCTTGAGCCACAAGCATGGGGATGAGAGTGGCATTGACCACAGCCATGTGGTGGCTGCTGTCCTTGAGCCACAAGCCTGGGGATGAGAGTGGCATTGACCACAGCCATGTGGAGGCTGCTGTCCTTGAGCCACAAGCATGGGGATGAGAGTGGCATTGACCACAGCCATGTGGTGGCTGCTGTCATTGAGTGTCCTCCTCCAAGTGGGTGCTTGTCCTGGAGACCCCTGGCATCCCTTCCCCAGCAGGTTTCTGGTCCTGGGAAGCTGGCTGGGCACTGCAGCTGTGGCACTGCTCAGGGAGAGGGCTGTAGCCTAGAAAGTGGAGGACGACAGCACAGGTGGCAACTTGTCCTGCCCTTGTGTCCCCTCCCTCCTGCAGTGATGATGGACATCCTGCCAAGCCGCTGCGTGCCCATTGCCAAGAAGGAGATCCTCTACATGGGCATCTTTGGCCTGGCCTGCTGGCTCTCAGGAGTCATCTTCATTGACCGCAAGAAGAGGAAGGAGTCCATCACCACCCTGACAGAGGTGGCAGAGTCCCTGCACAAAGACAATGTGAGTGGGGAGGGCGCTGGTGAGGAGCCACTGGGAAACGTGAGCCTGGATGAGGCTGGGAAGAGATCATAGAATCATAGTCAGGGTTGGAAGGGACCACAAGGATCAGCCAGTTCCAAAACCCCTGCCATGGGCAGGGACACCTCACACTAGATCAGGCTGACCACAGCTTCATCCAGCCTGGCTGCAAACCCCTCCAGGGATGAGGCTTCCACCACCTCCCTGGGCCACCCCTTCCAGGCTCATGGTGAAGAACTTCTTCCTGCCATCCAGTCTGAATCTACCCATTTCTAGCTTAGAATCATAGAATGGTTTAGGTTGGAAAGGACCTCAAAGATCATCCAATTCCAAACCCTGGCCATAGGCAGGGACACCTCCCACTAGAACAGGTTTGAGTCCTATCACTCCCTGACAGCCTAAAAAGTCCCTCACCCCGGCTTTCTTGATCCAGGGCTTTGGGCTGGCCACTGAGCATCTCTGGTGGGTTCAGCCTGCTGTGTGTCAGCACATTGCTCCAAGTGGAAGAGGAAGACATCTCTGCGTGGCCAGCAGGGAGGCAGAGCAGTGGAGCATGCCTGGGCAGAGGCTTAGGATAGTGCCTGCAGCTCCTCCTCTCTCAATGCCTTCTCCTCCCTGGCAGTTTCGTGTCTTGATCTTCCCCGAAGGAACTCGCAACCGTGGTGGCTCCATGCTGCCCTTCAAACGTGGAGCCTTCGAGCTGGCTGTGAAAGCCCAGGTGAGAAACACCTTCCTCCTGGCCTTGCAGTGTGCCTGCCAAGGTCCATCAGCAGCCAAGGTTCTGCAGCTCCTGCTCCTTGGCTTCCCTTTGGGTTGGGCACGCATAGAATCATAGAATGGTTTAGGTTGCAAGGGACCTCAAAGGTCATCCAGTTCCAACCCCCCACCATAGGCAGGGACACCTCCCACTAAAACAGGTCATAGAGACATAGAATCACAGCATGGCTCAGGTTGGAAAGGACCTCAAGAAGGATCTACTCCAACCTCCCTGCCATGGGCAGGGACACCTCTCAGCTAGACTTGGCTCCTCAAAGCCTTATCCAGCCTGGCCTTGAATGCCCCCCAGGGAGAAGGTGGCTGCAACCTCCCTAGGCAGCCTCCAGGAGCCCATTGGTGGAGACTGATTCTGGGACAAGTGGAAACCCTTGGGAAAACAGTGAGGGAGCATGGAGAGGAGCTCTGGATCCTGGAGTTTCTGCTGAGCAGGTCTCCACCCCTACACATTCTATCATAGAACCCTAGAATCAGTCAGGGTTGGAAGGGACCACAAGGAGCAGACAGTCCCAACCCCCCTGCCATGCCCAGGGACACCCTACCCTAGAGCAGGCTGCCCACAGCCTCTGCCAGCCTGGCCAAAAACACCTCCAGGGATCTGGCCCCAAACACCTCCCTGCAGGGGCAACCCATTCCAGCCTCTCACCACTCTCATGCTCAACAACTTCCTCCTCACACCCAATCTGAATCTCCCCACCTCCAGCTTTGCTCCATTCCCTCTAGTCCTGGCACTCCCTGAGAGCCTCAAAAGTCCCTTCCCAGCGTTTTTTTTTTGGTAGTTCACAAAGAGATGAAAATGCAAAACCCAACAGCTGAAGGATGTAAATATCCCCCCCAAACCCTCCACATGGCCTTGTGGAGCTGAACTGGGAGAAGAGTCAGCAAGGTTCAGGATTCACCTAAGGACACCAGGTCTGGGGTTTGGTTTTTTTTTTTTTTTTTTGGGTGGGTGGGGAGGAATGGGGAAATTTTTAGACTGACATTTTTGTCTCCTCTCCAGGTCCCTGTAATCCCTGTGGTGATCTCTTCCTATTGTGACTTCTACAGCCAGAGGGAGAAGAGATTTACACCAGGTAAGGATGACTTGGGGCAAAGAAAGGATGGGCTGGGGGGGTTGGTGTGAGGTCAGTCCTGGGAGGACTACGTCTGGTGTGGAGAGAGAGGTTCTGTCTGCTGGGCAGAGGAGGGAACAGAAGATTCCAGCTCCAGGTTTGCCTCTTCCCTTGGATTTCTCACAGCTTTTCCAGTAGCCCTGCGAGGGAACCTGGAAAAGCAGCAGAATCCATGCCCTTGTCCCCACCACGGTGTCCTTAGTTCATGCAGGTGCAGGGAGAGTTAGGAGATAAAAGCAAACACGAATCTGCCAGCAAAAGCCACCCTGAGCCTGTTCCTCCTCCCAGCTGCCAGGTTGCCTCCCTCTGTGCTGCTCACTGCTAACCTCTCCTGGGGAACAAATGACACAACCCTGGGGCTTTGAGAAGGGAAAAGCAGAAAGAAAAGTGCTTCAGGTACCAGCAGAGGAAAGCAACCCATCCTGTTCCTCTGCTGACACCCCCAAGTGGCTTTCTGCCATTGCCACCCTCCCCCAGGCCAGCTCTGCTGTTCCTCCAGTTCTGGAGCCCCCAGCACAGGAAGGACATGGAACTGCTGGAGTGAGTCCAGAGGAGGGCCACAAAGATGCTCAGAGGGCTGCAGCAGCTCTGCTATGAGGACAGGCTGAGGGAGTTGGAGCTTTTCAGCCTGGAGAAGAGAAGGCTTCGAGGAGACCTTATAGTAACCTTCCAGTATCTGAAGGGGGCTACAGGAGGGCTGGGGAGGGATTGTTCACAAGGTCTTGTAATGACAGGATGAGGAGGAATGGGTTCAAACTGGCGGAGGGGAGATTTAAACGGGATGTTAGGAAGAAATTCTTCACAGTGAGGGGGGTGAGGCACTGGAACAGGTTGCCCAGGGAGGTTGTGGCTGCTCCCTCCCTGGAGGTGTTCAAGGCCAGGCTGGATGAGGTCTTGAGCGACCTGATCTAGTGGGAGGTGTCCCTGCCTATGGCACAGGGAGGGTTGGAACTGGATGATCTTTAAGGTCTCTTCCAACCAAAACCATTCTATGATTCTATGATTCCCAAAGGGGAGCTCCCACTCCTCCCAGTGCTGGTGGCTGGGCGCAGCCATTCCCTGGCAGGAGCAGTGGTGCAGCTGTGAGATGCTGCATGCTCTGTGTCACCTGCTGAGGGAATCTATCCTGCCTCTGGCTGAAGCCTTTTGGCACTGAAAGGATCCTTCCACCTTGACAGGAGCCATCCTGCTCCCTCCCCATCACAGCCCTGCTCAGCAGGCAGCCAAGGCAGGGCACTGCCCTGGGCACTCAAAGTGACATCCCAGTGCCCAGTACAGGGGGACAAGCCCTGCCCTGCTCCTGCTGGTCACACTGCTCCTGATCCAGGCCAGGATGCTGGTGGCCTTTTTGGCCACTTGGACACACAGGCTCACAGGACCTCAGGGGTTGGAAGGGATGCAAAGAGCTCATTGGTGCCTGCTGCACCTTCTCATGTTGCTGGGCACTCCTGAAGAAAGCCTGGCCCCATCCCCCTGACACCCAACCCTGAAGTACCATCAGTAAAGTTTCTCCTTCTTTAGGTGGAATAATGTCCCACAGATTCCTACTGGAATTCTGTGGAATATCACAAGATATCAGAGGATGTCAGGGGTTGGAAGGGACCCAAAGAGATCATCAAATCCAACCCTCTTGCCAGAGCAGGACCAGAAATTCCAGGAACACATTCAGACAGGGCTGGAAAGGCTCCAGAGAAGGAGACTCCACAACCTCTCTGGGCAGCCTGTGCCAGTGCTCTGGGACCCTGCCAGGCAAGAAGTTCCCCCTTGTGTTGAGCTGTGCTGCAGCTTCCATCCATTGCTCCTTGTCCTATCCCAGGGAGCAAGTGAAGAGCAGAGGTTTGGCTTTTTGCTCTATGCATTTGGGACATGACAGAGATTGAGATACCCCAAAACCCCAGCTGGCTTGTTTCTTGGTTTGCACCACTTTGGTCCCTTGGTTTGCACCAGTTTTGTTACTTGGTTTGCACCACTTTGGTCCCTTGGTTTGCACCAGTTTGGTCCCTGGGTTTGCACCAGTTTTGTTCTTTGGTTTGCACCACTTTGGTCCCTTGGTTTGCACCACTTTGGTCCCTGGGTTTGCACCAGTTTTGTTCCTTGGTTTGCACCACTTTGGTCCCTTGGTTTGCACCAGTTTTGTTCCTTGGTTTGCACCACTTTGGTCCCTAGGTTTGCACCACTTTGGTCCCTGGGTTTGCACCACTTTGGTCCCTTGGTTTGCACCACTTTGGTCCTTTGGTTTGCACCTCTGCTGCTCTTCTGTGACACTCACAGATTTTTCTTCCTCCTCTCTGAGCCTCCTGTCTCTTTTTTTTTTCCAGGCAAAAGCATCATCCAGATCCTGCCAGAAGTGGAGACCACTGGCCTGGGGCCAGATGATGTCCCCAAGCTCACCGAGCAGGTCCGCGACTCCATGCTGGCCACCTACCAGAGGATATCAGGAATGACAAATGGAGCTCCCCATCAGGATTCCTAACTTCCAGCCCCAGCTCTCACTCTATGTGTGTGTGTGTGTATGTGTGTGTAGCAGCTGAGGAGGAAGAGCATGGCCACCACATGGCTACCACCAGAAGGTCTGGTAGCATAGACAGCTGTGGATTGTGACCCTGGCACGGCACAGACAGGGAAAGCATCCACAGAAGAAGCAAAGCTTGGCAGGGGGAGGTGCTGCAATGGTTGCCATGTTCCTTCCAGACAACTGTGCCACCTGCATGGGCAGAGCCCTGGTGGGTAGCTGAACACTGCTTTGGAATCACAGCACTGAGACCTTCTCTCCAGCTGCACCTCAGGCAGAGCTGGCCCCAGCCTGTGATCATTGCAGAGGGCTCACACTCACCTCTTTTTTGGACTCCAAACCACCAAGGCATCATTCCCAAGCCTGTGATCATCCTGCCTGGGCAAGTGCCTGTCTCAGGGTTTGCCCCAGCCCCCTGGAAGCACACTCAGGAGATGGCAACTGGCTCCCAGCTCTTTCCCTGGGGAGAACTTGGGAGACAGCTCTGCCACGTGAGGAGAAAGCCCCAAGGCAGCTCTGGGAGAGGGGAATTAAAGACCTTACCTGTGCCCAAAGGGGTTGGTGGTTTGTTTGCCTTGGCCTTCCTTTAAAGCAGAGCAAGGTTTTGCCTTCAGTCGTGGGGCAGAAAGTGGGAGCAGAACGAGGCTGGAGCCTCAGAAAGCAGAGGCAGAGAGCAGAAATGAGCTGCTCCACACCCTGCCAGGCCTTGGTGGCCTCACAGTTTGCAACACAACCTTTTATTTTTCACCTCAGGCATACTCTGGGAGCTGCAGCTCCTGATCTCTGACTCCTCTCTGGTTTTGCCCTGCCCTTTCCTCATCAAAGGCTGCCATCATCTTGCTGCCCTGGGTCACCATGGCCTTTCCTCCACTCCTCCTGTGCTGGAGGCTGATGGAGCAGCATGGACCCCAAGCCCCCTTGCTCACCCAGGGCCCTGGCGACCAGTGGGTTGGTGCTGGTGGGGGCACTGGGCTGAGCTGGGCATGATTTGCCAGCACACCTCTCATGGCAAGGCAGCTGAAGTGCTGATGCTGTAGCCATAGGAGTTGAGCAAGCAGCTCCTCAGCAGAGGCTCCTACTACAGCAACAAGCTTCACTCTTCAGCCTATCTCAGGCTGAGGCCTTCTTGATCCCAGCCATAAATGCCCCAGAATGGCTTGAGTTGGAAGAGTCCTTAAAGCTCACCCAGTTCCAACCCCTCCTGCCATGGGCAGGGACACCTCCCTCTAGCCCAGGCTGCTCAGAGCCTCACTCTTAAGCCCGGTCTCAAATGCTCCCAGGGATGAGGCATCCACAACTCCTCTGGGCAGCTTGTTCCAATGTCTCACCACCTTCAGGGTAAAGAATTTCTTCCCAGTGTCCAACCTAAACCTCCCCTGCTCTAGTTCCAAAGAAAAAGGAGTTGCATCCACAACTCCTCTGGGCAGCTTGTTCCAGTGTCTCACCACCTTCAGGGTAAAGAATTTCTTCCTAATGTCCAACCTAAACCTCCCCTGCTCTAGTTCCAAAGAAAAAGGAGTTGCATCCACAACTCCTCTGGGCAGCTTGTTCCAATGTCTCACCACCTTCAGGGCAAAGAATTTCTTCCCAGTGTCCAACCTAAACCTCCCCTGCTCTAGTTCCAAGCCACTGCTCCTCATCCCAGTGCTGAATGCATTTGAAGCTGTCCCTAACAGCAGTCCCCTGCCCCTTGTGTCTTCTGTAGTCTCTTGTCTTAAATCCTCCCAGGGATGAGGCATCCACAGTTCCTCTGGGCAGCTTGTTCCAGTGTCTCACCACCTTCAGGGTAAAGAATTTCTTCCTAATGTTCAACCTAAACCTCCCCTGCTCTAGTTCCAAACCACTGCTCCTCATCCCAGTGTTACATGCACTTGAAGGT
This sequence comes from Psilopogon haemacephalus, assembly GCA_013396835.1. NCBI lineage: Eukaryota > Metazoa > Chordata > Aves > Piciformes > Megalaimidae > Psilopogon > Psilopogon haemacephalus. Next base: position 417,065 of record VWZI01009395.1, read on the forward strand.
GGCACTAGCAGCAGTCCCCTGTCCCTTGTGTCTTCTGCTGTCTCTTGTCTTAAATCCTCCCAGGGATGAGGCACCCACAGCTCCTCTGGGCAGCTTGTTCCAGTGTCTCACCACCTTCAGGGTAAAGAATTTCTTCCAATGTCCAACCTAAACCTCCCCTGCTCTAGTTCCAAAGAACAAAGGTAAAGAATTTCTTCCCAATGTCCAACCTAAACCTCCCCTGCCCCAGTTCCAAGCCACTGCTCCTCATCCCAGCGCTACATCCACTTGAAGCTGTCCCTAACAGCAGTCCCCTGCCCCTTGTGTCTTCTGCAGTCTCTGTCTGTCAGTGTGGGAGCTTTGTTTAATCTGAGGCTTGGTCTTTATGTTTCCACAGTCACTAGGGTGGTGTGGAGGGGGGCAACCCTCTGTGTTGGGACTCCACAGAGCTGGCAGCAGGGCTGGTGGACAAAAAAAAAAAATAAAAAAGGAGAGCAATCAGAGACAGGTTTCAAAGCTCTGGAGGACACTGAGGAACCTCAAAGCCTCTCTGCTTCTTTCCGATCTTCCTCGATGTAGAAAGATGTCAGGAAGAAAAAACCTCCTCCACAGACCCCCAGGAAAGCACAGAGGATGAAGCTGTACTGCATGCTCCAGAATCTCCACTGGATTGAGGCAGGGTGCTTGGCCTGGATAGCACTGGAGATCTAGGGGGTGAAGGAAGGTGGCATTAAGCTGGGATACCATCATCATCCTCTCTAGAGAGCACCCAGTCCAACCCTCCTGCAAAGCAGAGTCACCCAGGGCAGCTCACCCAGGGCTGCAGCCAGGTGGGTTTGGGAAGTCTCCAGAGTAGGAGACTCCACAACCTGGGAGCCTCCTCTTCTCCAGCCTGCACAGCCCCAACTCTTTCAGGCTGTGCTCACAGCAGAGCTGCTGCAGCCCTCTCAGCATCCTCGGGGCCCTTCTCTACACACCTCCAGCATCTCCACATCCCTCTTGTCCCAGGGGCTCCAGCACTGGATGCACTACTCCAGGTGGGCTCTCAGCAGAGCACAGCAGAGGGGCAGAATCACCTCCCTGGCTCTGCTGCCCACACTGCTCCTGCTGCAGCCCAGCCTCTGCTTGCCTTTCTGCCCTGCAAGTGCACACTGCTGCCTCATCTTCAGCTTCTCCTCCACCAGCACCCCCAAGTCCCTCTCCTCAGGGCTGCTCTCCAGCCACTCCCTGCCCAGCCTGGATTGGTGCTTGCCATTGCCTCCACCCAGCTGCAGGACCTTGCCCTTGGCCTTGTTGAAGCTCCTGAGGTTGGCTTGTGCCCACCTCTGCAGCCTGTGCAGGTTCCTCTGGATGCCATCCCTGCCCTCCAGCCTGGCTGCTGCACCACACAGCTTGGGGTGCTCAGCAAACTTGCTGAGGCTGCACTCAATGCCTCTGCCCATGGCACCCACAGAGATGTTGAACCAGACTGGTCCCAGGACTGATCCCTGAGGGACTCCACTTGTCACTGATCTCCACTGGGACATGGAGCTATTGACAGCCACTCTTTGGGAGCAGCCATCAAGCCAGTTCTGTATCCATCTGGTGCTGCACCCATCACACCCCTGTGTCACCAGCTTCTCCTATCAATGCCATGGATTGGAGATGTTTCCAGTTTTTGGTCCAGGAAGTGTTTGCTGACTAACACTGAAAGAAAGCTCAACAAGCAGAGAGTTCACTCACAGTGCCAACGAGGTAGGGGCTGCCTGCATCCCCCAGCAAGTGGCTCACCAGGATCTGCAGGGCAATGGCTGTCGACTGTCGCCTTGGTGTCACCACATACTGCAAACAAAGCACAGCCCAGGAGAGCATCAACCCTGTCAAAGGCACCTCAGGAATGGGCAGATACTTATATAGAATCATAGAATCAGTCAGGGTTGGAAGGGACCACAAGGAGCAGCCAGTTCCAACCCCCCTGCCATGCCCAGGGACACCCTACCCTAGAGCAGGCTGCCCACAGCCTCTGCCAGCCTGGCCAAAAACACCTCCAGGGATCTGGCCCCAAACACCTCCCTGCAGGGGCAACCCATTCCAGCCCTGGACTCTCTCCAGCAGTTCCTAGTATCTCTTGATTTGAAGAGCCCAGAACTGGACCCAGCACTCCAGCTGTGGCCTGACCAAGGCAGAGTGGAGGGGGAGGAGAACCTCCTGTACCACAGGAGCTACTGGCACTGTTTTATCTGTATCATTCCATTGTCACTGGCAGCCTTGCCCAGCAGAATGCTCTGGCACAGGATTTCCTCCCTGCCTTTAGTATTCTTAGTAAGATTCTTTTCTTCCTAGAAGGTGAAGACCCTTCAGGCCACCTGAGACAGAGACTTCTGAGCAACATTATGTGGAGCAAAAGCTGAAAACCTCAAAGTGAGGACACCAGCCTCAGGAGCACTTACCAGCAGTATGTCTGTCACAACAGCCCAGTTTACAGATAGAAACAGCTCTCCAAGGGCAATAAAGACCTGCAAAAGAGAAGCAAGCAGTGACAAGAGACACTGCACCAACCTTCCTCATCCTGGAGATGAAGGCAGCCTCACTGTGCTTATTACCTACACAGGAGCTGCTGTCCACACCCATCCACTTACACATGAAACATCTCTGCCTGTGCTTACAGGCACTCATTAGACAGAGTCACAGAATGTCAGGGGCTGGAAGGGACCTCCAAAGCTCATCCAGTCCAACCCCCCTGCCAGAGCAGCATCACCCAGAGCAGATCACAGAGGAACACATCCAGGCAGGGTTTGGATATCTCCAGAGAGAGAGACTCCACAACCCCCCTGGGCAGCCTGTTCCAGGGTTCTGTCACCCTCACAGGGGAAAAATTCCTCCTCAAGTTTCCATGGAGCTTCCTATGCCTCAGCTTCCACCACTGCCCTTGTGCTGGCATTGGGCATCACCCAGCAGAGCCTGGCCCCAGCCTCCTGACACTCTCATATTGTCCAGTAGGGCTCTAAGGTCTTTCTCAATGGAGTTGCTTTAGAATCATGGAATCAGTCAGGGTTGGAAGGGACCACAAGGAGCAGCCAGTTCCAACCCCCCTGCCATGCCCAGGGACACCCTACCCTAGAGCAGGCTGCCCACAGCCTCTGCCAGCCTGGCCAAAAACACCTCCAGGGATCTGGCCACAAACACCTCCCTGCAGGGGCAACCCATTCCAGCCTCTCACCACTCTCATGCTCAGCAACTTCCTTCTCACCTCCAATCTGAATCTCTCCACCTCCAGCTTTGCTCCATTTCCCCTAGTCCTGTCACTCCCTGATAGCCTAAAAAGTCCCTCCCCATTACAAAAAGGGAGGGGGGAAATGAAAGCAGAGAAAGTGCATGGGCTGCTTTATGTCACAAATTCTCAGCAGAAGAGCCAAAAATCCAAAAAGTATCCCAGCTGTAATAAGCTGCTGAGCCCCAGAAGAGAAAAGCAAGAGGCTGTGAAATGTTCAAGAAGTGCTCTGAGATCTCCCTTAGATCAGGTTTCAGAATGAAACAGAATTACAGAATAAATCTTGTTGGAAGGAGCCTCAAGGATCAGAATTATAGAATAGATCTGGTTGGAAGAAGCCTCAAGGGTCAGAGTTACAGAATAAATCTGGTTGGAAGAAGCCTCCAGGATCAGAATTACAGAATAGATCTGGCTGGAAGAAGCCTCACGAGTAAGAATTACAGAATAGACCTGGTTGGAAGAAGCCTCAAGGATCAGAGTTACAGAATGGATCTGGCTGAAAGAAGCCTCAAGAGTAAGAATTACAGAATAGACCTGGTTGGAAGAAGCCTCATCAGTGAGAATTACAGAATTACAGAATAGATCTGGCTGGAAGAAGCCTCAAGGATCAGAGTTACAGAATGGATCTGGTTGGAGGACGACTCAAGAATGAGAATTACAGAATGGATCTGGCTGGAAGAAGCCTCCAGGATCAGAGTTACAGAATAGATCTGGTTGGAAGAAGCCTCAAGGATGCTCCACCCAGCACCTCTGGGCCAGGATGAGCACTGTCAAGGGCTCCTGTGTGCTCTGCTCTGGGTGATGCTGCTGTGGCAGGAGGGTTGGACTGGATGAGCTGTGGAGGTCCCTCCCAGCCCCTGACACTCTGTGTTTCTGTGATTCCTTCAGAGCTGTGTGCACTGCACAGTCACAGGTGCAATCTCTAAGCACCCAGAGAGCAAACCCAAGGGACACTGCAGCTCCATGCAGTCAACTCCACAGGCTTGAGTGTGGCTGCCACATACAGGTCCTGAGGTCCAGTTTGCAGCACTTTGCTTGCAGGACCAAGGAATGCAGAGCACAGCACAGCACAGCTCTCACGGCACAGAAGTCAGCTGCAGGCAGCATGCCCAACAGCTTAGCCTGCAGCCCCAGCCCAGCCCAAGCCACTGAAGCCCCCTCAGTGGTCTAGGAGGATGCAGAGGATCCCACAATCTCCTGCCCCTTCCCCAAGAAGACCTTTGTAGGCACTTACAAAAGTGGAGATGATGCTGGTCTGGGCCACCATCAGGGCTATGTAGAGACACAGGGCAGAGACAAACATGCTTGTGGCACAGATCAGAGGGTCAGCTTTGTTGTTCATCTTTCTTAACCTCCTGGCAGCCTCTGCCCCAGTAATGACACCCAAGATTCCTGTCCCAATGGTGATGCCTCCAAATATCAGGCTGGGGGACAAAGCAAAGGATGGAGCTGAGCACGGTAAAGACTGCAGCAGGGGAAAGAGAAGTCAGCATCAGCTTACACCTCTAGCTTCAGAGGAATCTTTCATGGGGAACTGGGAATTCATTCCTCCCAGCTCCCTCTAGATGTGTTTTATCCCAAGCCTCACTCACACCTCTGCCACTGAGGCTCCCTCCTGCAGCAGGGAAGAGGTTTCCCAAACACCTACTCCCAGAGCCAACCTCAAATCCATTCTGGTCTCAACACTCACACTCAGCTGCCTGCCAATGCTCAGGAGTCACATTCCAGCTCTGGAAACTAAGTGTGCCTCAGCCAGCAGCCTGCAGCCTTGCCAGGTGTGCTTCCACACCCCATCTGCACCTCACCTGTTGGAGGAATTGCAGGATTCTTGGAGACATGGTGACACAAGGCCCTGGACAAGCTCTGCCCTGTAAAGGAACAGGGGTACCCACATGCCCAGGGCTCCAGTAACAAAGGCCATGGCAGTCAGACCCAGGGAGGAGAAGACAAAACTCCAGCTGCAAATGGAAAGAAAGAAATGAGAGATGCTGGGAAGGAACAGGGGGTGAGGAGAAAGGGAAAGGCTCCTGCAATGCCACAGAATGGCTCAGGTTGGAAGGGACCTCAGAGATCAGCTGCTCCAACCTCCCTGCCATGGGCAGGGACACCTCTGAACCAGACCAGGTTGGGCAAGCTAGAATCATAAAATCAGTCAGGGTTGGAAGGGACCACGAGGATCATCCAGTTCCAACCCCCCTGCCATGCTCAGGGACACTTCTCAACCAGACCAGCTTGTATCTGGCCTTGAACACCACCAGGGAGGGGACATCCACAGCCTCCTTGGGCAACCTAGAATCATAGAATCAGTCAGGGTTGGAAGGGACCACGAGGATCATCCAGTTCCAACCCCCCTGCCATGCTCAGGGACACCTCTCAACCAGACCAGCTTGTATCTGGCCTTGAACACCACCAGGGAGGGGACATCCACAGCCTCCTTGGGCAACCTAGAATCATAGAATCAGTCAGGGTTGGAAGGGACCACAAGGAGCAGACAGTTCCAACCCCCCTGCCATGCCCAGGGACACCCTACCCTAGAGCAGGCTGCCCACAGCCTCTGCCAGCCTGGC
>VWZI01009396.1:0-21484 GCA_013396835.1 Psilopogon haemacephalus
GCAGACCCCAAGTGAGAAGCCCCCAGGGTGCTCCCCGCAGATTTGCTGTGGTTGTGCTCCAGAGGAACTTTTCTGTCCTCCCTTGCCCACGGCAGCAGTGGGCAGAGCCTTCCTCTTTGCTCAACATTTTGTGCTCGCTCATTTGCCGTCCCGGGAGGATGAAATTTATTAAACTGTGTCAGGTTCTTGTCACCAAAACCATCCTTTGGGAGCCTCCCTGGAGGATGTGCTGAAAATGTAGTGTGTGCTAAGTGACCTCAGCTACACCTCAGAGAGCTCTGCCTGCTCACACCCACAGCAAGGAAGCAATGGAGTGACCTGGGTGCATTGTGGATGAGCTCAGGCTGAGATGCAGGAGAACATCCAGGGAAAAATAACATAGAGACAAAAACAAACCAACCCATGCCAGGACCCTGTCTTTGGCAGGAGTGATTGAGCCTCTGCTGGTCTCCCATCAGCACGGTTTAAACAGCCCTGACCTAAAATAAACAAGGAGCATCTGTGGGACACTCCTGCTGCAGACAACTGCAATCCCCAGCGCCAGTCCAGGCTGGAGAGCAGCCCTGAGCAGAGGGACTTGGGGGTGCTAGTGGACAAGAAGCTCAACATGAGGCAGCAGTGTGCACTTGCATCCCAGAAAGCCAAGCAGAGGCTGGGCTGCACCAGAAGTGTGACCAGCAGGGCCAGGGAGGTGATTCCCTCCCTCTGCTGTGCTCTGCTGAGACCCCACCTGGAGAACTGCATCCAGTGCTGGAGCCCCTGGGATAAGAGGGATGTGAACATGCTGGAGGTGCCCAGAGATGGACCATGAGGATGCTCAGAGGGCTGCAGCACCTCTACTGTGAGGACACCCTGAAAGAGTTGGGGCTGTGCAGGCTGGAGAAGAGGAGGCTCCCAGGTGACATTCTTGGGGCCTTCCAGGATTTGCAGGGGGCCACAGAAAAGCTGGGGAGGGACTTTTTAGGGTGTCAGGGAGTGAGAGGACTGGGGGGAATGGAGCCAAGCTGGATGTGAGGAGGAAGCTGTTGAGCATGAGAGTGGTGAGAGGCTGAAATGGGTTGCCCCTGCACTCCACTCTCAATCTCCTCACCTCCAGCTTGGCTCCATTCCCCAGTTCCAAGCCCTCTGCCATGGGCAAGTCTCTGTCCAGCCTGATCTGTCCAGACTGGGCTGCTGAGCAAATCACTTTCAGCCAATGTGCAGCCTTCATTTGTTCCTGTCTCTTCCTCTTGTTGCTCCATGACATAAAAAAAAAAAGAAAGAAAAACAGAAAAAGTGTTGCAGAGAGGATGGTGCAACCCAACTCAACCCAAGAGCAAGCAAAACCCCAGCTGAGACTGACTTCAGTACCAGAAGGTTCAGGTTGGCAGCATCAACTCAGCAAGTGGTTCTAGGGCACCCAGTGCTAAGTGGTGCAGTCCTCAAGCTTTCATTGCAAGCCCATTGCAGTAGAGTAGTAAATATCTGCTTGTGAGTATAAAGCTTCAGTCCTTAGCTTCCAGCCTGGCTCAGTCTAGTCTGGGTGAATTTAAACGTGTGGAGCTTAGGAAACTCCCAAACCTTAGAATGGTTTAGGTTGGAAGGAGGCTCAAAGCTCAGCCAGTTCCAACCTCCCCATGCCACAGGCAGGGACACCTCCCACTAGATCAGGTCACTCGAGGCCTCATCCCACCTGCTCCTGAACACCTCCAGGGAGGGAGCAGCCACAACCTCCCTGGGGATCCTCCCATCACACTCATGAAATTCAGCTCATCAGTTGGAAGAGCCATTGCAATAACTTCAGGTATACTATCGTGTTACTATTTCCCTTTTACACTTGGTACTGAAAAGTGCTAAAGCTCACCCACTCACTTATTTACCAAACACCATAAAGCTCCCCCACTCAGTCCCCAACCAGCTACCCTAAACCTCCCCTACTCACTCCCCCCCCTACCAGCTACCCTAAACCTCCCCTACTCACTCCCCCCCCTACCAGCTACCCTAAACCTCCCCTACTCACTCCCCCCCCTACCAGCTACCCTAAACCTCCCCTACTCACTCCCCCCCCTACCAGCTACCCTAAACCTCCCCTACTCACTCCCCCCCCTACCAGCTACCCTAAACCTCCCCTACTCACTCCCCCCCCTACCAGCTACCCTAAACCTCCCCTACTCACTCCCCCCCCTACCAGCTACCCTAAACCTCCCCTACTCACTCCCCCCCCTACCAGCTACCCTAAACCTCCCCTACTCACTCCCCCCCCTACCAGCTACCCTAAACCTCCCCTACTCACTCCCCCCCCTACCAGCTACCCTAAACCTCCCCTACTCACTCCCCCCCCTACCAGCTACCCTAAACCTCCCCTACTCACTCCCCCCCCTACCAGCTACCCTAAACCTCCCCTACTCACTCCCCCCCCTACCAGCTACCCTAAACCTCCCCCCCTCACTCACCCCCTGGAAATTTAGACAGCCCTAGAAAGTGGTTTTAGCAGACCCTCCTGCCCTGGAGGACCCATCCATGTGATCTGTGGAGGTCCTTTCCACCTCCTAATGTCCTCCAAGCTATCCCAGAGCCTGGGGCAAAACCCTCAACCAGCTAAACACCACAGAGAGAAGCTCAGCACCACTAAGGAGACCCAACCAGCACCTCTGGATGGTGGCAGGTGACCACCAACCCTCTAGCCTACCTAAGCAGGGGGACCACCAGGCCCCAAAACTCACCCCTGGCCTGTAGACCCTCTCCACCACTCACCCAAGGTGCGCTCCAGAGACCCACCAGTAATAAAAGGAGCAAAATCTGTCTGTGGTTCCTGGGGCTGCTTATAAAGGGGAGTGGGCAGGGAGGGCAAAGTGGCCACACCTGGGGTGGGAGGAGACTCCAATAAAGCCCAGGTGCTCTGGGTTTAGGGGAAGGAGCAAAGGGGGAAAATGGGGGCAGGAAATAAGGTATAAAATGGGCAGATAGGGCAGATACGGAGTTGCTGTGTGAGGTGGTGTAGGTGACCCTGTTCTGGCTGCTGGGTTGGACTTCATGAGCTTTCAAGATCTCTCCTGGACCCCAACATTTTGTCATGCTCTGCAAACCTTTTTGCTGGTTTCTGCTCCCAGGTGCAAAAGGTGAGCCCACTCTTTCCCCCTGTCTCTCTGCAACACTATAAAAGCCAAGGAACTGCTCCCTGCTCTTTCTCTATCTCTGCTTTGTTTGTTGAGCAACTTTTTTCCTACTCCAGATTCTCCAGCTGGACCACCTCTGCCTCTGTGCTTGGCTTGTAGCTGTTTTTTTCTGGTAAAAGTTAACTTGATTGCGAGTTGCCATCTGCATTTTCAAAATCAGGTATTGGGCTTGGGTGGCTCTGCTAATGTCTTGTAAACTCCGTTTACATCTTGCAGGTCTTAGTGGGAGCTCGGTGGTAACTGTGAGCAATGCAGCATTTGCCTGGCTCACAGATTTTGGTGCTTTGCCAGACATGCTGAAACCAAAGCAGTGCTCCAGAAAACATGGCCACAAACCGCTTTTCTGTTCCTTTTGCCTGCTGATGTTGCCCAGTGGCTCACCAGCTCCTCCTTGGAGACTGAAAATGAGGGTTCAGAGATTCATAGATTGGTTTGGGTGGGAAGGGACCTTAAAGATCATCCAATTCCAGCCCCCCTGGCATAGGCAGAGACACCTCCTGCTAGAACAGGTTGCTCAAGGTCTCATCCAACCTGCCCTTGAACACCTCCAGGGAGGTTGTGGAGCACCTCAATGCGATCTTGGATCACATTTGGTGATTCTGTGCTCCACAACCTCCCTGGGCAACCTGTGCCAGTGTCTCAGCACCCTCACTGTAAAGAATTTCTCTCTCATCTCCAGCCTAAATCTGTCCTCCTCAAGCTTCAGTCCATTCCATCTCCTCCTATCACTACAAGCCCTTGTAAAAAGTCTCTTTCTGCCTTTCTTCAGATGCTGCTCCAAGGTCTCCCCAGAGCCTTCTCTTCACCAGGCTGAGCAGCCCAGTGGTGTTTTCCCTGGCCTTAACTGACTGCAAAGACTGCTTTTGCATCATCAACAGCTGAAGAAGGTAGGCAAACTCTTGGCTGAATTTTGTTGTGGTTGAGTATAAATTGTAGAGATAAACTAATGCATCGGACACTTCAGGTCTTTGTGCCTTGCTTAGGAGGGATTTCTGGTGTCAGTGACCTCCTGCAGTTAGTTTCTGTTGGGTCTGGATTTGTTCTGGAAACTCTTGGGTGTTATTTATTTTTTTTGCAAGCCTTTCCTGCCATAAGTGTCTGCTGAGGTTTTAGAGGGCACAAAAAAGGGTCCAGTTTCTCGTGAGGTGATTTAGGGGTTGTGGTTAGCATATCTTGTGCACATCTGTGTTTTGGAGCACTATGGAGAAATAGGAAGGACTGGGAATCCTCCATGGGTAGCTGAACTTACTGTAGAATCATTGAATCACTACAGATGGATATGACATCTATGATCAGACAATCATAGAATCAGTCACGGTTGGAAGGGACCAAAAGGATCAGCCAGTTCCAGCCCCCTGGCCATGCCCAGGGACACCCTACCCTAGATCAGGCTGCCCACAGTCTCTGCCAGCCTGGTTGCAAACACCTCCAGGGATGTGGCCTCAAACACCTCCCTGGGCAACCCATTCCAGGCTCTCTCCACCCTCATGCTGAAGAACTTCTTTCTAACATCCAGTGTGAGTCTACCCTAGTCCTGTCACTACCTGATATCCTAAAAAGTTCCTTCTCAGCTTTCTTCTTGGCCCCCCTTAAGATCCTGAAAGGTCACAATAAGGTCGCCTCAGAGCCATCTCCTCTGAAGATCATTAAGCCCAACCTCCTACCCACCACCACCATGCCCACTAAACCATGGTTTACAGTGCCATGTCTTGATGCTTTCTGAACATCTCCAGGGTTGGTGTCTCTACCACCTCCCTGGGCAGCCTGTGCCAATGTCTGACAATCCTTCTGAGGCCACACACAAAGGCCAGGGGGGAAATGTTTCTTCTGGGAGTCTTTCTGCTAGCCACAGGGGAATGGGATCTGGATGGTGAGCCTGAATATTATTTTAAGCAGTATCCAAAATGGCTAAGTCAGAATAATTTTTGTGTTGAAACAACACTGCAGGTCACACCTGAGCTGTTAGGGGATCTACTTGGAGCTGTTGATCTGCCCTGCCTCCTGGGACCTCCTGCTTGTGGCAGTTTTGCTAACAGTTTATCAGAACTTTACCGTTAGTACTAGAAGTGGAGTTGGGGAAGCCAAGGAAATTCCTGCCTTGCTCCAAGGATTGTTGTTCCAAGGTTATAAGATGTTTCCATCTCCTCTCTGAGCTATTAACAGGGGCTGCAGGAGAGGCAAATCCTTGGTAGCAACCTGGGTAGCTCTTTTTGAACTCATCCTCAGAGCTGTGTGGTGTTAAGTGGTACAAGCCTGGAGATGAAGCTTCTCTGGCAGTTTGTGACCTGCTAAGAGCTGCATCTGCCTGGGAGACAGTGATTCATCACCCCAGTTAGTGTGAGAGCTTGCAAATGCCCTTGGCTGCCAGGGCTGGGTCAGCCAAGGAACATTGCAAGCCCTGGAATTAGTCCCTGTGAATTAGTCCCTCCTTGTGAATCAATTCTAATTGTTTTTAAAACACCAATTAGCATTAACTTGCAGCAATTAATCTCAAGACCAGGCAACTGCAATGGTTTGCATTTCAGGGGCTGGGTAGTTGTTCAGTCTGGAGAAAAGGAGGCTGAGGAGAGACCTTACTGCTCTCCACAGCACCCCAAAAGAATCAGGCTTAGGTTGAAAGGGACCTCAGAGGTCAGCTACTCCAATATTCCCACCATAGGCAGGCACACCTCTGAACTAGACTCAGGTGCTCAAGGACTCATCTAACTTGGCCTCAAACACCCCCAGGGAGGAGGCATCCACAGCCTCCCTGGACAGCTTGTTCCAGAGTCTCACCATCCTCATACTGAAGAGCTTCCTAAGCTCCAGTCTAACCCTGCTCTCCCTCATCTTAAGACCATTCCCTCATCCTGTCTCTAGACATCATCAGGAGAAGTCACTCTGCAGCCTTCCTGTAGGATCCTTTCAAGCAGTGTTAAGGTGCCCCTGGAATCTTCTCCAGGCTGAATAACCCCAGTTTCCTCAGCCTATCTCCATAGCAGAGGTGCTCCCTCCATGGAGCATCTTTGTGGCCTCCTCTTGGATCACTCCAACATCTCTGTGCCCTCCTTCTGCTGGGGCCTGCAGAGCTGGATGCAGTGTTTGAGGTGGGGCCTCAGCAGCAGAGGTGGAGTTGTTCTCTTTCCCAAGGAACAAGTGATGTCTGTGGCCCTTTGAGCTGGATTTCTAGCTCGGGCATGGGAAAAAATGGGAACTGGGAAACTTGAAGTGAAAGAGGTGAAAATTCTAGGGATAGGCCATATAAGAGCAACAATGGATAAGTTAATATCATTTCACTGGAGCATCAGGAGCCTTATGTCTGGAAGCACAGCTTGTACCTTCCCCTTGCTGCTGCTGCTGCTGTGCTTGCTGCTATCTCCCCCCCACCGCTGTTTTGGCTGCTGCTACTTTTGCCCCTTCCCCATCCTCCTTAAGGTTATGAATTTTCTGTAGTAGTTTATTCTCTTTATACTGCTATATTTAGTTTAAACGGTAAGAAATGCAACTTAATTTTTCCTGACTTTCCAAAAATTCCATGTTGTAGTGGGTTCACTCCACTGGGGGGGGGTGGATCTGCTCTAACCTGGTGCAATAGGATGAGTGGAAGTGGCCTCGAGGTGCAGCAGGGGAGGTCTGGATTGGACATGATGATGAAGCTTCACCTTTCTGTGCAGTCTCAAATACTCTGGCTCTGCCTGAAAAAAACGAATGTCTGTTGAGTATCTCAACCCTCCTGTTTGCTCTGTATCTTAGCCCTGCTGCAGCTCAGGCTGCACACTGATGCCTGCTTTACTTTCCACTTTCAAGTAAACAGCAATTCATTTAAGTTGGAAAAAGTCTCCCTGCTTTGGTCTCTTTGGAGGATGAAAAAGTATTCTGCAAGGGGATCCAAATAGCCACGTTTCTTTAATTAAAAGTAATACGTTCACAACATCTCCCAGGCACCCTTGAGCCAAAATGACAGAGAGCTAAAAGCTAAAATTAGTCATGGAAATCTCCAATCCAATTAAATTCTCAAGCAGGTTGTTGCAAAGTCTTGAAGCTTGTCTGCAGTGAGGGGAGTGAGAAAAAAAAAATCAACTCAATTAAAGAAGACAAATTATTAGACACACAAGTTCAGCAAGGATTTTTTTTGTTTGTTTTTTGGGAGGGGAGGAGGAATGTTAACGAAATCTTTCAACCAATTTTTTGTTTTTGCTACTAAGCTGACTTTCTAACTCCCCCAGCCCACAGGGTAGCTGTAGTAGTGCAAATCCAAATGCTGGTATCCCACTTGGCTGTGCAGAGAGACTATTTCATAGCTGTTTGAGGATGCTTGTGCCTGTGAGGGCTCTGTTGACACAAAGGCAACTCTTCAGATGTGCCTCATCTGATTTATATGTGAAAAGTCATCAGGAAGATTTAAGCTTTCATAGTGCAAGCGGAGGGATTTGTTAATTTGAAGGTTGGTTTGGATTGGAGGTTGGGAAAGATTTCTCTGTTGTGGTCAGGGATCAACACAGGTTGCCCAAGGAGGTGGTGGAGTCACCATCCCTGGAGTATATAGGATGCCAGGACAAAAATGCACAAGCAAATATTTCCACTGTAAGCAAGGGGACAGTGCTTGCTTGGGAGAAACTGGGCCTGAAGGGTTTATTCCTGAGATTGAGGTGAGGTGTGCAGGTTTTGGTACAGGGATGAGAAAGGGAATGCAGTGATATGGGGTTCAAGTTTTTCATTTAGTGATGGTTGTTTATAATGCTGAGAGCAGGGTCCCCACTGGCTCAGATGCTGCCAGCATGTAGTAAGAGGCAGTTGCTGCAGTTTAGCTTCTGCACAGGTCAGTGATGGTCAAGTGGACACAGCCTTTGGCAAAAATCATGCCTCTGTGCTCTATCCTCTCCTAACTGTGCTTTGGTACATGGTTGGGTTTTTGCTGGCTGCAGTTCTTAGTGAATGCTCACATTGCAAGCTGCTGATTATCACTTTCCATTATAAACAGACAGCTCAGTGAACTACAGAAGCTTTATTTGGGTTTTAGATTTCCTGTGTCACACATGGGGCAAGGTTGGTGAGCCTGGGGGATGCTACACAGGGGGCTGGTGAGGAGCAGGGTGCAGGCATGGGTGACCAACAAGCTCCTGATATGACGTGGAGCTCCTTGCTGTGCTGGGCCATGGTAGCAGCTCTTCCCCAGCCGGTGCCTGTGTGCACCAACTGGGATAGCTCAGAGGCTGCTGAATCATTGCCATAGCTCACAGCCCTGGTAACACTTTCTATAGATAAGCTGCAGAGGCTGTGAGCATAAGAAGAAATCAGTTAGAATAGGGTCGCTGCTAATAAATTCTGCTGGACATGAGATACCCTGAGCTGTTCCTGCACTGGATTCTTCAGAGCTTTCCTTAAACCTCTGATTTCTACCTCCCCTCCTTTCCCAGAACATTCCAGCCATCCGTGCTCTCTGATAATGCAGGCTGTGCTACAGGTCTGAATAGGAAACAATTTTCTTATGCCATGGAAAATTTCCCTACTGCTTCTGTCTCATAGATTGAATTTTTTTGAAAGGTTCACCAAAAAAAAATAAAAAAATTCTGTGTTCCCCAGAGTTAGGTTAGAGGAAAATGGCATCTCATACCTGCACTGAGCTCTTTCCTGATTGTATCTCTTTGTGGCAAGTCCTTAGAAGAGGTCACTCCTGGCACTGATTGAAGAAGTTTGAGGAAATGGTGCTGATGCAGTTGGTCTTGAAATGATATCTCCTGGGTTTGGGTTGAAACAGAGGAGAGGAGTTGAAGTGTCAGACCTGTGCGTGGTCCAGGGGGCTGTGGGTTTTGTGTAGGAACTATGAAGAGAAGTATCTGTGTGTGCTGAGCCTTATACCAAGCAAACAATAGGTGCTGGGCCAAGGTGGACCCAATGAACTTCAAGACGGATAAGTGTAGAGTTGTGCATCTTGGGAGGAGTTACACCATGCAGTGGTACAGGTTAGGGGTTGAGCTGCTGGGAAGCAGTTCCATGGAGAAGGACATGGGTGACAGAGCACTGGAACAGGCTGCCTAGGGAGGTTGTGGAGTTTCCCTCTGGAGGCATTCAAGAACTGTCTGGATGCATTCCTGGGTGATGCTGCTCTGGCAGGGGGGCTGGACCAGATGAGCTTTCAAGGTCCCTTCCAGCCCCTGACATTCTATGATTCTATGACCTTGGAGTCCTGGTGCCCAGTACATTACCTATGGGACAGCAATGTGCTCTAGTGGCCAAGGAGGCCAATGGCATACTTGGGTGCATGAAGAAGAGTGATGGTTGTGGAAGGTTCTCCTCCTGCTCTACTCAGCCCTAGTTACAGCATGTCTGGAATACTGTGTACAGGTTTGGGCTCCCCCAGTTCAGGAGGGACAGGGAATTACCAGAAAGAGTTCAATGGGATGATTAAGAGTGGAGCATCTCTCTCATGAAGAAGGACTGAAAGACATGGTGCTGTTTAGTCTGGAGGAGGCTGAGAGGGGACCTTATCAATGCCTGTGAATACCTGAAGGGTGGCTGTCAGGAGGATGGAACCAGTCTCTTTCCAGTGATACCCAGTGATAGGATGGAGGTGTTCAAGGCCAGGTTGGATGAGGCCTTGAGCTACTTCTTCCAGTTGGAGGTGTCACTGCCTAAGGAAGGGAGTTGGAACTGGATGAGTTTTGAGGTGCCTTGCAACCTAAACCAGAAGGCTGGAGAACCTCCCTTATAGGGACAGGCTATAAGTTGGGGCTGTAATGACAGGAGAAGGAGTAATGGGTTTAAACTGGCAGAGGGGGGATTTAAACTAGACCATTCTCTGATTCTATGAGGGATGGGAGAGATGATGGATGTAAGCTCCATCACAGGAAATTCCGTCTCAGAATGAGGGGAAACTTCTTCACTGTGAGAGTGCTGGAGCCCAGGAATAGGCTGTTCAGAGAGGTTGTGAATTCTCCTCTGGACATATGGAAAACCCACTTAGACATGTCCCTGTGCAACCTGCCTTATGTGGTCCTGCTTTGCGGGGAGGTTGGACTGGATGGTTGCTGGAGGTCTCTTCCACCCCTTAGCATTCTGTGATTGGATACCAAAAGAAATACTGAAATAAGAAAAGCAGTTTAGCATCATCCCATCACCCATGGACGTTTTGCTCCCCTCTGGTGTCAGGACTTGTTTTCTGCAGTGAGTTGTTTCCTCCGGTGGCTAAACCCATCTCTTTTGTCATACATCACAGAATGATAGCTCATTCCTTTGCCTCCAAGCTATCACACACGCTTAGAAATGAACTCATCAATATAAATGTTTGTGTCTCTGTCTGATTGGCTTCTCATGTTGGCAAAGGAGGGAAAGGGAGATGGATGGCAGGGGCCATAAAAGTAATGATGCATTTAATGAAAACATACATTTTATAGGCAAAACACGCTTAAGGATTACTTGAAGTTGCTGCCTCTGAGTTAATGAAATGAAATGACCTTCAGGATTCTGCTAATTTGACCTGGGGTTATCCTTTTGAGCCTTCAGCCGGTTTCACGTTTGTTTGTGCACATGGCACTCCTGCCTTTTCTTTGATTTCACTGCCTCCCCTCCACCCTTTCTGGGTGCCTCTGCCCTCCCTGCCCATCTTGCCTTGTGTCTCTGTGGCAGTGGGGTCCATCAGGCACCTTAAGGCAAGGTCAGGGCTTCAGCTGTTCCCAGTGGGTAGCATCCCCTGTGCAAACAACCTCCTAAATCCCAGCGTATGGTACAAGTGGTTGTGACCATGTCTGTCTTAGAGGTCTTTCCAACTTGGATGGCTCTACAAATCATCTGTCCACTGGGAGGTTCACGTATCACTTCCAAGCCCAATACCTCACCCACATTGTGGGGTGGAAGAAGCTGGTGGAAATGACCCTGCTGAATTCAGTGGAGGGTGATGAGCAGCCTGTTGTCAGTTGCTGCTCCCTACCAAAAGGCTTTCTTTGGTTTAACCACCTCCTCTCTACCCTTTCTGGGCATCTGTGCCCTGCCTGATGATCTTGCCTTGCACCTGGGTGGCAGTGGGGTCCATTGGATGCCTTAAGGTGAGCTGAGGGCTTCAGCTGTTCCCAGTGGGTAGCATCCCCTGTGCAAACAACCTCCTGAATCCCCAGCATGTGGGCAGGGCTGGCGTGCTTCAGAAGGGAGCTGCCTTTTGTTGCTGAGGTGCCTATTGAAAACCCAGCATGGACTCTGCATTCTCTGGGCTCTTTCATCTTCTGAGAGTGAACTATGGACCTGGGGTATTTTATTCTGGCATCCACAGAATTTACAATGCCTGTTTTGAAAGCAGCCTTCCCGATAAGACGTATTGAGAAAACAAGGAAATAAAAGTAGACAAGATACTTAGCTCAGGCATTTTTCTTCACAGGCTGTGGGGGACTGCTATGTTGTGTTTTTTTTTTTTTTTTTTTCCCAGTGCTCAGAATAGCTGCATTATCCTTTTAAGAAAGTTTAGAACAGAAAGAAGCTGAGGCCCATCTAGGTCAATCCCCCCCCCTCTAAATCTTCAGGCATTGTGTGATTAGTTTGAAAATATACAAAATGCCACAAATGGTTTCAAAAGGATTGGGAGTTTACCAGAGAGTCTTCCAGAAGGGATCTTGGGGAGAGTGGGCTTGGAAACTCCTCTGTCTGTACTTGCTGTGTACCCTTTAGGGCTTGGAGAGGCAGACACTTTGGTGGGGGAAAACCTGGCCGAGCCCAAAGAGTGGTGGTGAATTGAGTCTAACCCAGCTGGTGGCTGCTCATGAGTGGTGCTCCTCAGGGCTGAGTACTGGGGCCAGTTCTCTTTAATATCTCTCCCAGTGAGGTGGATGAGGGGATGGAGTGTAACCTCGATGAGTTTGTAAGGGGAGCTTCTTCAATTTAAGAAAGATGTTGAGGTGCTTTTGAATGTATCCAGAGAAGAGCACCAAGGCTGATGATGGGGCAGGAGAGGCTGAGGGAGCTGGGGGTGTTCCAAACTGTGCCAGGGCAGGTTTAAGCTGGATGTTATGAACAAGTTCAACATAGAGTGATTGCCCATTGGAATGGGCTGCCCAGGGAGGTGGTGGAGTCCCCATCCCTGGAGGTGTTTAAGAGGAGGATGGATGAGGCACTTAGTGCCATGAATTACTTAATTAGAAGGGTTAGGTGATAGGTTAGATCCTAGATGTCTTTTCCAACCTGGTTGATTCTTTGTGCAGCCTGGAGAAGAGAAGGCTCAGGGCAGACCTCATTGCTCTTTCCAACTACCTGAAAGAAGGTTGTAGCCAGGTGGGGTTGGTCTCTTCTGCCAGGCACCCAGTGACAGAATGAGAAGACACAGTCTCAAACTGCACCAGGACAGGTTTAGGCTGGACCTTAGGAAGAAGTTGTTCACAGCAAGAGTGATTGGCATTGGAATGGGCTTCCCGGGGAGGTGGTGGAGTCACCATCCCTGGAGGTGTTTAAGAGGCTGGATGAGACACTTGGTGCCATGGTTTAGTTGACTGGAAAGTGTTGGATGATAGGTTGGACTCAGTGATCTCGAAGGTCTTTTCCAACTTGGTTAATTCTGTCAATCTGTGGTTCTCAAACACTGGCACAGGCTGCCCAGGGCAGTGCTGGGGGTGTTTAAGCAGGGTGCCATGGTTTAGTTAATGAGGAGGGTTAGGTGATAGATTGGAGTCAATGATCTTAGAGGTCTTTTCCAACCTGTTTAGCTTTGTGATTCTAGACAGAGGATGGAGGCTGGCAAATGTAAATGCAGGGCAAAGCTCTGTTAACTTTGTGGTGGTGCTGCATGGGGAGTAGGGAAAAGCATAAAGCTGCCATTTTACAGCAGGCTTGCTTCTGCAGGAAACACAACTGTCCTTCTGCTCCTTCTGAAGTGTTTCATCCCAGTGTGCAGGCAGCTTCTCTCTGGTGTCTGCTGGGAATCTGCATGCAGAGCCTTAAATGAGCTCTGGGAAGATGCAGGGCAGTGTGTCTCTAGCAGGTGATGGTGCCATGAGATGCAGAGCAGGCTGCCTACAGACACCCAGGTGAGGTGCTGAGTCTGGGACACATACTGATGCTCCTGAGCCTGTGGGACAAGTATTGGCACAGCCTCTGTGCTGCAGGGACAGATGTGAGGGTGAGCCCAAGGCAGTCAGGCTTGGACATCTTCAGCATCTTGACAAGCTGGAGGTCACTGGACAATTTCCCTTTTATTCTTAAAGGTGGGGACTGATTTCTTTTCTATCTTGTAGTACCTGAGTGTCAGTCAGGTCTGCCTTTTGGACCTGAATATCTAAAAGGGAAGAAACCTGAATTATTACTCTCGGTGATTACTTCAGAGCAGCAGTCAGCCCTGCCTGAAAGGACCCTCAAGCTGCTAAGTACTGCTCACAAAGAACGAGGCAGAGAGAAAACACCGTGGAAAGCACAGCTTCTTAAGAAACATTTAGATGTACCTGATAAAACCTGGCTTTGCTTTCTCTGCCAGCCACGCACAATTAAACAGATAAAATAAGGCTGTGCTGAGCTTTGGGCTGCCTCTGAAACCCAAGCTGCTCGTTTTAAGTCAGCTCAGAAATCTCCACAGCCTGTTGTAGCTCTCAGTCTGCAGTGCATTCCTATGGACTGGTAACGTTGTCCTTGTGAATAAAAGCACAGTCAATCCCTGCTCTTCACTGCAGTGAAATTAGGGAGTGCTTAAACTGTGCAGAGAAGCAGGGCATGGACATGGAGGGAGGGGATAAGCTCTGCTCACTTGCTCCCTGGGATAGGACAAGGAGCAATGGATGGAAGCTGCAGCACAGGAGGTTGCACTTCAACACAGGAGAGAAATTCTTGAAGGGTCCCAGAGCACTGGCACAGGCTGCCCAGAGAGGTTGTGGAGTCTCCTTCTGTGGAGTCTTTCAAGGGCTGTCTGGATGTGTTGCTGTGTGACCTGAGCTAGATTGTCTGGTCCTGCTGTGGCAGGGAGGTTGGACTTGATGATCTCTTTGGGTCCCTTCCAACCCCTGACATCCTGTGAGCCTGTGACATGGTTAGCATCACCAGCTTGCCCAGTGAGCTCTGCTTTCACAGCTTGCCTAAAGCCATTATGGTCATGACCAGGAGGCAGCCAACCCAAGATCCCTTGGCCCTATGCAAAGGCTTTCTATGAAAACTATGAAATGGAAACTTCTGCAACCCACAGCTGGGTAAATCTGCGGTGTTGCTTCCTTCTAATTTCAGCAGCATCCTCTGTGTGTGTGTATAAATAAATATTGGTGTCTAGGGTAGATATTAAGTAGGCATTAATATTTGTTAATTCATACAGTTTGGAGGTATTATGTCTTGCAATGAGCTGAGGCATGTTTCAACTCTAAATCAATTCCCAAACAACAACAACAAAAAAATTATAATTAAGAGTACTTAAAAACTAGTTGCAAGTGGATGATCAGACTCTTCAATTAATTAGAGGAGGGGTGGGGGGAGAAATCAAAGAGATGAGGTAGCATGTGCTGCAGAATCACAAGTGACTGCACCAAATAAGCTCAAATAAACAAAAAAGCTAATAAGTAGTCACATAATTACCTACAATGTACTCTTGAAAGACGAGAGGAGCACAAAGTATCTACTAATTCCAAAGCAGAGGGAACTGAAACAGTGGAAGAGGCTGGAAATATTTCAGAGTGCTTCCCCAGCAGCCACTGAAGTGCATCTTCATGCATTCTGCCCCTGGTCAGGCCACATCTTGAGTGCTGTGTCGAGTTCTGAGCCCTTTCCTGTGTCCAGTTCAATTTAAGAAAGATGTTGAGGTGCTTGAAGGTGTCCAGAGAAGGGCAGCAAGGCTGGGGAGAGACCTGAAGCACAGCCCTGTGAGGAGAGGCTGAGGGACCTGGGGGTGTGCAGCCTGCAGAAGAGGAGGCTCAGGGCAGACCTCATTGCTGTCTACAACTACCTCAAAGGAGGTTGTAGCCAGGTGGAGTTGGGCTGCTTTCCCAGGCACCTAGTGACAGAAGAAGGCACAGTCCCAAGCTGTGCCAGAGCAGATTTAGGTTGGACATTAGGAAGTTTTCTACAGCAAGAATGATTGGCATTGGAATTGGCTGCCGGGGGGGTTGGTGGAGTCACCATCCCTGGAGGTGTTTAAGAGGAGACTGGATGAGGCACTTAGTGCCATGGTCTAGTTAATTAGAAGATGTTAGGTGATAGGTTGGGCTCTATGATCTTGAAGGTATTTTCTAACCTGGTTAATTCTGTGATTCTATGTGGAGGTGAGGATAAAAAATATCTGTCAATTAAAAAAAAAAAGTTTAAACTGTTCTCTTGCACAAAGTTTAGTCTGACTGAAATGGCATCTTGGTGGGGGTGGTGCTTGGGTGCTTTTTGCAAGCAGAAGTATATGAGGGGGATTGTAGTTCTGTCCAGACCCAGGGCAAAACAGTAATTTTCTGGCATGCCAGAGACTCTCAGCAGCTTTGAGAAAAATCAGAGGTTTCCCACTGGGATTAAAGTCCAGGGTCAGCTGTATGTAGAACAAAGGAAGGAGCTCAGCCTGGGGAAGAGTAAGCTGGCAAAGGCTTTGAGGGAACAAACAGCAGTCACTTGCATTTTAACAAACTGTCTGCTGGTTAAAAAAAAAAACAAACCCAAAAAAACAAACCAGCTCCCATTTTTATTTGGATAGCTAAAAGCAATACATCAACAGCTCTAAGTCCCAAATATCAAATGCAGATCTTAACTCCTGGCTTAGTGTTGCATCCAGTGCTGACAGCAAGTGAGGAGGCAAAATTCCAAGTGAAGCACAGGGACAGCAAGGAGAAAAGTCCCTTCCCTTCACTGCAGCAGCAGAGGGGCACCTCTTCACCTGCAAAGATTCCTGCTCTGGTTAAGTGTCTCTGTTTCTGGGTCGAGGCAACACCAAGCACAAATCCAGGCTGGGCAGTGACTGGCTGGAGAGCAGCCCTGAGGAGAGGGACTTGGGGGTGCTGGTGGATGAGAAGCTCATCATGAGGCAGCAGTGTGCACTTGCAGCCCAGAAAGCCAATCAGGGCCTGGGCTGCATCAAGAGATGTGTGGGCAGCAGGGCCAGGGAGGTGATTCTCCCCCTCTACTGTGCTCTGCTGAGACCCCACCTGGAGTACTGCATCCAGTTCTGGAGCTCCTGGGACAAGAGGGATGTGGACATGCTGGAGGTGCCCAGAGAAGGGTCATGAGGATGCTCAGAGGGCTGCAGCACCTCTGCTGTGAGCACAGACTAAAAGAGTTGGGGCTGTGCAGGCTGGAGAAGAGAAGGCTCTGAGGTGACCTTCTTGTGGTCTTCCAGGATCTGAAGGGGCCAACAGAAAAGACTTTTTAGGCTCTCAGGGAGTGACAGGAGTAGGGGGAATGGAGCAAAGCTGGAGGTGAGGAGATTCAGATTGGATGTGAGAAGGAAGTTGTTGAGCATGAGAGTGGTGAGAGCCTGGAATGGGTTGCCCAGGGGGGTTGTTGGGGCCACATCCCTGGAGGTGTTTTTGCCAGGCTGTGTGCAGCCTGATGTAGGGTAGGGTGTCCCTGGGCATGGCAGGGAGGTTGGGACTGGCTGATCCTTGTGGTCCCTTCCAACCCTGACTGATTCTATGATTCTGCAAACTCAAACAGAAACCATGTTTGAAATCTGGAAAACATGACAGAAAATCAAATTAATTATATACACATGGTGCTGGTTTTTTTTTTTTTTCCCCTGCTCACTGATCTCTAATAGACATCATTTTTTTGGAGCAGAAGAGAGATGTTTTTGTTTCCATGGCAACAATATTCACTCTTCCCCTCTCTGTCACCAGCCGCGGTGCCTGGGCATGCTTAGGAGAATGGGAACGTGAGGAGCTCAGAACGATACAGGCAAAGCGCAGTGAATTTTCCTCTAAACAAATATTTGCATTCGCTCTCGTCCTCACCGGCTTTGAAAGCGCTCAAGGTCAGGGTGTTTTGTTTCGTTTAACACCTCTGCCTCCCTCACAATGGAAACTCTTCGGACGTGCCCTGAATGCCGCCGGCGCTGCCCGCAAATAGCGGCAATGAGGAGAGCGATGAGCGGCGCCGGGGAGCGCAAAGCCCCTGCCTGCTGGAGGGGCTGCAGGACTTTAAGGCGACGACAGGAGAAGTTATTCAAGAATATCTGCTGGAAGGGTCGAGGCTTTAATTCAGAAGTCACTTGAGGGCGTCTGTCTTCCCGGGGCGATGCTAACTGTGGTGTCCGAGTTTAGCAGCTGGCTGTGCAGAAAGCTGGCATAGAATCATAGAATGGTTTAGGTTGGGAGGGAACTCGAAGCTCAGCCAGTTGCAACCCCCCTGTGCCACAGTCAGGGACACCTCCCACTACAACAGGTCGCTCAAGGCCTCATCCAGCCTGGCCTTGAACACCTCCAGGGAGGGAGCAGCCACAACCTCCCTGGGCAACTTGTGCCAGTGTCTCACCACCCTCACTGTAAACAACTTCCTCCTAACACCCAGTTTCAGTTTCCCCTCTGGAGGTCCCTTCCAACCTCTAATGTTCTGTGATACTGAAATGATGTCTCTGATGTTTTTTCCTGCTTGTGGGGTCTGTGGTGCACACACTGTGCCCTCACAGCCTGCCTTTGGAGGACTCTTTATGGGCGCAGCAGAGCAATGAACTTGGCTGTAGGTGCAAGGTGATGAAGGGTACCCACGTGGCTGCTGCACCTGTGTCTGGCCTTGTCAGCTCTGTGCTGGAGCATGGCAGGCTTGGAAGCATTTCTGGTGGTGCAGTTGAGTGCTGAGGCAGATAGGCAATGGCAGGTAATAGGAGAGAGATTTTTAAAAGCGTTTTCTTCCATCAGCCCTTTTCACCTAAGTGTTTTTCTTTTTGATGCTGTTTGTTGTGAGTTTTTATTTTCCAGTTGACTTGTTCTTATGTAAAAGATATTTTAGCCATCAGCTACAGCCCTGGCTTCTTATTTACCACCATCTAGGAACGTTATGCTTGCTCAGAGGAGATAAAGGATCATCAAAGTTAAAACAAGGAACCGAATTTGTGCTGTTTCAGGCAGCCCCTGGCAGGCAGCAGCCAGCATCCAGCTTTACACAGGAGCTTCTCTGCCTGCTGAGAGGCTCCACCTCTCTCTTAGGTTGGGTGTGAGGAGAACCACCGAAGTGCATCCACTCATCCTAACAAGGACTGTGATGTTTTTTGCATGCAATGCTCCCAGTGTCAGGATATTAATGCTTCTTTGAGAGTGAAGTGTTGGTGGGATCAGGATCCTTGTTGGAGTTTGTCTTTATTAGCACAGAAGCTGTGTTTTACCTCGGGGTAATCTGTGTTTTGGGTAGCCTGAGGTGCCAAATAAAAGGGAAGGCAAGGGAAGAAGGCAACTTTGCACCGAGGGTGCAGATTTTGTCTCTGCTGTGTTTTTAGCTTAGAGCATCTGATGCATGGGAGATACCCTGAGGTGCAAAGGGAGGTTTTGCTGGCAGGCAGTTTGAGGCCTCTTTCCAGGTTGTTTTCAGGAAAACCTCTGAAGTGTGGCTCGTTCTGCTGCCTGCAGTCCTTTACCTGTGCCTGTTTTGCAATATTTTGTTTGGTACAGGAGATGAATCAGTGAGGAGGGGAAAAAGAAAAACCCAGGGGTGCAAAAAAAAAAAAAAGTGATGGATGAAAAAAAACTTTGCTGCTGAGTTTGAGGCACTGAATGAAGAACTACAACTGGATTTTATCTCAAGGCATAAAGCCCCCTGAAAAATGGGGGTTTGTGATGGAGGGGCTGTTGCTGGCACAACCTTAACTTGCATGTTGTGCTGAGTCCAACCTGGATGATTTAAAAAGTGTGGGAGGGAGAAACTCCTGAACCACTGTGCTAGGGGTGATGGCTTCAAACTGGAAAAAGCTCCATTTAGGTAGAGTAGAGGAGAAGGGAGCAGGATGGAAGGGAGGAGAACAGAATAAACCAGATGAGGCATGATGAAGAAATTCTCCCCCCATGAGGGTGTGAAACACTGGGACAGGTTGCCCAGAGAAGCTGTGGAGACTCCAAGCCTGGAAATGTCCAAGGTCATGTTGGACAGAGCCTTAAGCAACCTGGTCTAGTAGCAGGGGGCTTGGAGCTAGATGATTTTTAAGGTTTCTTCTAATCCAAACCATTCTCTGATTAATTTTGTCATCATCTTCATTCAGCAAGAATCTCAGTGTGGATTAAGTTTGAAGAATTTGTGCTTAAAAACAAAAACCAGGAATGAAAGTAATACAAACCCAAATCTGTATTGATTTTTCTTTTTCCCCCTGCCAAGCATATACAAGCGGAGCTTTAAGTGCCTTCATGCAAATGCAGCGTTTAAAGAAGCTTTTCTCTTAGTCTTAATTATAAAAATCCTCTTCAGTCTTCCAGAGCAGAGTGAGTTCTGTTGCTGGCTTGTTTTTTTTTCCTTTTCCTAGCTGAGACAATTTGAGCTATCTTGGAAATCTTGAGCTGCCTTCTGCTTGCTGCCTAGAGAAGCCTTTGCAGCAGCTCTGCTCAGGGTCAATTGTTCCTTAAACTTCTTTTAGACTCTATTCAACATGACAAGCAAATCAATCTTTTCAATTCGGGAGCTGATGAAACTCAGCACTCTATAGAGTGTTGCCAGGAGCGCATGAAGTGAGCAGACTGCTTTCAGCCCTGCTCAGTGTCACTTCACCCTGCTTGCCTTGGCTGCCTGTAAATGCAGAGTGCCAGCCTGTGAGCTGAGGCTGCTAAGCACACGTAACCACCTCAAACCAAAGCTAATCATGGAATCATTTAGGCTGAGGAGAAAAAAAAACACCAAACTTTAAGGTCTTTGAGTCCAAACGTGAACCTAGCAGCGTCAAGTCCACCACCAAGCTGTGTTCTACAGCATCACATCTACACATCTTTGAGGTACCTCTAGAGATGAGGGCTCCACCACCTCCCCAGGCAGCTTGTTCCAATGCCAATCACTCTTGCTGTGAACAACTTCCTGACAATGCTTTCATTGAAGCAATTATCCTTAATCAATATTCAAATCAAACATCTCCTGGTGCAAGTTGAGGCAGTTTCTTCTTGTCATGTTACAAACTAGAACAAGAGAAAAGTTCCTCTTTATTTTGAGGGTGGCAGAGTACCCTCATCCAGCCTGGCCTTGAACACCTCCAGGAAGGGGCCATCCATGACCTCCCCTGGGCAACCTCTTCCAGTGTCTCACTACCCACAATGTCGAGAATTTCTTCCTCATCTCCAGTGTAAATCTGCCTTCCTCAAGCTTCAGTCCGTTCCCTCTTATAGTATCACTACAAGCCCTTGCAAAAAGCCTCTCCCTAGCTTTCTTGTAGCCCCTCTCAGGTGCTGGAAGGCCACTGTGAGGTCTCCCTGTTACATGAGAAGTTGATTCTTCCAGAGGGTGTAGAAGGTATCATAGAATCGGTCAGGGTTGGAAGGGACCACAAGGATCAGCCAGTTCCAACCCTCCTGCCATGCCCAGGGACACCCTACCCTACATTCCCCCTACTCCTGCCACTCCCTGATAGCCTCAAAAGTCCCTCCCCAGATTTTTTGTAGTCCCTTTTAGATCCTGGAAGGCCACAAGAAGGTCCCCTGGGAGCCTTCTCTTCTCCAGCCTGCACAGCCCCAACTCTTTCAGGCTGTGCTCACAGCAGAGCATCCTTGTGGCCCTTCTCTGCACACCTCCAGCATGTCCACATTCCTCCTGTCCCAGGGGCTCCAGAACTGGACACAGTACTCCAGATGGGGTCTCAGCAGTGTCGAGTAGAGGGGGAGAATCACCTTCCTGGCCCTGCTGCCCACATTGCTCCTGCTGCAGCCTAGGATCTTTTTTGGTGATCTTGTAGCATACTGAGAAGGACAGAAAATAGCAGTGGCAGTGATCCTGAGAAAAATGCTGCAGTCCTGAATTTAGAATGTTAAGGTTGCAATTTAGCAAATTCTCTGAGAGACAGAAGCCTGCAGATGCTTTTGTAGTGTTTCCTCTTACAATAAGTTGCTGAAAAGGTGAAGGGATTGTGATATAATACTTGACAAAAAGGCTTCTGAATGTGCTTAGCTGTGGTAGTTATATATTCTCAGGTTTTCTTTATCCAGATGCTTATAATCTCCCATAAATTCGCCAGACCAAATAATTCAGCTCCCAAAGATGCTTACACTCAGGGCATGTTTGAATGGAGGTGCACTTGAAAAAGGCTTCAACCTAATGCTGTACAGAGGTCATCAGAAGGGTTTAGATCAGTGTCTGCTAGAAAATTCTGGCTTTATACGTTGACTAATTCCTGTAACATTCACCTTTATGACACAGCTTTCCACACTTGAGAGAGGATTTGGATTCAGCTGAATCTTTTCAAACTGCCTTTGGCTTATGAAAGAACTCTATTTAAATAAATGAGGTAAATCCTACTTTTTTTTTTTTTT
>VWZI01009396.1:31012-56142 GCA_013396835.1 Psilopogon haemacephalus
TGTATATATATATATTTTTTTTTTTTTTCCCCACTTGAGTTTCTTGCTGATGCTGGGGATTTGTCAAAATCTGCTGTGCAGCTACAATATGCAACAAATGTCAGTGTGTGGGCTGCAGGAACTGGAGCAGAATGGCTGTTAGGGAGAAGTTTAGCATTTGCTTGGTGAGTTTTCATGGATGATTTGGTAGGTAAAGGTTATCAGAAAAGTCAATACGAGTGTGCTCAGAAAACATAACATCAGTGAAACCTCCTTGACAGGTGCATTACAGAGGAGCAGCAGTTCATTGGGAGCTGACCAGGGAAATTCTGTTGCTCCTGAAGGATAGAAATGCTCTGTCCAACTCCTGGGCTGCTTTAGGAACCTGCTGGCCTGCTAAGCTGGAAGCCTTTGCTCTGCTGCCAGATGGCAGGGGCTGCATTTGGAGAGGAGCTCAGTATCTCTCACCTGTGCCATGTGCCAGCTTTGGCCCTCTTTGAGAGCAAGTGGATGAGCACTGCTTTAAAATAGCATTTCCATGCTCGTAGAAGATGCCAGCTTGAGACTAATAGAAACTCAAGACCTTTGCTTACCTGTGGAATTGGCACAGTGAGGGTGCTGACAGTGTTCATGATAGCCATGCAAGGGTTTCTCCACTCTCTTCAACCAAGTAGCAATTGCTAGGCAAGGAAGAAATGGCTTCAAGCTGCACCAAGAGGTGTTCAGATTGGATATTGGAAAGATTTTCTTCACTGAAGGTGTTACCAGATAGAAGAGGAAGAAATGGATTCAAGCTGCACCAAGGGGAGTTTAGATTGGATATTGGACAGATTTTCTTCACTGGAAGTGGTATCAGCCATTGGAACAGGCTGCCCAGGGAAGTGATGGAGTCACCACCCTTGGAGGTATTTAAGAGTTATATAGATACAGTGCTTAGAATCATAGAATGAAAGAATGGTTTGGGTTGGAAGTGACCTCAAAGATACTCAAGTTCCAACCCCTCTGTGCCATAGGCAGGAACACCTCTCACTAGAACAGGTTGCCCAAGGCATCATCCAACCTGGCCTTGAACACCTCCAGGGAGAATGTGGAGCACAGGATCACTGAATGTGATCTTGGATCAGTCAGTGATTCTGCACTCCACAACCTCCCTGAGCAACCTGTGCCAGTGTCTCACTACCCTCACTGCAAAGAACTTCCTCCTAACATCCCATTAAATCTCCCCTCTGCCAGTTTAAACTCATGGGATATGATTTAATCAAGGGCTTGCCAGTGTGGGGTTAATGGCAGGACTTGATCTGAGAGGTCTTTTCCACTCTAGACCACTCTGGGATTAGATGAAGACAGAACCTCAGGGTCCATTTCTGTTCTCCTCAGCATTGATAGTGGAAGGTGTTAAGGGCTCTGATCTCAGGAGGAAATGCTAGATGCTCTCAAAAGAGGCCATTAAGCTATTGGCAAAGATTTGTGTTGCTCCCATTTCAATTCCTTGGCGGGTCTGGCAGTGTTAGATGTTTTTAATTACATATTCAGAAATCTTTATGACCTGGTGAGGTTGCTGAGCAGCAGCCCAGCACACCGAAAGGCCACAAGGTCTGCTCAGGAAGGAAATCCTTTATAAATAAGAATGCAGTGAAAGAAAGAGCAGAACAGCCACTACCTCGAGCTGTGAATCAATGTGGTCCCCGAATCACTAAATTCTTGAAGAACATCCCTAACTTTAAGTGACCTCATTGACTTCAGTTATAGATGTACCAGGAGCTTGCTCAGTTGGGACTTTCTTTTATGAGCTGAAATAAATTCTGGGTTTGATTTTTCCCCCTCTCCCTTTTTTTCTTAGGTGTCTGGAATGGTGGTTTCTAGGCAGTTTGCAAACAGTGCCTAGGAAAAGTGTAAAATCTAGGAAGGGAAGCAGGAATTAAGTTAGTGATAATTCCCCCACTTATCAGTGTGGACATTTAGGGCTGAAGGACCCAGTGAGGGAGCTGAGGCTGTGTTTAGTTTGAGGAATAGGAGGCTGGATGGAGTACAACAGTAGAATGGAGTAGAACGGAGTAGAATAGAATAGAATTTGGTACTAAATAGCCTCCAGTGTCCTGTTGATCCTTCTTCATGAAAATAGTCACTCTAGTCACCAGAGTTTTTAAGGTGAAGGGGAGGCAAGAAACTGGTTCTCATTCGAGGGGGAAAAAGAGGTCTGCTGTGTCTGTGGCTAACAGGTTCTGAGGTGAGCTGCTGTGTGTGTCACAGGGAGCCTGGCAGAGTTAAGCCAGTCTGAGCACAGGCTGTAATGGGTTTGACCTCAGAGAGCACAGCAAAGAGAAGCTGCAGATAACATCTGAGCTGACTTCAGAAGCCTCTGTAGCCCTGGCTCCCCAGAGACCAAGAGAAAAGGAAAGGACTAAAGAGATGGAGTCAACAATCAGGAATACAAGGTAGAATAAATGCTTGAAGTGCTGCCAGTAGAGGAGACCATGGAAGAGCAGCACATTTTCCTACTTGATTCTGACCACATTAAGGAAGTAAAATATCTGTTCTTGCTAATTCCTGGCAGATGGAGAGTGAGAAGGGATGGTTTTAACATAAGAGGTGTAGGTGCACAGAAAGGAAAGCTGAAAAGGAAAGGTGTCTGTGGCAAAGCCCCATCAAATCTGCCACCTGGATGCTTTCCTCTGTGACCTGAGCTAGATTGTCTGGTCCTGCTCTGGCAGAGGGGCTTGGACTGGATGAGCTCTTTGGGTCCCTTCCAACCCCTGACATCCTGTGATCTGTAATCCTGTGTGTTCATGCATGTGTCCTCCTGCCCCATGAGGTGCTCTTACTCTGCGTCACTTCTGCACAAGGCTGTAAGGAGTAACAGACTAAGGGCAGCAAAATTTTGTTTGGTCAAGTCCTTTCAGCTCATTCCTTTCAGAATAAAAGCTTCTTTTTCAAGCCATGCAGGATGTCAGAATGCAGCAAAGTGAAAATGAGGGGAGGAAAGCAGTGCAAGCATACCACAGAGCAGGAAAATTGCTGAAAGTTCTCTAATTTCCTTTGATGCCTCACGGTGATAGAAAAGCTTCTGCTAATAGTGTCTGTGCCCATCTGCTGTGAAAATTCACTGCTTGATAGCTTCCAGAGGTTCTCATCTCTTCCTCACCATGTGCATTTCTACACCTTTGACCACTGGGCTCCCTTGCAGAGTGGGGATGGTTGCTGAGTGGCTCAAAGACATTTAAAGGATGTTATAAACACTTTTTCCAAGGGGCACCTTTACTTCTCCTCACAACCAGAAGTTGTCAGCTCTTTGTGCCGCTCATGGGAGGCAAAGTTGCTGGGCTGTGTCAGCAAATGATACTGGAAAGTTACTCGACTGTGAATCAGAAAGAATTAACAAATCAGAATCATAGAATGATTTAGGTTGGAAGGGAACTCAAAGATCATCCAGCTCCAACCCTCCTGTGCCATAGGCAGGGACACCTCCCACTAGAACAGGTTGCTCAAGGCCTCATCTAACCTGGCCTACAGCACCTCCAGGGAGGGAGCAGCCACAACCTTCCCTGGGCAACCTGTGCCAGTGTCTCACCACCTCCTAACATCCAGTTTCAATCTCCCCTCTGCCAGTTTAAACCCATTTCTCCTCATCCTGTCATTACAAGACCTTGTCAGTAGTCCATCCCCACCTCCCCTGTAGGCCTCCTTCAGATATTGCAAGGCTACTATAAGGTCTCCTTGAAGATTTCTCTAACTGCTGAGATTAATAGCCATATTAAAAAAAAAAAAATCCCTCTGCATAGCATGCTTTGTTTTGACAGGTATGATTTCTTTGTGATGTGAAGTAGCAGAGAAACAAGGTGGAACAGATTGGGAGTGACCACAGCATCCATCCCTTGCCCCACTGTGCTGCTGCAGAGGAGGAGGTAGGAGAGCTGGGCCTGGGAAGAAGGGAGGGATGAGGGGAAGGTGTGTGCAAGGTCTGGTTGTGTTTATCACTGCCCTACCCTGATTCATTTGGTGAAATGGTTTAGATTTTGTTTCCCCCAGTCAAGCCTGAGCATAATTGGTGAGTGAGTCCTCCCTCTCCTTTGTTGCAACCTCCAAGCCTTGTGTTATATTTTAGATTCACGGAATATTTTTAATTGGGAAAGACCTCTAATAGCATAGTCCAACCATTCTCTACCTCTCCCAGGGCTGGAGCTAACCCATCTCCCTCAGCACCACATCTCTTCCTCTTTTGAACCCATCCAGGGATGGAGATTCAACCACCACCCTGTGTAGCCTGTTCCAGTCTTTGAGAACTTCTTCTAGTGAAGAAATTGCTTCTAATGTCCCTCTCCATCCCACTGCAGAGGGGTGGGAGCAGAGTGAGTGGGTGCTTGGTGCTTTGTTGCCTGCAGGATAGGCTTAAACCCTCCCATGGCACTGCTTGCTTCTGCTGTTTCTTAATTTTAAAGGCAGACAAAGTGGTTTCAGCATCCAGTCTAGGAACACAAATTTGTCAGGACATACCAGGAAAGAGTAAGATGTGGATGAAGCACTTTGAGGAAACCCTGAAGCTCTCTGAAAGGGAGAGCAGAGCTGCAATACCTCATTCCCCTCCCTTTGGCTGCAGATGTCCTGTCATGGCTCTTGGATAGTCACAGAACTGCTGTTCCAGTATGATCCTGATTAGACTTAGGTTTCAGCCCAGCCTCTGTTTGGTGCCTGTGACTCAAAGGTTCACTTTGCTAAGGCATCCAAAAAAGCCAAGTTGCCATCCAGCTCCCACTGAAGTAAAAATCCCAGTTGGCTCCCCAGGGTTCACTTTGCCACGCAGAGGCTGGCTGGGTGGGAAGGGATTTTTCCTTTTGAGAACAGATCATGGACAAGAAGCCAGCTGGGTTCCCAGAGTGCTCTCCTGGGTCTCAGCAGGCTCATGCTCAGGGCTGGTGAGAAGTCTACCTTTCCCCCAGCTTCTGCAAGGTGAGTAAAACATGCCCTGCTGCCTCCACGGAGCTCAGCTTCAGCTGTGTCTCCTACTCACTCCAAGCAAATGAAAGCCACACATGTTTTATTACAGAGTTTTTTGGCTTGCAGACAAAGAACAAGGAAGGGGGGAGAGGGGAGGATAGTTGGACTTCAGGGTGGTACCTCCCTCTAGCATCATAAATCAAAGCTCTTTAACACTGAGTACAATAGCATGTCAATAGAAGTGCCTGGAAAGAAGGACAAGAACCAAACTTGCTTTCAGAAGTTGTTTGCCATAAATGAAACAAAGCCCTGAAAGAAAGGCAGATGTAGTAAATGTGCATCTGTGTAGTCTTCAGATCTCTTTCAGAGGTACCCAGAAGAAGTTTTCTACTATATTTCCTCTTGACATGTCTGTGGACCCTCTCTAAAAAGCTCATACTATTTTTTTTTTCCTGGATTTTTTCTTTTTGTTATTGTCCTTCTTTCTCTTGGCTGAACTTTCTGCTAGAGCATTGAATCTTGGCTGTGGAAAAGCTTCAAACAATGAAGCTTAACTCTGCCTCCCTCAGCCCTTTGCCAGCTTGAAAATGGAAAGGAAAGTTTAGATTTACCACGTGTACAGATCACATTTGCAGGGCTGCCACTTGACCCCCTTTGAACTGCAGCATGATGGAGGAGCTTCCCTATCAATCAGCCACGGGGGGCTTGGACTTAGTGCGAGGAAGCCTGCTGAGGGTGGCTCCCAGCATCTTCTCCAGCTGCAACATCTACACAGCTCTTACAATGACCCTTTTCTAACCTAAACCTACCAGAGAACACTTCCAAATGTTTATGTACAAGTCATGGAATTACAGAATCACTAAGGTTAGAAAAGAGCTCTGAGATTATCAGGTCCCAACACCACCACGCTCACTAAACCTTCTCTACATGTATTTTGAATGCTTCCAGGAGTGATGACTCCTCCACCACCATGGGCAGCCTGTTCCAGCACCTGACCACAGTGGTAGTCACAGGTGAGTGGATATTATCATTTTTTTACAGATTGCATTGGGTCAGAAGGGATCCTGAAAGGTCTAACAACCCTGCAGTCAACTGGGACACACAGGGATCTTGGGATGTTAGGGGTTGGAAGGGACACAAAGAGATCATCCAGTCCAACCCCCCTGCCACAGCAGGACCAGACAATCTAGCTCAGGTCACACAAGAACACATCCAGACAGGCCTTGAAAGACTCCAGAGAAGGAGACCCCACAACCTCTCTGGGGGAGCCTGTGCCAGCGCTCTGGGACCCACACAGGCAAGAAGTTGCCCCTTGTGTTGAGCTGCAACCTCCTGTGCTGCAGCTTCCATCCATTGCTCCTTGTCCTATCCCAGGGAGCAGTGAGCAGAGCCTGTCCCCCTGACTCCTGGCCCCCAGCCCTCGGATATTTATAAACATTGATTAAATCCCCTCTGTCTTCCCTTCTCCAGACTAGAGAAGTCCCAGGTCCCACCTCCAACTAGATCAGGCTGCCTAGGGGCACATCAAGTCTGATCTGTAAAGTCTTCAGGGATAGGGCCTCAGCTACATCCCTGGGCACCCTGTTCCAGTGTTTCACCACTCTCATTGTGCAGAACTTCCCTGGTGTCCAACCTAAGTCCACCCTGCTCCAAGTTCAAACCATTGCCCCTCGTCCTATCACTGCAACCCCTTCTAAACAGTCCCTTTCTGTAGGTGCCCTTTTCTCCTGTAACATTCCAGCAGACCAATTCTTTGTGCTCTGTCATCCTGATAACAAGAAAGCTCTGGTTCTGAGGAGCACCAGGTCATGGGGTGGGTGAGAATAGAATGGAATAGAATAGAAGAATAGAATAAGCCAGCCCTAGCCTATGGCACTAAGTGCCCCATCCAGGCTTTCCTTGAACACCTCCAGGGACGTTGACTCCACCACCTCCCTGGGCAGCCCATTCCAATGCTAATCACTCTCTCTGGGAAGAACTTCTTCCTAATATCCAGCCCAAAAAAGGCTGAATTATGAAGTATGTGTTCTGCAGCTCCTTGGGCTTACCCCAAAGCCACATTTTGAGCTAGATGGTTGCAGGGATAGTGTATGGAATTCTTTGCTGGGGAAAGCTATTTGGGAGGGGAAGGATAGACCTTGGCACCTGGCCTGGAAACTGCAAAATTCTTTAAGTGTTACATATTCATAAGGACTTTTCCCTGGAGAACTGTTGAACTGAGCACCACTTAATATGGAAAATGAATAATTGTAGTACGTGGTAACTTTTGCCTCCACCTGTGCCTTCCATGTGAAGCTGTTCAAAAGGGGGGAAAAAGGTTTTCTTCTTAGAGGTAGCGGTAGGCTTTGCATTCTCTTCCTTTTCTTGAAGTCTGTGCAGTTCTAGACACATAATGTACAGCAAAAGTGTAGGAATTCTTCTCTTGAAAGAAGTGAGTTGCATGTTCACAGTCTCAAGCTCAAACACAGCAATTTAGAAACTAAATCTACTACATTTACATATCCTGACTGATCAGGATAAGAGTTTCCCCCTTTGTTGCCTTTCACCCAAGGAAAAAGAGGGCTGGGAGATTGCTTGGGAAGGAAAGGGGGAAAAAAAAGACATAAGAAGCAGAGCAAATGGGCTTAGTGGAGATGGTGGTGTAGAACCCAGGAGGCGAATCATTGAGTTCATGCTGTGCCAAAATTAGATTTTAAAATTGTTTCTGTCATCCTGTGAAAGCTCACAACTCTTTGTTCTGAATGTCCTGAAGCCCTTATAACTTCAGCTCAGGGAAAATCTGGCTGTCCTCATCCTTGCTCCTCCAGACATTCCAGCATGTGAAGAAGTTGATATGATTTTTGCCATATTTCTTTTGAATAAATCAGCATCCTTTTCCCTCACCTGGCTCCTAAAGTTTAGCAGCAGCTAATTGGGGAGTGTTAGTAAATGCTTGGGAACTGCAGGAAGAAGTTTCTTTTTTCCTCACCTTATTTCTGAGTTCAGCAGCAGCAAATTGAAAAGTGTTGCTAAGTGCATGGAGACTGTATGAAAAAAATTAGTTTTTCCTCACCTGACCCCTGAATTTAGGAGCAAATTGAGAAGTGTTGCTAAATTCATGGGGTCTGTATGAAGAAGTTTTTTTTCCTCATCTGACTTCTGAAGTTCAGCAGCATCTAATAGTGTTAGTAAATGCTTGGGAACTGCAGGAAGTTTCCTTTTTCATCACCTGACTCCTGAAGTTTAGCAGAAGCTAACTGAGAAGTGTTGCTAAATGCACGGGGACTGTATGAAGAAAGTTTCATTTTTCCTCACCTGGCTCCCAAAGTTCAGCAGCAGCTAATTGAGCAGTGTTGCTGAATGCATGGGAACTGTGTAAAGAATTTCTCCTTTTCCTCATCTAACTCCTGAACTTAGCAGCAAATTGAGAAGTGTTGCTAGATGCATGGGAACTGTATGCAGAAGTTCCTGTCTGTTTGCTGGAGCTGATTTCTCCATCTGGTGCTGCCAATTAATTTGCTGAATCTAACCTTTTAAAATGTCATTCTTTGCCCACTCTTAAGGATAACTAACTAGAGCATCTTCCCCTCACTTGGCTTCTTAAAAGCTGCTGCCCCTTCCATGGCTGCAGGAGGTTCTCAGGATGATTGTGAAAAGGTGGGGAAAAAAAGAAAAACAACCCTAGTTTGCAAAAGCAGCTCCTTTGCCCCACTTGAAGTAATCTCAGTGTGATAAACTTAGAGCTTCTACCTGCCTCAATGCAGTATAACAAACTTAGTGCTTCTGACTGCTTCAAAAACACAGAGCAGAGGAAGGGAAATTGTTCAGATGCCACTTAAAAGTGTCTCTCATAGGATAATCTAGGCTGGAAAAGACCTTCTACACCAAGTCCTTCTACCCAACTCTACCAGATCCACTGCTAAACCATATCCCTAAGCACCAATCTATACCTCTAGCTCCAGGGATGATGAGCCTGCCAGTTCCCTGGGCAGCCTGTCCCAGGGCTTGACAACCCTTTCAGTGAAGAAATCTTTCCTAATGCTCAACATTTTTTTTGCTCTGGGCAAGTCTTTGCTACAATACCTTCTTCACCACCTCCAGAGGCATGTCTTGGTTCTAGTCATAGACTTATGGTTTGGTTTGGCTTTGTCATCCAGTCCAACTTCTAGTCTGTGTGTCCATGGCATGGCAGCCCTGTTGGAGTCTCATTTTAATGAGTCTTACAAATTCCTCCATGGTCATCCAGTCCAACCTTCATTCTAATATCTGTCCACGGCATGGCAGCCTTGTTGGGGTCTTATTTTAATGAGTCTTATGAATCCCTTCATGGTCACCCAATCCAACTTCCAGTCTAATGTGTGTCCACGGTGTGGCAGCCCCATTGGGATCTCATTTTTATGAGTCTTATGAATTCCTCCATAGTCATGCAGTCCAACCTCCAGTTTAACATCTACCCACAGCATGGCAGTTCTGTTGGTATTGTTTCAATGAGTCTTCTGCATTCCTTCATGGTCACCCAATCCGACTTCCAGTCTAAGGTGTGTCCATGGCATTGCAGCCCTGTTGGTATCTTGTTTTTGAGAGTCTCATGCATTCTTCCATGGTCATCCAGTCCAACCTCCAGTCTAATGTCTACCCACAGCATGGCAGCCCTGTTTTAATGAGTGTAATGAATTCCTTTCCGGTTTAGAAGGGAGGAGAAAAAAAAAAGGCATCTATCATGCTGATGTATCTTCAGACCCAGTATTTTGCACAGTTATTAATCTGCTATTATTTTAGGAGCGTGTAGTCCTCTCTTCTTCCCCAAGACACTTCACTCTTAGCTGTGACGACCATTCATATTTCATCTGGGGAACTATGAGAAATGATGAGGCCTAAATGCTTTACAAATAGGCTTTTATTCCTCCTCTTTGCCATAATGCAGAATGACATGGTTAGTAATGATTTTTAACTGCCTTCCAAGAGGGTGTCATGCATCAGGTCCCTCGCCTGGATCAGTTGTTCTGGGAATGGTAGCATATCAATTAGCCCTTGGAAGGCTGCATTCGATCAATTACAGAATTAATCTGTCTTGTTCCTCTGTTTGTTTCTCTGGTAACTGTGCAGATCTTGGTGTCACCACAGGCAGCTAAGAGCTCAGTTTTTGTTTTCTTTCTGGTCTCCTTGCGCAGGTTTATTTCACGAACAGTGTTCTAGGAAGTTCTTGGTAAGGTTTTTCTTAGGGAAAAGACTGAAAGAGTTGGGGCTGTGCAGTTTGGAGAATCTGAGGCTCCCAGGTGACCTTCTTGTGGCCTTCCAGGATCTGAAGGGGCCTACAGAAAAGCTGGGGAGGGACTTTTTAGGCTGTCAGGTAGTGAGAGGACTAGGGGGAATGGAGCAAAGCTGGAGGTGGGGAGATTCAGATCGGGCTGGGCAGAGCCTCATCCAGCCTTGCCTTAAACACATGTTTATGAACACTTCCACCACCTCCCTGGGCAGCCTGTTCCAGTGCCTGACCACTCTTGCAATAAAGACATTTTTTTTCCTAATATCCAGCTGATATCCTGAGCAATCCTCACTTTGTGCTTCCTCTTCCTTGATCTGAGGAGTTTGCTCGTAACAACATCTGAATGGATTCTGTGTATTTAAAATGTTCAGAGAGCCCTGGTGTTGCTTCTTATTCTAAAAAGGTTAATTATCCTTAAAATATTCCTAGCCCAGCCTTTGTCTGGTGTTGTGTTTTAGTGAATTAACTCCAGATTTTATTAGTGCCCTGGGACACAGCAGAACATTGCAGCAAATGCTGCGGAGAATTAAATGTTCAAGGCTTTAATCTGCATTATGGTTACCATCAGAATCTTCCATTTGTGCTCTTAGCATTAATTCAGTTTTCCTGCATGCAGTTTATGCTTCAAATCTTTCCATTTATCTTCCCAGTTCCTCTGCATGCTGCTTGCACTGGTTCTTCCAGGCCATGCTGGCTATTCCCTTGCTAGCACATTGTTTAATCCTTGACTAGTCTTGCTGCACTAAATCTGGAAGAGTTTAGAGTCGTGAATCTGAATGCTGATGTGATCCCCAGACAGTTCCATTTATATTAGGAGTGTGCACATGGCTAATGCTGGCTTTCCCTGTCTGAGCTGGGGCAGCTTGCATTTGGTTACTCATTCAACTTCACAAACAAGCTTCAACAGACTGGAAAATAATCGTAGAATGGTTTAGGTTGGAAGAGACCTCAAAGATCATCTAGTTCCAACCACCTGCCATAGGCAGGGACACCTCCCACTTGAACAGGTTATAGAATCAGAGAACAGTTTAGGTTGGAAGTGACCTCAAAGATCATACAGTTCCAACCCCTGTGTGCCATAGGCATGAACACCTCCCACTAGAACAGGTCACTCAAGGCCTCATCCAGCCTGGCCTTCAACACCTTCAGGAAGGAAGCAGCCACAACCTTCCTGGGCAACCTGTGCTGGTGTCTCACCACCCTCACTGAAAGAATTTCCTCCTAACATCCAGTTTAAATCTCCCCTCTGCCAGTTTAAACCCATTACCTCGTCCTGTCACATCAAGACCTTGTGAATAGTCCCTCTCCAGCCCTCCTGTAGGCCCCTTTCAGATACTGGAAGGCTACTACAAGGTCTCCTGGAAGCCTTCTCTTCTCCAGGCTGCAGAGCCCCAACTCTTTCAGCCTGTCCTCATAGCAGAGGACATGCTATCTGTGACTGATTGTTGGGGATATCACAGTGCTCAAGCTGGGCTCACTGTGGGAGATATGGTCCAGTAGTTGAAGTTCTGGGCAG
Organism: Psilopogon haemacephalus; assembly: GCA_013396835.1. Classification (NCBI taxonomy): domain Eukaryota; kingdom Metazoa; phylum Chordata; class Aves; order Piciformes; family Megalaimidae; genus Psilopogon; species Psilopogon haemacephalus. Next base: position 42,685 of record VWZI01009396.1, read on the forward strand.
CCCATTCCAATGCCAACCACTCTTGCTGGGAAGAACTTCCCAACATCCAACCTGAACTTGCCCTGGTGCAGCTGGAGGCTGTGTCCTCTTGTTCTATCCCTGGGTGCTGGGCAGAGATACTATTTGCAATGCACTGCAGTGATAGGACAAGAGGCACTGGTTTGAAATGAGAGCAGAGCAGTTTTAGATTGGATGTGAAGAATGAGTTATTTACCACGAGGGTTGTGGAACACTGCAACAGGTTGCCCTGGGCTAGGTAGTTGAGGTCCCATCCCTGGACATATTCAATGCCAGGCTCTGAGAAACTTGATCTAGTGGAGGATGTCCCTGCTGACTGCTGGGGGGTGTGGACTGGATGACATTTGGACATCCCTTGCAACACAAACCATTCTATGATTCTCTGATCCTTCCTGCAAGTTCTTTAGTGGCTCTTAGAAAATAAAAAAAAATAATTAAAACCAGCAAGTTGCAGTCAATAATGTAGATAGGGCAGTGCCTTGCTTGTCCTGCCTGAACTCCCAGTAGACTTTGACTCTCACTTTTTCTCTGCTTTATTGACGCTTTGTTCCAAATTGCATCTAGCAAATGTTTGATGCTGAAGCTGCTCAATTGTAATCTCATTCTGAAAAGGTTTCCATGCCTCTAATTTTTCCAAATTATTAGAATAATATAGAATAATTAGAATTTTTATTTTTTTTTTTTTTTAGTCTGCAGTTTGTGACAGCAAGCTGCCATAGCAAAGATGATCAAACCCCATCCTGGCTTTTTGCTGCCTTATTTTGTTAATTGCTGTCATTGTTATGTGGAGCTGGATGTTGGAGATAGATTGATCCCTGAGCTTAAGCAATTAACTGGGAGCTAGGTTCTTCCTTCTAAATGGAGTGTCTCAGGGCAGTTGACTAGGAGCTAGGTTCTTCCTTTTAGATGGAGTATCTCAGGGCAATTAACTGGGAGCTAGGTTCTTCCCTCTAGATGGAGTATCTCAGGGCAATTAACTGGGAGCTAGGTTCTTCTTTCTAGATGGAGTATCTTAGGGCAGTTAATTGGGAGCTAGGTTCTTCCTTCTAGATGGAGTATCTCAGGCCACCAGGATAGCTCAAAGCTGTTAAAAAAAAGCCATTGATTTATTCATCCAAACAATAACTTCACTCTGGAGTGATTTCTGCTGGCTGTCTTCTCTCTAATGACTTATTAGACAGAGCATAATGAACTTGGTTTAACAGCACTCTGAAGGCCAGATGCATTCTCCTGTCCCCTTGCAAAAAAAAAACAATGCACTTACTCTTGAATAGAGAATCTCCACTTGGGAGGGCATGCTCCTGATGCCACACTTCCTTTGAGGGTCAATGACTGCCTGCAAGTTTTTGGAGGGAGTGCATCTGGCCTTCAGAGTGCAGTTAAACCAAGTACATTAAGTTTTGGCTAATAACTTTCAGTAAAGATGATGAAAAAAAAAAAAGGCATTTTAGAGGCTGATGCTAGGCATAGGAAGTAGCTGAATGCACATCCCCAGAGGTTTTAGAAGATGCAGAGATGTAGCGTCAAGAGACATGGCTTAGCACCAACCTTGGAGGAGCTGGAGAAGGTGACTCAGTGAGTCAATGAGAGACCAGAGCAATGATTTCCACATTCACTTTCATTGTCTGTGTCAAGCCCAAACTTGGTTTTCCTGAGACCTGCAGCTAGTAGCAGCAGCTGAGTTAGCCAGTGGCTGTGCCTTTGTGGATCACAGCAAATACTTGTTCTTCCAGCAAAGGCATCAAGCCCCATTCCCTGATCCAAAATTTAGCTGCACTGCAAAAGGAATGGCAGCTGGGCAGGTGTCTCTGCCTAAACATCCCTACCCAGGCCTGACTGCAGCCTGTTACACAGGCTTATTTCTTTAGCTATAGTCAGTGTGGGACTGATCAAGCAGAAGCTGTTGGGATCTCAAGGCTGAGTCATTTGCCGCTCTGAGTGTGGCCACAATCACTCCCATTTTCTCCAGAATTGCAGAGAGGTGATGCTCTCTGAAAGGGCTTGAAGGATAACCCCAGTGCTGCACCAGACTTCTGTAAACATCTAATGCCCTGCTCAGTTCTATTGGCCAGACATGGGGCAGGTTTTTATGAGCTGACTCAGTATATTGCTTCTTTGCTGCTTTCTATACCCAAGTGTCATTTTCCTCTTCTTCCCCTTCCCTCTCACGCTCTTTTTGGAGACGGTTTCCACTGTTTCCAACTGCTTTTCATAACTTGTGCACATGGAGCCCTGCCCTTAATTTCAAGTGCTCAGTTGTGCTTTGGCTTCAGTGTGTTAGGATTAAATCTGAATCAACTTCCAGCCCAACCTTTTTATCCTTCCTTGATTAGTTTAGTTTATGTTCTTGCTTAACAGCAGGAGATTAATTCAGGTGTCTGCTCCTCCTCAAGTGAAGGTTCAGTTCAGCCCTGGTTTTGTTCTTCATTCCTCACTCCCTCGAGTCTGCATTTATATTCCAAAGCTGTTTTAGGTAGAGAATTCTGTGAAGCTTTTCTATCAGTCCAAGGGTAAATGAGCCTGAAAAATAAATCTCTCAGCAGATATAGGAAGTTCTGTTGTTGGGTTTGACTCCAGACAAATAACAGTGATGGTTGGTTTTTTTTTCTCCTCCATGTGCATTTAATAATGCTTTTGCAATGATAATTTTTAAAGTACAGTGCTTTGAGAAGTTTGAAGAGGCTTCAGTTTTACTGGTTCTAATGAAATGGAAGTGAAGACTTTTGCCCTTGCAACGTGTAATGCAAAGACTTCCAGCAGTGATGGTTGTTTTTTTTTTTTTTTTCCCCTCCACATGTATTTAACAATGCTTTTGCAATGATAATTTTTAGTGTTAAAGTACAGTGCTTTGAGAAGTTTGAAGAGGCTTTAGTTTTACTGGTTCTAGTGAAATGGAAGTGAAGAGTTTTGCCCTAGCAACATATAATGCAAAGACTCCCAACAAATCCTGATTGTGGTTACCTGAGGAGAGGATTTCATATATTCAGCTCTTTGACTGCCTCAGCGTGTCCCTGCACACTTGTTTTGATGTATGGTTTGTGTATGATTGCTGCTTAGTTTCAGAAGCACTGATGGAGAAGCAGCTACTCAGGAAGGGGAGGAGGTTTTAGCAGAAGCTTCTTAACCTCCTGGTTTCTACTGGGAGGTTGAGAGAGCTGCATTCGTTTAACATGGAGAAAAGAGAGCTAGGAGAGGCTCCTCAGCTGCCTAAAGGAAAGCAGCCAGCATCTCTCTCTGAAGCAAAAGGGTGAGAGGCAACACTCATGAGCTGCAGCAAGGGAAATTCCATGTGGAAGAAAAGAAGTAATTCACCATTTGTTTGCTCAGCTTAGAGTCATAGAACCAGTCAGAGTTGGAAGGGACCACAAGGGTCATCCAGTTCCAACTCCCCTGCCATGCCCAGTGACACCTCACACTACATCAGGCTGTCCAGAGCCTCATCCAGCCTAGCCTTAAACACTTCCAGGGATGAAGCTTCCACTAACTCCCTGGACAACCCCTTCCAGGCTCTTGCCACCCTCGTGCTGAAGAATTTCTTCTTAACACCCAGTCTGAACCTACCCATTTCTAGCTTTGTTCTAGGATGCCAGGGAGTGATAGGACTGGGGAGAATGGAACAAGTTGCTCAGGGAGGCTGCGGCTGCCTCCTCTCCAGAGGTGTTCAAGGTCAGGTTGGATGAAGCCTCGAGCAGCTGAGTCCTTGCCCATGGTGGGGAGGTCTGAGTAGATGATCCCTGAGGTCCCTTCCAACCCGAGCCACTGTAGACTTCTATGACTCTTTAACATGACCAGTTAAAAACTGAAAAAGTCTATCAACAGAGAGAGAGGCCCTCCTTTCTCCTTCCTTTCAAGAGAGCACACGAAAGGGTAGCAGACAAAGCCCTACTTAACTCCTTGGAGGATGCTTCAGGGGCAGTTTGCGTTGCATTTTCGTGCAGCATTCCGTCAAGGTGATTTCTATGGTAACCTCTATTTGCATTCTTTCAAATGATGGTAAGTTCTGACATGTTCCATGAAATATTGATAGCACTGTTTCATCTGCTGGCAACCCCACATGGGAATGCTTCATTTTATCTACTGTCTCAGCCTATTCTCTCGCGGCATCAAAGCAGAGAGGTTTATTTAATTTTAATTTATTTTATTTTATTACAGTTAAAATGTTAGTTAGATTTTTATGACCCTTTTTTTGATTGTTCTGCTCTTCAGCTAGGTTGCTCCAAACGTGTTTATTTAGAATTCCAAAATGCTGCCATTTGATATCCCACATCTCATCAGACCCCATCTGCATCACTGTGTGCAGTCCTGGAGCACCCAACACAAGAAGGACATGGAACTGTTTGAGCCAGTCCAGAGGAGGCCACCAAGATGCTCAGAGGGCTGCAGCAGCTCTGCTATGAGGTCAGGCCATGAGAGTTGGGGCTCTGCAACCTGGAGAAGAGAAGGCTTTGAGGAGACCTTATAGTAGCCTTCCAGTGTCTGAAGGGGGCTGCAGGAGGGCTGGGGAGGGACTATTCACAAGGTCTTGTAACGATAGGACAAGAGGTAATGGATTTTAAGTGGCAGAGGGGAGATTGAAACTGGATGTTAGGAGGAAGTTGTTGAACACTGTCACAGGTTGCTCAGGGAGGTTGTGGCTGCTTCCTGCCTGGAGATATTCAAGGCCAGGTTAGATGAGGCCTTGAGCAACCTGTTCTAGTGGGAGGTGTCCCTGCCTATGGCACAGGGAGGTTGGAACTGGATGATCTTTGAGGTCTCTTCCAACCTAAATTATTCTATGATTCTATAATCTTCTCACTGGGAGATCAGCTCAATAGCAAACCTCACAAATGTACTTAAAAGCTCCTGAAGCACCTGTGGAATCATCATGCCCCCAGCATGGGCTTGGCTAATGGCCAAGTGATTTGTAAGATCAGTTTTGAAGAAGAAGAGACAAGCCCCAAAGAACAAATGGCATAATTAGCTTCAAAACTGCACTGGTTATAGAATCATAGAATCAGTTAGGGTTGGAAGGCACCACAAGGATCAGCCAGTTCCAACCCCCCTGCCATGCCCAGGGACACCCTACCCTACATCAGGCTGCCCACAGCCTCACCCAGCCTGGCTGCCAACACCTCCAGGGAACAACCACCCCCACCAGGGCAACCCATTCCAGGCTCTCACCACTCTCATGCTCAACAACTTCTTCCTCACATCCAATCTGAATCTTTCCTTTGGCTCCTGAAAGATAAAACAGAACTGAGACTGTTTATGGAAAGGGTTATTATTATTATTATTTTTTTTAATTGGTGAGGTTGGGTAAAGAAAGCTAAGAAAAAATGGGTGAGTAGGTAGCCAAACCAACAAATCCCTTGGGGAAAAAAAAAAAATCCTTTTGCCACTCTGAGGATTATCACAGCGTTAGAGAATGATGGCAGTTGGAAAGGACCTCTGGGGANAAATCATCCTGAGTGAATCACACAGAGCATGCCCAGGTGGAAGTTTACAAGAGGTTGAGAGAGAGGATGTGGAGGGCTGGGGTCTGTGCTGAGGGTTAGCCTGTGTTCCTGGTGGGGGGGACAGGGACTGGGAAGGTGACCAATTTCCCTGGCATTTTTTTTTTTTCTGAGTGAGAATTGATTCTTTAGCAACCACAGAGCACAGCCAGACCAAGAACCAAGTTGCCTTGTGAATGCTTTGAAGGGTCAGAGCCTCTGTGGAGATGAAGGAGGAAGGAAAGTTCAGAAACGGAGAGAAAGAACAGTAGGAGGTAGGGTAAGATCTTTCCTAAAGCAGAAGTGCCACCATAAGAAGAGACATTTCTGCCTTTAGCAAGAGGTCTGTGCTGGAGGCAGCCATTCTTTTGTGCCCCTCAGTCATCCCAAAAGTAAAATCAGATGTTTGTACAGCTTTGCTCCAGCTGTGAGGGGCTGAAAGCCTCATGTAGGGAAGATAATGAATTTCTTTGCTTTGCTTTCTCTCTCCCTTAACCCCTGATTGATTAGAGCTTGTACATAGAAGGCAGAATTAACAGCTCTGCTGCCCAGCAGCAGCTCCTCTAACTAGCAAGGTGGGTAAGAGCTGTGTGACACCAATTTACTCTCTGTACAGATCCCACCGACGAGGAATACGTTAGCTCCTAGGAGGATGGACACCCTGAGCTACAAAGGGAATTTCATGCGTGCCTCTGAAGAGCTGTCAGGCTGAATCACAGTCAGCAACCACTCCAGTATCACCCACGGACCAGACAGTCACCTGGAGGTGTTTTATTGGCTCTTTAAGTCATCCATTACCTACAAGCACTTTTCATTGCCAGCAAAATGTGGAAATGTTTCCAGGTTGCCTTTCTACCATCTTCCAGAAACTGCAGCTCCTTCCTGCCTGTTCCCCTTCCTGCCTCTCTCCCTTCCCTGGGAATTATGAGGTTAAAACTCCTATAGGGACTATGAGGAGAATGTTATTCATCCCATAATTCTGCTATCTCCTCATAAGCTCACCTCAAGGGCAGTTTGCTCTCCTTTTCCTCCCCCTGCAGCTGTGTTTGGGTATGGGTAAATACGTAAGCGGGTAGACCTGTTTGTTTGCTTGGTTATTTGGTGTTGGTTTTAAAAATCTTTATCTATTTCCCTCTGCACTCCTGATACTTATGGTGGTCCCTTCCAACTCTGACTGATTCTATTTTGCAAGCAGTTGTGGTGGCAGGTGAACAGGTGGACTTGATGTTCCTAAAGAGCTTTTCCAAAGGCAACAATTCTGGCACTTTGTGATTTAACTTCCAGCAGTACTGAATCCTTTCTAGTCACCCTTTTCTTTCTCCCTGTTCCTAGCAACATCTTCAGGGACATCCAGAGGCCAGAGCAGAGACAAAACCCAGCTTTAGAGTGCACCGAAAGAAGAAAAAAAACCAAACCCCAAACCACCAACTCCTTCTGCTGGATATTACACAAATTTTACTTTTATTTTGCAACAATTCCATTTGCTGCATGCTTGAGAGGCTCTGAGGCAGGAAATGGAATAAGCTGCTGCAGCCATGGGCAGGTATATGTGGTGCACTCGGAGGTAGCATGACAGGGTTGTATTAAAGTAAGTAATACACAATTCCAGAAGTAACCTGGGTGGAACATATTGCTTCTGCTGCACATGTCAGGGGAAGGACTTTGATGGATGCTGTTGCAACACGAAACCACACACAAACTTTTTAATGATGATGACAATGTGAAAGTGGAGCTGCTGCTCGCTGGCAGCCTTCATTGCCTCTGTAATTAGCAAGCAGGCAGTGCAGATGAATTCTGCAGGCTCTCTGTGCTCAACTGTTCTTTCCTGTTGCTGCCAGCAGCATATGCAGGAGCAATAAGACTTGAGAAGGAACCTGGAAGTTGTCACCTCTGGGATGTGAAGAGGCATCCTCTAGGGGAGCCATTATCTCATGATAACCATGTGGAATTAGCACATTGCTGCCATAAAAGTTCCTTGATGGAAGAGAAAAACCTTCCACATTGGAGTTTAGAATGCTAGAAGGGATAATCAGGAGCTCAGGGTTGCATGTTTTCAGCTCCATAGGAGGATTTTCACTAGGATGTTGTTATGCTTTCATAATTCTCTAAACTGGAACATTGGGAGACTTTAATGTGGTCTTTCAGCACCTGAAAGAGCCTAGAGAAAGCCAGGAAAGGATTTTTTTTTACAAGGGCTTGTAGTGATAGGAGGAGGGAGGGATAGCTTTAAACTTGATGAGGGTAGATTTAGACTGAATAGTCATAGAATCATAGAATGGTTTAGGTTGGAAGGGAGCTCAAAGCTCATCCAGTTCCAAACCCATGCCATAAGCAGGGACACCTACCACTAGAACAGGTTGCTCAAGGCCTCATCCAGCCTGGCCTTCAACACCTCCAGGGAGGGAGCAGAAGATATTCCTTATAATGAGGGTGGGGAGACACTGGCACAGGTTGCCCAGGGAGGTTAGGGATTCTTCCTCCCTGGAGGTGTTCAAGACCAGGTTAGATGAAGCCTTGAACAACCTGCTCTAGCAGGAGGTGTCCCTGCCTATGGCAGGGGGGTTGGAACTGGATGATTTTCAAGGACCCTCCAAACCCGACCCATTCTATTAAAACTGCAGCAGTACTTTTGCAGCAGCCTAACATGACAGCAAGCATTGAAAAGCAGAAGGCACAGCCATCAGAGGACAGAAAGTGAGTTAAGTCTCCTAGCTCAAAGGGAGTCTCTGAGCTGGCAGAAGCCATTCCAGCACGGAGCTTTAGAGAGTAAAAAAGCAGAGCAAATTAGATCGGAGTGCCTACAATTTTCCATTTCAAATGGACTAATTTCTGCTCAGCAATGTGTTTTTGAGGATATTTAATTTGGATTTATCAGAGAAGCATGGAATGGAAGTGCACAGGAATACAATAAGTCATTGTCTGCTGCTCTCTGTCATAATGTACCAAACTCTTATCTCATACTCTAATGACTTGGATGTTAATGGAGTCGTCTGCTCTGCCTGACCCCTTCAGCACGGCGTGGATGGGAATCAGTGAATGTGCTCCCACTGTCCTTCAGGTTCTTTGCTTCACTTTCAACTTTTCCTACTAACCTTTTATCTTTGCTTCTGTTTCATTCCCTCATTAGCAGGAGGGCAGATTTTCTTGAAATTAAAGAGTTTTTGTTCTACTCTCCTAAGGATGGTTTCTTAGGCTTTTAAATCACTCCATCTTGAAGAAACAACTCAATTGCTGCTGTTGTGACTGTCCACCCCCAAGATATTTCTTGCTCTTTCAGAGGGATCTATCCATGTAATGGAATTTGACTGGCCTGCCACCCAGAAACAATAGGAGACATACCAAAAGCTTCTTCACTTCTCTCCTTTGGCTTCTCTTTGCTGCCTGTGATTAGCAGCTGTAATGTGTGGTGGCTGGAATGATGGACTTCCCTCAGGTTCTGTAGATGGGAAGCATGTAGTCTAGCAGAAGAACGTGTCTCAAGGCACAGAATGGTTTCATTTACAGCCTTTTTCTGCTCCCCATATGTTCCTGCTGGTGAGTCAGCACACAAGCAGCTAAGCAAGCTCCTCCTTGGGGGCAGGGAAGGATGAAGGATCACTTTTGCACGACCTCAGCTTAATTTAATGAATAAAGACAAATTTAGGTTTGATTTTCATGTGTTTATGAGGCACTGTGAAATGTTGACTTCTCTGTCTAGACCCAAAGCTCCTGAGCTCTGTGTGTTTAACACAGAAGCATTTGGGAGGTGGAACTTGCTCTTCCAACAGTGAAACTGTAAGAACCCAGAAGTGCCTCTCTGACCCACAGAGGTAGGAACTGCTGATGTTGGGTCCAGTGGAAAGATGATAAAGTTTGGAAATATGACTCTAAGCTCATACAACCAACCACCAACTCACCACCACTGTGGCCACTAGACCATGTTCCCAACGTGCTTTGTCCACATGGTTTTTTGAACACCTCCACTGCTGGGGACTCCACCACCTCCTTGGGCAGCCTGTTCCTGTGCCTGGGCACTCCTTCAGAAAAATAAATGTTACCTAATACCCAAATTAAACTTCTCATGCTAAAACTTGGGGCTGTTTTCTTTTTTCCTATTGCTTCTTACTGGGAAGAAGGGACCAACATCCCCCTCACTACACTGTCCTAGCAGGTAGTTAGAATCATAGAAGGGTTTAGGTTGGAAGAGAACTCAAAGGCCATTCAGTTCCAAGCCCCTGCCATAGGCAGGGACACCTCCCACCAGAACTAGTTGTAGAGAGCAAGGTACTTAAAAAGGGACACTGAGGTTTAGTGCACAAAGAGAATAAACAACACTCAACTCCAGAGAGGTTTCAGATGAATACTTTTAAAGAAAATTACCACTAAGGATACTACAACAAAAGTCTGAACGCAGCCTATGTGGAACCTAAAGGAGCCCTTTCAGGCAGTATATGTTACATATGCCTGCTTCTGGATCAGCCCAAAGGCAAAATAGCATTGTGGTATGGTTCTGGAGACTGAAGGCTGTGCATAAAGCAGCAGCACAGAAGCCATTTGGTGTGTGCACTGCTGCACATTCTTGGGCACCATCTGCTGGCATTTTCTCATTTAAGCAGGGTTTGCATAGTTGGAGGCACCTCTATTTATAGAATGTTCCTGAAAGAAACAGCAGCCGAAGCCCTCAAGAAAATGAAACCTGTGCATGTTCCTTAAACATGCTTGGAAAGTGGCCATGTAGAAAAGGTCTGGAAAGTGTTTTGGAAGAGCCTAGCAAGTTGATGCATGAAAAGCAAACTTAACTCAAGCCTCTAGAGAGTCTGATCAAGTGTGAGGTGTCCCTGCCTGTGGAACTAGATGATCCTTGTGGTCCCTTTCAACCCTGACTACGATTGTAAATGCAGTGTGGAGGTTCGTGCTGAGATGGACAATGCCTTGAGTAAGGATTTTGGCGTTGCCAAGAGACAGAGCTCTTTTTTGTTCTGGGGAGATACAAGACAACATCTCCAGCCAGCGAAGGGGCCACGTTTATTTATGACCCTCCTGAGAGAACTTTCAGAAAACCCTGTGAGGAGGAGGGCAGGAGAGACAGAGGAAGAAACAAGAATTTAATATTGATCTATTTTGGCTGTTTAATGCGTGGATACTCAATGTCCTTGAGGACACAAATCTCTGAAGAGATTCTCTGTGATATACCCAACAATAAAACATGGAAATCCACCTCCATTAGCTTGAAAAGAGCTAGCCCAGGTGTAGACACCTCTGTAGGCTTCACAACTCTTTCAATAATTTGGCAGATTTCAGTGCTAACTACTCCTTACCCGGCCTGGAAGTGGCTATGCTATGGTCTTAGCTCACAAACAAGGTAACCCCAAATTCTCCACCTTGTTTTTGCATCAGGCACTGATTTCATCTGCCAGTGGTACATGTTGCTGTGAACAACTCTGGCAGTCCAAGGGGTGAGGAAGTTTCAGCTAAATCTTTCACTTGAAATAAAATCCTTCACATAGCTCTTGATGGTTTTGTATTTTTATTTATTTCTTTCCCCCCCACAGTGAGTAATCTTTCCCTCAGTTCTGAGAGGAGGAGAGACTACTTCTACATTATTTCTGGGTATATGCAGAAGCGTGGAAGGGTACAGGCAACATCCACATTGTTTATAATCCTTATCACTGCTAAGTAAGGCATATTAAGCTCTCATGCCTTTAGCCTTGAGATAAAGCTGCCTTCAAAAAAAAAACAAAACCAAAAAACAATTTATAATATCTTGCCCCCGGGAGATTTATGTTGAGATGTTAATGTAATAAAATAAAAAGGGAAAGTAGATTAATGGCCCTGTTACTCCTGAGTTTTCTTAGTTGTGCTATCTTCTTCCCTCAATTTTTTTTTGCCTGGCCAGTGCAGAGCCGCAAAGAGCACTCTGGACCAACTTTCTTGCTGCTGAAGGAGCACCAAAAGCTTACTACCAACAAAGGTTTTCTGGGAGGAAAAGGAAGACTCTGCTAAATGGTATTGATGGGTGACAGCTGCTTGAGTGGGCATCAATAACCACTGTGTGTGCAATGCAAAGTTTGCTTTCAAGGCTGAAGGAATTGTGGCAAATGAATTTGAAACCAAACAAAACAGAGAGGCAAGAGGGCAATCAGAGTTCCATTAGAAGGTTCAAACTGAGGTGGTGAGGCAAATTGGAAATGTGGTTTTCTGCAAGTGCAAGCCATGACAGCACCTCTTAAGCAGGTGAAACAGAGGTTAAGCTGGACTTGGGTGGAGCAGGCACTGTGCTGACCCAGTGGCATCTAAGTGCCACATAAGACTTCTCAGACTGACACTGTCACGGGTGAACCAATGGGTGCAGAATCTGCTATTTGGTCTTATCTGAAGAGCGATACCTTTTAACCTCATGTCAGCTTCAAAGACATATTGCCAGTATAGGACAGCTTCTCTGCTGCCATTTAAGGTAAGGCAGGCAAAGCAGATTCTGGCTCCACAATCCTCAGGCTTACCAACCTTTCAGTCCTGACTCATTTGGGAGAAGCTGTAGAAAAGTGGAGCATTTCCTCATCAGCTCAAGAAGTTCTCTCTCTTATCGCACACAATAGGCAGTTAAAGAACATGACACAAACTAGTTCTAGACAAAACCAAACAAGCCAATGAAGAGACATTCAAACCTGGGAGATGGCAGCAACTGATACTGCTGAGCACTGCCAGCACCATAAAACAACTCTTAGAGCAGTTAAAAGCTACATCCCATAACTCAAGGCTGCTGTGATCTGACTTTTGGAATTAGTGAGAGGAATTGGTGTGCATCTACCTTAGAGGACTCAAACACCAGATGGGAGCTCAGGCTTGCAGCATTTGAGGTGGTGCAAGGCTTTGTCCTCACACAGCTGACTGTTCTCTCCAGCTCAGTGTCCCAACCCACAACCATGCCACCAAAAAACAGAGGCATTAAGCCACAGAGGGGCCACAGAGCAGTTGTGTCCATAGAATCAGTCAGGCTTGGAGGGGACCACAAGGGTCCCACCCCAGTCCCAACCCGTCTGCCATGCCCAGGGACACTCTACCCTAGATCATGCTGCCCACAGCCTCTGCCAGCCTGGCTGCAAACACCTTCAGGGATGTGGCCCCAAACACCTCCCTGTGCAACCCATTCCAGGCTCTCACCGCTCTCATACTCAACAACTTCCTTCTCATATGCAATCTGAATTTCCCCACCTCCAGCTTTGCCCAGCCTGGATTTGTGCCTGGGATTGCCTCGACCCAGATGCAGAATCACAGAATTGCTTTAATTGGAAAAGACCTTAAAGATCCAGTCCAACCATCCACCTAAAGGCCACTCAACCATGCCCCAGAGTGCTATGACTACATGTTTTTGAACACAGGATCACAGGATGCTAGGGGGTTGGAAAGGGATCTCCATATATTATTGAGTCCAACTCCCCTGCCAGAGCAGGACCACAGAATCTAGCCCAGGTTGCACAGGAATGCATCCCATGGAGACCTAGCTGAAAGATCTCATGCTTTGTGTATATGTGCTTATAATCACTACTTGTTTTTCTTGTTCATTTGTTCATTTTCATTTCTTAGTTTTCCTCTTTATTCCCTCTTTTTTTTTTTTTATTTTCTTAGACAGGTGTGATTTGCCAACACAATGAGCTGGTGGAGATGGTTACCACTCCAAGAAGAAATGACAAAGAGTTGGGCAGGAAAAGGCTGGTTGCAATATAAATACTATAGGCCAGTTTTCATTTTTATTTTATATATATAGTTATTTATCTCCCTTCTCCCCCACCTCTCTCCTTTCCTCTCCATCTCCTTTCCCCCATCCTCCTCCTTTTCTTTCTATCTCCTTTCTTTCCACTTCATCTTCTTCTATTCCATCTTCCTCTTTTTCTCACTATCCTCTTTCTTTTCTTCTATTTTCCATGTTTTTTTCTATCTTGTTCCTTTTCAGCACCACCTCCCCTTTTCCACCACACCTGCCCCTTTCCCA
>VWZI01009396.1:59503-85065 GCA_013396835.1 Psilopogon haemacephalus
TCAGACAAGGGGATTTTGAAGCTGAAAATAGAAGGAGATGATGAAAATAATTCTAATCGCCAAAGCAAGATACAGGAGCAGCAGAAGAGGGAAGTGGTCCTTAGGTGAAGCTAATAAATCCCTGTCTGACAGCTCAATACCTTGGAGTGTACAAATGACAGGCTTTTATCCAGGGGAGAAGGTTGGGTGGGTGTGTGGTTGTGGTTTTTTTTTTCTTCAGCGAGATGAAGGTTTTAATGTGATTGCCTTCTTTTACCAATGGGGAGGAACTGCTCTATTCCTTCCAGTGAGAGAACACTGAGCTAAGGTCACCGAGCGGCTCAGCCTTCCACTTGGATCACCTCAGGTAGCAGATTAAACAGGAGAACAGCAGCAAATGGCAACAGCCAAGGAAGGCTGGAGGCGTGCACAGGCTCTTGTGGCTGCTTGAGGCGAATGCTGACTGGCTGGGAGACAAATAAGTGACACCTCCTACTTAGAGCGGTTTGTGGATACTGAAAGGCAGCTGCGTTACTCTTAGGTTATTGCTGAGCTGCAGGGCTCTCCAAGTTGCAAAACCACAGCGATGCAGAAAGCTCAACCCCCTCCCCTCCTTCTCCTTTAGCCTTCATTCCAGCGATTACAGTACTTTGTTTTAAATTCTAATTCCTTTGTTGTGATTTTTTTTTTTTTTTAATGGTGGCTTTGAAGGTTATTTTGCAGCTTTTTTTTCCTTCTCCCCCCCCTTTTTTTTTTTTTTTTTTTTTTTTTAATGGGGGCTTTTAAGGTTTTTTTGCAGCTTTTTTTTCCTTCCCCCCCCCCTTTTTTTTTTTTTTTTTTCTAATAGTTTTAGCAGGACATGCTTCTTTTACAGCTAAGGCACTTAAAGGAAATGCATTATTTAAACGTGAGACAGTAAGAGAAAATGTGTAAGGCTGGGGCATTTTTCTTCATCGTTCAGGCACACATGAAACAAGTAAAATTAGTATAGAGATCTGAGTGCTCTCGTAGCTTATCTGCTAGTCACATCCAGATGTGGTCCTTTCACTAGCACTGGTGCTGTTTTGAGAATACAAACAAGTGGCTTAGGTGTGTGTGTTCTGAACACTGTTGTGGTAGGTCTGATAGGCCATACTACATGTCCTGGATTGGCCAGACACGTTTTTCCTCCATTGTGGAGAGAAGCAGCCATGGAAAGATAACAAAAGAACTTGGAGCCATGGAGTTGAAGGACCCTGGCTTGTCCTGATTTGTTTTGCCCCTGTTTACCCCTGTAGTAAACAAGGTACGCTTGTGCCTGCCTCGTGCAAGGCCTATATTTTTCCCAAATTTGGGTAAAGCAAGCCAATGGCTTCACCTAAATAGTCAAGCTAGGCTAACTGCCATTCTGATTGGCTATTCTCTGTCCAAAGGCCCATTAGTCTTGGGCTACACAGATAAAAGAGATCAGCAGGTAACACAACCTGCTCTGCCCTTGTGTTTGTGCTTGCTGTTATTGCTCTCTGCTTCTGGCAGTGTTCTGCCTCACTGCTTTATTGCATCCTGAACTGGCTGGAAACTGCCTGCCTTGAGTTTACCAGGAAGAGGCACCAAATACCTCCACATGATGGGCCTGCATAGCCAGCTGAGGCTGCGTGTGGCAAGACATCCTGCCTACACCTGAAAGTCTCCTGCCAAGATGGGATGCCCTGGAGACATGCAAATCATCCAGAGAAACCAGGACCAGCTCAGAGGTCATCTGCTGCTTTCCCCAGCAGCCTGGGAAGAGTCAGAAGTCTTAGTGGCCAGTAAGATACTGATAGAATTCCCTGAAAATGTTTGGGTACTGTCTAAGCTATAGCTAGCCCTGAGAGTTGAGAGAGATCATATTTTGTGAGTAAGCACTGAAAGCCTCTTATAATTTACCAATTGCCTTCTGCCATAAGCAGAAAGGAGCTTCCATGTGTCCATCTGGTGGGCAAGTGCAGTACTGATTGCATGAACCTTCTCTTCCAGTTCAATTTATGTTTATATATATTTTAGTTATTTTTGGATCTAATTTATCCTTTACATAATGCTTTTTGTGACTGTTGCAAGAGAGCCTGATTATTGTTGTTATTAAAATTGGTGGTTGGGGTGGCAAGAGTTCTGAATATTGAAAGTTAATAAACAATATTAATTTTGAAAAAAAAAATGTTGCATCAATTATTTTCCCCCTCTGTTACACTAACCTGGTTAATTCTGTGGTTCTGTGATACCTGGGCTGAGCCACTTTCAGGAGAGCACTAAGTGAGCTTAAATAGAATAGGCCCAGTTGGATGACGCCTCCAAGATCATCCAGTCCAACCTGGCACCCAGCCCTAGCCAATGGCACTAAGTGCCCTGTCCAGGCTTTTCTTGAACTCCTTCAGGGATGGTGACTCCACCACTTCCCTGGGCAACCCACTCCAATGGCAGTTTAGACAGCTTCTGAACTAGTCTAGGTGTGGGCTTCTCCAGAGGAACATTTAGAGCACACTTCTCTGGTTTCTCTCAATCTAAATTCTGTGTAGGCAGCAGGAAGTTAGCCAGCCTTGCCTCTGGGCAATTGTCTGGCTGCAAGTGAGCTCCACTGCTTTGCCCTCTTGTTTTGCACTTAGTATAAAACTAATAACAGAGCAATGCTTGTGGCTTGCCTTTTGCTTTGAGTAATGAACAGCAATATGGCTGTGCAATGACAGAGTGCTCTGCACCCACTCCCTGGATGGCAGAGAGTGGCCTCAGGAGCTGTTGCTGCCAATAAGCTCTGCCTCTAGTTTGAGAGAGCTGTCACCTCCAGAAGTCAGTGGTCACTGAAGTACTTGCTTCTCTGCAATGAATTCAAAGACGGCTTGAGCAGCTTAGTCCAGATTCCCTGTAGATGGGTGAAATACACTGCAATGAACTCCACCTCAGTGCTGCCTCCTTTGAAAGGATGCCTTGAGGCCAGCAGAAACTGGTGAGGTTTGCAGGAGAGCGCTGAGAGGCCATATGTGATCACTGCTCTCTGCCTTTGCACCTGACACCTGCAGCTCTTTCTCTATCCTGCTCTCTTATTCCCAAGATATAATTTTACTTTAGGGTTAAGTGTACCAACTGTACTAGCAAGGGCCTGTGCAAACAACCAGGACACCATGCAGGTCTTTTGAGAAGTGATTGAAGGAAGCCTAGCGAGGGGTAGGTGTGTGTCTTCTTCTAATTGATTGATGCTTTCACAATGCAGAACCTTTCTGAGAAAGCTCTGGTGTCTGCATATCTCTGGCTTAATGTGCTTAAAAGCATTAAATATATGGAGCTTAACTTGTGCCCTTTTCCTCCTGGCTAGCCAGGTTGAGCTGCCTTTGACTTGATGGCTTCAGTGTATCGGTGGAGTTTTTATTAACTGGTGACATGCGGAGCCTAGGGGACTAAATCCAGCAGAGCACTACAGTAGAAAAATGGCTTAGGTGAGAGGTAGGCACTGCAATAGGTGTCAGGTTTAACTCTTTTTTTGTAGGGCTTTTGCTTAGTCTTTTATCAGGTCTCTGTATAAAACACAAGCGCACAAGTGTGTACAGACAGGTACATGTGTGCACACAGAATCATAAAACCACTGTAGTAGGGGTTGGAAGTGACCTCTGGAGGTTAACTTAGTCCAACACCCCTGCTAGAGCAGGTTCACCTAGATCAAGTTGCACAGGAAGATTTTGAAATTCTCCAGAGAAGGAGACTCCACAACCTCCCTGGGCAGCCTATTCCAGTGCTCCAGCACCCTCAAAGGAGAGGAGTTTCTTCTTAAGTTGAAGTGAAAACCTCCTGTGTTCTAATTTGTAATCACTACCCCTTCTCACTGGACACCTCTGAGAAGAGCCTCATCCTCATGACTTTCAGCCTTTAGACATTTATATGCATTGTGAAATTTCCCTCTCAATCTGGGCTGAACGGCCTCAGGTTCTGCAGCCTCCCTTAGTAGAGAGAGATGCTTCAATCCCTCCCTCATCTTTATGGTCCTCCCTTGGATTTTCTCGGGTAGTTCCCTGTCCCTCTTGAGCTGAGGGACCCAAAACTGGACACAGTACTCCCTTGACCTGCTGGCCACATTCTTTTTAATGCACCCCAGGAGACCAGTGGCCTTCTTGGCCACCCCCAAGGCTCATCGCTGGCTGGTGGGGAACTTGCACACGTGCATTTTCCTTAAGCCCTGTGAAAAAAGCAGCCCCTGAGCTGTGTTCTGCAGCCTGCCACTCTCATATAAGGAGGTTTGTAAGAATTAAGCAGAAAAAGGAAAAAAAGAAAAAAAGCAAGGCCTGGATCTAGTTAGTGTCAATTAAAAGGGAGCCTCTGATGCAAATGCCACATCAGCAGCAATTTTTGTCACATAAGAACTTTCAGATCAGAAGCAATTACCTTCAGTAGCACCTTGTTTTTATGTGTCTAGCCTTCATAGCCTTGGCTAGCAACTCGGCCTGCACCATAATTTACCCTGACATCTAATTTCAGTGGATCTGCAAGCAATCTAAGTGAAGATGGAGATACCGAGAGTGAGGAGTTCTGCTTTATCACTGCAGACGTAAAGATTCATTATTTTTTTGGCAATTCAGGAGGAAAGTCTTATGGGAATGAAGCTTTTTCTTTTTTTTTTTTTTTTTCCTTCTTCTTCTTCTTTTCCTGGTGCTTGCATATGTGTCTGTTTTGCATATCTCATTACTTGAATTATTTCCCGGTTTAGGCAAATGATTGCCACCTTTAACTAAATGATTAAACACCCTCACGGCTTGCAAAGAACAAAAAAAATCCCATCCCAGTCAAGTGCTACCATTTGCCACTTTCAAACGCTGCTGCAGGACGAGAGCAAAAGGGGGAAAAACAAAAAAAAGAAAAGAGGAAAGTGCATTTATCACTAATCACATCCTTTGAAGTGTGGCAGTTTCATTTTGGGTGTGGGAGCCACGGAATTGGACAAAGATTATTTCAGGAAAGGCTTTTCTCATCATCTCCGCACCAATGGCGAGGGCAAAGCCTGCCAAGCCATGCAGCTCGACCTTTCCTCGTGAGACGATGAAAGAACCCCACGATGCTGGGGTTAATGCCCTGCATTTCTTTCCTCTGATCCCCAAACTTGAATATAGAGGGACAGAGCTGATCCCTGTGCTATTATCCAGTCTCCTGTTCAGGCCGGGCACAACTTCTGTTCTTTTGCGAGGCTCCTTCCTTTCGCATATCACAGAGGAAGGGGTTATGCAACCCAGTCGTTGATTTGGCTGGTGCAAGGAGCTGTCAGTGTTGTTTCTGTCACAAGCAGGGTGGTTTTTTCAAGTGGGTGTTATGAAAACATAACATGTGTTCTTCCTTGTCGTTCTACAGCGCGCAAAACTGCTGCGGGGTTGTAAATAGATAATTAAGCAAGAGAAAGGTTTGCAGGTTGTGTGTCAGCAGGTAGCTTGGCAATTAGCGTAGCATGGATGATGAAACAAGACAATTGTCACCAAAGACAAAGTCTCACTTCCCTGTAGGGAGGTGCAGTTGCCCTTGCAGCCTGCTTTCCCAGGAGCTTTGGCAATTGTTGTAGGTCACCTGGGTGCAGTCTTGCAGAGCAGCTGCAAAGGGCATCAATTTTAACTTTAGATGACTCTTGCTTAGGCAAAAGATAGCTGCCTTTAAATGAGCTTGACAAGAAAGCTTGTGAGGAGGAAGTTCTTCAGCACAAGAGTGAGGAGAGCCTGGAATGGGTTGCACAGGGAGGTGTTTAAGGCAAGGCTGGCAGAGGCTGTGTCCAGCTTAACCTAGGGTAGGGTGTCCCTGGGCATGGCAGGGGGCCTGGAACTGGATGATCCTTGTGGTCCCTTCCAACCCTGACTGATTCTATGATTCTATAAAAAATACAATCACAGTCAAGTGGTACCAGCACTGAGCATTTTCACCTGCCTGCAAAAATGAGAGCAAAAGGGGGGATGGGAAAAGGACATTTATAGTTAATTTTCTCCTTTGAGGTATGGTAGAGATCTGGCAACTTTGTGACCATTATGAGGGGACAGTCTCAAGCTGTGCTGAAGGAGGTATAGGCTGGATATTAGGAAATTCTTCCCAGAGAGAGTGATTGGCATTGGAACGGACTGCCCAGGGAGGTGGTGGAGTCCCCATCCCTGGAGGTGTTGAAGCAAAGCCTGGATGGGGCACTTAGTGCCATTGGCTAAGGCTGGGTGCTAGGTTGGACTGGATGAGCTTAGAGGTGTCATCCAACCTGGCCTTGCCCATTCCATTCCATTCCATTCCATTCCATTCCATTCCATTCCATTCCATTCCATTCCATTCCATTCCATCAATTTCAGATTGGACTGAAAGACAGAGAGGTTGAACATCAGAGGACACTGAAGCCTGACAAGCATTGCTTAAGGATCATGATGCATTTTACTTGCTCAGCACCTGACTTGCCACTTCTGACCACTCTCATAAAACCATCACCAAAGGGGAGAAAGAAAAAAAAAAGATGAGGAGAAGAAAGATAGTAGGGAGAAGTTCCTGCTGATGCCTATTGCAGAAGTGTTGGCTGCAGGTTCTTAAAGTATAAACCACATTGATTAAGGGATAAAAAAGGGGACAGTTTTACTGCATTAGTTTCTTGCCATTTTTCCATGATGGGAACGAAGCTTTTTCTGAGGCATAACCTGAGGTGCAGGAGTTGTAGCAAACAAATAAATACCAATGCAGATTAATATACAAAACTGACACAGTCAGATTCCTGAGCCCCTGGTAGTAAATCTCCTGCTGCAACGTGGTTGAATTGGCAGAAGTGGAAATGCATTTTGAAAGTTCAAGCATTTTTAATCCTGCTGCACATAGTGAGCCATTAATTCTAAATTATAGGGGGTAAAAGCACTGCGTTGATCAGAAGCAGCATTAGCACTTTCCCTACTGAACGTGTTCCATTTAGTGTCATTTAAGCAGCCCTAGTTTATTTATTCAAAGGAATAATAAAAGTAACTTAAATATCAACAGTTAGATGGTCAAAACCAAGGGCATCTGAAGCCAAAAAGTCTTTGATTTGCCTTTTGATTATCCTGTCTGCAAAGCGAGCACTATAGGTTTGAAAACCTACATGGCATCAATCTTAACTTCACCTTTCCTAGGTACAGAACAAATACTACTTTGGGTCACCCTGGAGGACAGTCAGAGCCATGTGATGTACTCACAGGGATGGCTTGCACCAGGGTAGAAAGGTGAAACACATCCCCCTCCCTCTTCTACATCTCTCCACCTGAAGAAATATTCCAGAGGGTCTCACTTCTCATCAAACATTGACCTTTAAGTAGTGCAAGCCTTTTCTGAATAGGAGGCAATGCTGGAGGTGGGGAGATTCAGATTGGATGTGAGGAGGAAGTTGTTCACCATGAGAGGGGTGAGAGCCTGGAACGGGTTGTCCAGGGAGGTGGTTGGGGCCACATCCCTGGAGGTGTTTGCAGCCAGGCTGGATGAGGCTCGGAACAGCCTAATCTAGGGTAGGGTGTCCATGGGTATGGCAGGGGGGTTGGAACTAGTTGATCCTTGTGGTGCCTTCCAACCCTGACTGATTCTGTGATTCTATTTTCAGACTTTCCCTTTGCCTGTTAGCTCTCCACTGACTTCTAATGACCTTTCTGAGACCTCAGATGTTAGAACAGGAACTTCACACAGAAGGTTGTGATGGTGCCTGGGATGTAAGTCAAAAATTAGTTTTATACCACTGGCTTCAGAGGCTATGAACATAAAGCCAGGTTCCTCAAGCTTTGCAGACAGACCAGGCTTTGTCTGCTAGCTCCATGAAATTCTTTCTCTGCAAGCTTTTGAAACTGGAAATGTCAGCTGGGGATGCCCCTGCTTGCTGTAGGGGGGTTGGATTAGATGAGGTCCAACTAGACTAGGTGATCTCTAGAGGTCTCTTCCAGCCCAGTGTATCTTATGGCTCAATGTATTTTCTGGTCCGTGTGTATATTTTAAGCATCATTTAAGGTAACTGTGATCACTTCTTTCAATAACATTTCATTCAGTAGTATCAGTCCTTGTACTGAGCCCTGAGGGGAGCCACTTGTAACTGTTAGGCTGTGAACTGTTGACCACAATCCTTCAAGGGCCGTTTTTTCCCTTCTCCTTGAGGTCTGCCCATCCTGGTTGTACCCATTCCATGTGCCTACAAGAATGCTATGAACAAAGCCCTGCTAAAAGGCTGCCTTCTCTTTGTCTGTACAGCCACTCACTTCATCATGGAAGGCAATCAAGATTAATTAGGATAATTAAGGGTAATTATAGATATAGGATAATTATAGAATTTCCCCTACCTTCCATCGACCTCAGAACCACATTTTACATCCTTACTCTGGTGGTTAGTTTGCCATTCCAGTCTCTCTATCTGCACTGGTGACAGGCTTATTAATTCCCTCCTCATAATTAGTCCCTGGCTGCCCAGATTGGACTCTTCCCATGAATCTCAGGTAGTCCTTTCTCTGCTTTATCACCTCTTTTCCCTTGCAAACTCTGCATATCATTCACATTTCTCTTTGGGCTTTAGTCTCTTACTATATCTACCTCCTATTCTTCTCTGGAGATCCTGGTTCTTTATTTCATTAGTTGCACTGCAGCTTCTGCTTGGCTCTTTTCATTCCACTTCAGAGCTTTAAGGCATCTTGGTGTAGAAATACATCCCTAATGTGGTTGTATTTACCTCTGAGTGGCTTCTGTGATTACTGGCACAAATATTACTATAAGTGAAGCTGGTGTGGAGCTGTGCAGTGGGTTAATCATAGATATTACAGGTTTCAAACACACACTGATTTACACAGACCAGGAGGTGTAAGCAGCTTGCTGTATCTCGCTCTCTTAGACTTTATCATACCGCAGCTTGTTAATAAGCAAGGTACACTTAAAATCAGTGCACAGGTTACATATACAAGAGATGGAGCTGCCCAGGAAGCTGAAATGCTCTGCAGTTTTGTAGGAAGGGGGAGGCTGCACCTCTGCATTTGCAATTGCAGTTGATGGAAGCTCAGTTTCTATGCACGTCGCTGCAGCTGTGGGTTTGAAGAGCAAATAGCAGCCTGCTGTACACCTCGGTGTTTTGGCAGGCTGTGATTCGCACCCAGGTAATTGTCTTAAGGCTGCAGACCCAAAGGATCATTTATAAAGCTTTTAGATGGTGACCACAGCAGTATTTAGGTGTAAAGGAGATTATAGGAGTAAATGAATCTTGCCTGAAAAGCAGCAGAAGAAAATCTGTTTGGCATTCAGTTAAAAGCACAATGGATGTGAGGAGGAAGTTGTTGAGCATGAGAGTGGTGAGAGCCTGGAATGGGTTGCCCAGGGAGGTGGTTGGGGCCACATGAGGCTGTGGGCAGCCTGACGTAGGGTAGGGTGTCCTTGGGCATGGCAGGGGGGTTGGAACTGGCTGATCCTTGTAGTCCCTTCCAACCCTGACTGATTCTATGCTTCTATGATCCTAATTGGAATTTGTTGGTCCTTCAAAAGGCTGAGCTGAGCTGACTATTAAAGAACAGGTATGCTCAGCTCTTAAATATTCCTGATCCTTGCGGTCCCTTCCAACCCTGACTGATTCTAGGATTCTATGACTTTATCGTTTATCTTGAGTTGGGATTTTGGCTGTAACTCTCTCTTGGCTCATGCAGATGCAAAAGGTGTAAAAAAAAAAACAACCAATAAAAAAAAGGATCCATGCTCTCATCTCTATTGCCTATCTGGAACCAAGCAATTACGTTTTAGAAGAAGGCATTTAAAGGACAACCAATTACCCTGCAAGCAGCTAGGCCTCCAGCAGTTTAGCATGACTCTTCCTGCAGTGGCATCTGTAAATGTGTGTGGTTGCTGCATTGTACCTCCCAGTGTTCTCTGTAGCTCCGTGGCAGAAGCCAGATCGCTTTCTGCCTGCTGTGTTCAGTACTGTAGCTCTCTATTTACTGCCATAATGGACATATTATGCTCACCAAAGCAGTATGCCTGGGAACCCAGGTAGGCACTTCTGTGCATGTGTGTAGATGCAGACTGTTCAGACTGCTGCGTTTTCATCTACGCCAGGAGAGGTAGTTGAGAGAAATGCAAAGATTTTGACAGATATAGATACAAATGTTTCTTGGAAGGCAAACACTTCACTGCACTCACAGCATTCTGATTGTCTGGTTGGTTGGTTTTGAAGCAGATGCCTTCTTTGGGTCAAAGAGCAATGGGTGGAAGCTGCAGTGCAGGAGGTTCCAGCTCAACACAAGCAGGAACTTTTTGACTGTAAGGGTCCCAGGGCACAGGCTGCCCAAGAAGGCTGTGGAGTCTCCTTCTCTGGAGACTTTCAAGGCCTGTGTGGATGTGTTCCTGTGTGACCTGGGATAGATTGTGGTCCTGCTCTGGCAGGGAGGTTGGACCAGACGAGCTCTTTGTGTCCCTTCCAACCCCTCACATCCTGTGATCTTTTCTCCAGCAAAAATGGGTGTTCCCCCCACAGAAGAGGGTCATGATAAATGGATAGAATGTTCTGCACTTACCTCACAGGTTGGCTTTCAGGTGGCTTGATACTCCCACTGAGCATTCCTGTCTTTAGAGCTGGTAATATCTGAAAAGTGGGTGGCAACCATCCCGCTGTGGGAATAGAATTGAATAGAATCAGTCAGGGTCGGAAGGCAGCCTCTGCCAGCCTGGCTGCAAACTCCACCAGGGATGTGGCCCCAAACACCTCCCTGAGCAACCCATTCCAGGCTCTCACCACTCTCATGCTCAACAACTTCCTCCTCACATCCAATCTGCATCTCCCCACCTACAGCTTTGCTCCATCCCCCCTAGTCCTCTCAATCCCTGAGAGCCCAGCTATAGAGTAGAATAGAATAAAATAGAATAGAGTAGGATAGGATAGGATAGGATAGGATAGGATAGGATAGGATAGGATAGGATAGGATAGGATAGGATAGGATAGGATAGGATAGGATAGGATAGGATAGGATAGGATAGGATAGGATAGGATAGGATAGGATAGGATAGGATAGGATAGGATAGGATAGGATAGGATAGGATAGGATAGGATAGGATAGGATAGGATAGGATAGGATAGGATAGGATAGGATAGGATAGGATAGGATAGGATAGGATAGGATAGGATAGGATAGGATAGGATAGGATAGGATAGGATAGGATAGGATAGGATAGGATAGGATAGGATAGGATAGGATAGGATAGGATAGGATAGGATAGGATAGGATAGGATAGGATAGGATAGGATAGGATAGGATAGGATAGGATAGGATAGGATAGGATAGGATAGGATAGGATAGGATAGGATAGGATAGGATAGGATAGGATAGGATAGGATAGGATAGGATAGGATAGGATAGGATAGGATAGGATAGGATANTGAAGGGAAGGGAAGGGAAGGGAAGGGAAGGGAAGGGAAGGGACCTAGCATCCTCATCTCTCTGCTCAGTGCAGCGTATAATGGTGCCAGCTCTCTGAAGAGGGAGGCGTTAATTCTGATCCACACTCTCTGTGAGTGTTGTTGCATTCCATCCTGCTTCTAAACAGTTCATTCTCAGGACCAGAACTGAAGTCCACTGATCTCACTGGATGCCAGCAAGGACATGCAGTAAATGAAAGCAGACAATAGCTGAAGGCAGCTGAAAGGCAGAAAGGTTCTTATGGAAGTGTCAAGCTGAATCTACAGGAGGCAGAATGGAATGCAAATAGTTTCCTGTATCTTAAAATACACATTAATCATAGGATGGACCAGAATATTAAATTTAAAGAATTCTAGAAGCCCCATTGAATATTCATCTTTAATTTAGCTGCTTTGTCCATGCACTTACTCATACTTACTTTAATCACCAGATCAAACATAATTTTGTTTCCCCGAAACCACTCTCTTGTCTTAAACTTGAACTCTTACACTGCTAACTAATCTAATTCCATTCTCTCCCTTCCTCCTTCCCCATTCTTTTCAGTATTTTTCCACTGAAGAAAAGCAATGATTTATTTAAAGAGTAAAAGTTATCCTGGGACCTGAGTAAGGTGTTTGACTCTGTCCCATGTGACATCCTGGCCAGCAAACTGGAAGAACGGGGACTTGATGGGTGGATCACTGCTGGATAAGGAATTGTCTGGGTGGTGGCACACAGAGAGTGGTGATCAAGGGCACAATGTTCACCTGGAGACCAGTGCCAAGGAGCATTCCTCAGGGGTCAGTGCTGGGCCCAGTGCTGTTTAACATCTTTGCAGGTGACGTGGGCAGAGGAATCAGTGCACCCTCTGCAAGTTTGCAGCTGGCACCAAGCTGAGTGGCACAGTCGACTTGCTAGAGGGCAGGGATCCATCCAGAGGGACCTGCACAGGCTGCAGAGTTGTGCCCAGGCCAACCTCAGGACATTCAACAAAGCCAAGTGTAAGGTTCTGCACCTGGGCCAGTGCAATCCCAAGCACAACTCCAGGCTGAGAGCAGCCCTGAAGAACAGGACCTGGGGGCCTGGGGTGAAAAAAAGCTCAAGATGAGGCTGCAGTGTGAGTGCAGCCCAGACAGCAACTGTGTGCTGGGCTGCAGCAAGAGCAGCTGTGGGCAGCAGGGCAAGGGAGGGGATTCTGCCCCTTGGCTCTGCTCTCCTCACACCACACCTGCAGCACTGTCTGCAGCTCTGCAGCCCCCAGCACAAGCAGCACATGNTGGCTCTGCTCTCCTCACACCACACCTGCAGCACTGTCTGCAGAGCCCCCAACACAAGCAGGACAGGGAAGTGTTGGAGAGAGTCCAGAGGAGGCCACAAAGATGCTGAGAGGGCTGCAGCAGCTCTGCTGTGAGGACAGACAGAGAGTCGGGACTGTGTAGACTGGAGAAGAGAAGGCTGCCAGGAGTGGCCTTCTAGTATCTGAAAGAGGCCTACACAAGGCCTTGCAATGCCAGGATGAGGAGGAATGGGTTTAAACTGGCAGAGGGGAGATTGAAAGTGGATGTTAGGAGGAAGCTCTTTGCAGTGAGGGTGGTGAGACAGTGGCACAGGTTGCCCAGGGAGGTTGTGGCTGCTCCTTACCTGGAGGTGTTGAAGGCCAGGCTGGATGAGGCCTTGCGCGGCCTGTTCTGGCGGGAGGTGTCCCTGCCTGTGGCACAGGGGGGTTGGAACTGGCTGAGCTTTGAGGTCTCTTCCAACCTAAACCATTCTATGATTCTATGAGCAACCTGTTCTAGTGGGAGGTGTCCCTGCCTGTGGCACAGCGGGGGTTGGAACTGGCTGAGCTTTGAGGTCCCTTCCCACCTAAACCATTCTATGAGCAGCTCAGTCAGAGCTAACCTTAGCAAGAACATTGGTCAGAACAGAACGGTTTGGTCAAAGTTTTGAACATCTCAAGGCAGAGCTGTGTACAGGGAAAATAATGAGCAGCTTCAGAGGAAGTTGCTCTTCCAGCACTCCTCACGGAGTACCTGGCCAAAACCAGGGTTGGACTGGATGATCTCTTTGGGGCCTTTTCCAACTCCTGACATCCTACGAGCCTGTGAATGGCCAGAAAGCTCTTCTCGAAGATTCTTTGAGGGACAGATAATCCCTCCCAGTTTTCACCGGGTGCTTCGCCTTCCTGAGGTTTAAGGCTTACGCAAAACGCCACGGAGATCAACAGAAGCAGGCTCAAAGAAAGGGAAAGGGGAAGCGACTCAGGAGATCCCAGGGCGCTTTCCAAAGGCGGCCGGCAGAGAGGGCGCAGCGCAAACCCAAGCGGCTCAGGCGGCCTCACCTTTCCTTCGTGTTTGATCCCTGCTATTAAAGCGGCGGTAAACATTGTTCAAAGGGAAGCAGACAAATTCCCTGCCGGTCACCTCTGAGTCATTTTCCAGCGCTATTATGCAAACGAGGCTTTGCCGTTCCGTTCCAAACACGGGCGGGCTGCGGAGCGGCAGGGGCTGAGTCACCCTGCGAAGAGGATCTCGCTATAAAGGTGATTGATTGGAGCGCTGTGAGGAGCACAAAAGGCAATCGAGTGAAGTCAATTAGGAAGGTAGGAGGGGTTAGCGGAGAAGAGAGGAGCAATCTGTAAACTGCTCTGACATCCCTATTATGTTTTTTTCCCCCCTAATTTTTTTTTTTTTTTTTTTTTCCCCCTTTGGGCTATGCTTTCCAAAAGCGTGCAGGAGGCGATCTAAGCCTGGGGCTTGGAGCACCTCTCCTATTGAGGACAGACTGAAAAAGTTGGGGCTGTTCACTTTGGAGAAGGAGGAGGCTCCCAGGTGAAGTTCTTGTGGCCTTCCAGGATCTGATGGGGGCTACAGAAAAGCTGGAGAAGGACTTTTTAGGCTTTCAGGTAGGGACAAGACTAGGGGGAATGGAGCAAAGCTGGAGGTGGGGAGATTCAGACTGGAGGTGAGGAGGAAGTTGTTGAGCATGAGAGTGGTGAGAGCCTTGAATGGGTTGCCCAAGGAGGTGGTTGGGGCCACATCCCTGGAGGTGTTTTTGGCCAGGCTGGATGAGGCTCTGGACAGCCTGATTTAGGGTAGGGTGTCCCTTGGCATGGCAGGGGGGTTGGAACTGGCAGATCTTTGTAGTCTCTTCCAACTCTGATTGTTTCTATGATTCTATCTAAGCCTTAAAAGAGAAGGGATAATGGGAAGCAGCTCTCTTTGAACCTTCTGGCCTCTGCAGGACTGTTAGCGTAGAGAAAGGGATGCAATCTTCACAACAATGTAGGCTGTAAGCAAATCCATTGCTTGGAAATGTGAGCTACTTTAAATGCCATTAAAAACAAGAGGCCATTGGATGTAGAGGCACTCATTGCGGCGGCTGCGATTTAAAAACTCCCCTTCTTGCCTTGTTAAAAGGCATTTAGAGAGCATCGCCTTGCAATAAGTTACTACTTCTTGTTTAGCTCAGACAGCCTCTACGCTGCTTGCTTTACTTTCCTGTCCAAGCCAGTGAATGAATTGCTGAAGCAACCCTGGTTTGCTTCTGCATGTGAATTAATTGAGGCGACGTGGCTGGGATCACCAAAAGAAAACATTTGCTTGAGCTCTCTAGAACTTTCCTGGTGGATATTTTTAGCTTGTTTCTAGTCAGAGGAGAAAGAAAACGTCTGACTTATTGCTGTGTTCGCCTTCCATTTCACAAGTTTTTCTCATCCTTGGAAGTGTTTAAGACCAGGCTGGATGAGGCTTCGAGCAACCTGACCTCATGGAATGTGTCCCTGCCTCTGGCAGGGTGGCAGGGGGGTGGAACTAGATGATCTTTAAGGTCTTTTCCAGCCCAAACTATTTTATGGTTCTGGAAGCACTGTTTTTACCAGCTGGTTCTCTGGTTTTGAAAAGCAATGTCTTTTTTTTTTCTCTTTTCCCTTCCCCCTACCCCTGTTTTCCTTTTTCTAATGTAGAAAACAGACAAATAAAAGCTTAATGCTGAGGTCGTTCATCCTGGAGAAAGCTTTGGGGAGACTTAATAGCAGCAGTCCAGTACCTGAAGGGGGCTGCAAGAAGGCTGCAGAGGGGTTGTTTGCAAAGGCCTTGAGAGAGAGGATGAGGAACAGTAGTTTGAAATGAGAAAAGATTTAGACAGGATGTGAGGAACAAGTTCCAGCCTGACCTTGGATAGCTCCAGGCATAGGACCTCAACTACCTCCTTGGGCAACCTGTTGAAGAGTTCCAGCACCCTCATGGTACAGAACTTGTACCTCACATCCAGTCTAAATCTCCTCTTATTTCAAATCATTGTTCCTCATCCTCTCTCTCCAGGCCTTTGCAAACAGTCCCTCTGCATCCTTCTACTTGCTTGTCATAACAGGACATTTATTCCCTGCAAATTGCTACTGGTCCAGAGTAACTCTGCTGCAGTTATGGGACATGCTGTAGTAGCAAGAGGTGTGCCTGGATCCTCAGGTAAATTGTGTTTAAATATTGAGGGTATCATTGGCAGTCTGTGGCTGCTAATTCAGAAAGTGTCACACTTTCTGTCGTCTGACATTGCAGAAGGGAAGTTTCGGGCTAAAAGGCTTCGTAGAAGAGGATCTGCTAGCTTGAGGTTTAGTTGGATCCTGAGGTCTGTAAATATAGTGGATGGTGTCTGCTAGAAGAGAGTTAAGCTTACGACTGTCCCACTGTGACCAACGGGATCTGCCATCTATTGCCAATTATGTCCTGCTGCCTCAGTTTTATGCTTTCAGGTCGCCAATATTAGCAGCTAAATATGGCTTCATTTCATGGGAACTCTTCCTTGATGCTCAGTGCTGTGGCTGCAGGGGAAGGGGTCAGCACAGCACCAGGTTTTCGGTAATGACAGGGCTTTATCCACCGAGGCACGGACACAGGAACAGTTCTACCAAACTTTTGAGAGGCTTCAGCAGAAGCTGCTGGGACAAACTGGGCTGTAACAAACCAGGATTGCAAAAGCTTCTGGCCAGAGGTGTCACAGCCTTCCTAATTAGACCGTGTCACTTGGGCTAATGAGTTCCTCTTACAAGACCTTTCTATTCTGAAAGGAAGGAAACCAGCTTTACTTTGACCTTATCAAAGTGGAAGTGAGCTCTGCAACGGGTTGCTGTGCTGATCATCTGCACTGGCTTCTGCTTGGAAAAGGTTGCAGCACAAGAAAACCTCTGGGGTAGCAGCTTTGCTCCCTTTCCCTTTTTTCTTTTTTCTTTTCTTTTTTTACCCCTCTGATCCCCTCCCTATTTTTGCCTCCTTTCCATCCTCCTCCCTCTCTTTGCCTCTTTTCTGTCCCCCTCACCCTCTTTGCCTCCTCTCCTTCCCTCCTCCCTCTTTTTGCCTCCTCTCCATCCCACTCCCTCTCTTTGCCACCTCTCCTTCCCTCCTCCCTCTTTTTGCCTCCTCTCCATTCCCCTCCCTATTTTTGTCTCCTCTCCATACCCCTCCCTCTCTTTGCCTCCTTTCTGCCCCCTCCCTTTCTTTGCCTGCTTTCCTTCCCCAGGACTTCCTCTCTGCTATCAGGTCAACTGAGGCACTGTCTCATTCTCAGGTAACTTAGTTCCTCAGCTGCAAATACCAAGCCACTGTATTCTCTGAGAGTTTTCTGCTGTTCCAAGTGCCTTCTAATGAGCTCTGCCCATCCACACTGATCCTCAAAGGGTCTGGAGCACCTCGAAAGGCTGCTGCTGTTCTTCCTAAAGCTCAGCAAATCCTTGCTGTCCACAGGGAAGGCCTGCACATCAGTTATGGAAGTTGTTAAAATAGAAATATTGTCTGTAAATAAAGGGGATCACTGATCTCATTCATGAGTCACTACACACTGTAGGCAGAAATGGCCAAGTGAACGTTGTCTCATCAGCTTGTGGAAAGCCATCCAGATGACATCATGAAAACCCAGTGATCCTCATCTGGCCTGAAGGTTGAATTCCTCAGTCACCTAAAATAGTGCTGTGCTAAGAGCCTTTGGGCACGTTGTGAATTTGCAATACAGAAGTGACGGAGATGGATTTGCCATCTCCAGTGTTCAGCTCCTTCTATGGTGTACAGATGAGGGAAGGAAGTGTGGATCATTGGTGAGGGATGGAGTGAATGGTTAAGGGAGAAGGACTCTGCTGTGGCTTATTCTTTGCAATGCCTTTTAGAGCAGGGCTAATCTCTGTTCAGCTTAAGCTCAAAGCAACATTTCCTGACAGGGAGACCTGCTTCCTTGGTCATGATATGATCCAATAAATTTCAGTATAAACTGGGTGCTCAAGGTCTTGAACCAGCACAGCAGATAACAACAAACCATCTGGCTACCTCTAGTTAGGTACTTTATCCTTATTGCTCCCACATTTGTACACAAACCTGGAATGTCAGATACTGAGAACAAGATAAACTGAGTCTCATAAAGTATTACTGATACAGAATCATAGAATCACCTGGGTTGGGAGGGACCTCTAAAGGTCATCTAGTCCAACCCCTCTGGAGTGAGCAGGGACATCTTCATCTTCAACTAGATCAGGTTGCTGAGAGCCCTGTAGAGCCTCACCTTGAATATGGGGCCTCAACCTTTGTGCCAGTGCTCAACAACCCTCATTGTAAAGAACTTTTAAATCCATTGCCCCTTGTCCTATCACTGCAGACCTTCATAATGCATTACTATCCAGCCTTCTTGCAAGTGCCTTTCATGTACTGGAAGGAGGTACCTATATCAGGAAAGAATTACAACTGGAATATGAAATTCTCAGCTACCACCACCAAAGCTGAGAGCATGTCACCAGTTACTTTCTACACAATTACTAAATAAATCCAACAGGCCAAAATGAAAGAGCTCTGCACCATAACTCTCAATAACACTGCAGTGGGATTGTCCAAACCTGGACCTTGCAAGAATGACAGGACGAGGAGGAATGGGTTTAAACTGGCAGAGGGAAGATTCAAACTGAATGTTAGGAGGAAGTTCTTTCCTGTGAGAGTGATGAGACACTGGCACAGGTTGCCCAGGGAGGTCATGGAGCACAGAAGCACACATTCTTTGATCACATTCTGTGATCACATTCTGTGCTTCTGTGCTCCATGACCTCCCTGAAGGTGTTCAAGGCCAGGCTGGATGAGGCCTTGAGCGACCTGTTCTAGTGGGAGGTGTCCCTGCCTATGGCACAGGGGGGTTGGAACTGGCTGAGCTTTGAGGTCCCTTCCAACCTAAACCCTTCTATGATCTGCTCCCTAAGTGCTCCTAATACTCCCCTCCACTCTCTGTCAAGTTCAACATTTTCCCCCCCATAACTCATCCTTAACCACCTGCCAAACTCAGATGTCCCTCTTGGCACTCTCTGTAACATTTGTCAGCTTCTCACACTGCTCTCTGACACATGCAGCAATTCCTCATGTCATGTCCAGTGGCTCTGCACATCCTGCTCAGCGAGCCTCACCTCAGGGCAGGGCCTTGCTAACTGCTTGGTCTTTTGCCTCTCAGCCTAATGGGGACATACTGAATATAGTCCATCTCCTCTGCAGCCAGTGTGCCTCTCCCTGCTATGGAAATCAGGAGGAAAATGGATGGGAACAGAAAGAAAAGGGAAGATATATATATATATATATATGCCTTAACTGAAAATAACAAAGCTGATTTATTTGTAATCATGGTGGATCTCCAATATGTGCTTCCACTATGTGGGTGAATCCATTCCTTTTAAAAAATAAAAAGCAAACTCCAAATAAACAGAAGCAGCTCCAGTACTGTAATCTAAAGAGTTTTTTTTTCCCTAACAAACTTCTGCTGGAGCAGACATAAGCTGCACAAGTTGCAAATGCCTCTGTGAAAGTAATGGAAGATGCCACAAGGATGATTGGGGGATTGAGCATCTCCCCTAGGAAGAGAGACTGAGAAATGTGGGGCTGTTTAGTCTGGAAAAGAGAAGACTGAGAGGAGATCTAATCAACATCTATAAATATCTGAGGGGTGGATGGGACCAATCTTTCTTTTTGGTGGTCAGCAGCAATAAGACAAGGAGCAATGCTACAAACTGGAACATAGGAGGTTTCATCTCAACATGAGGAGAAACTTCTTTACAGTGAGGATGACAGAGCCCTGGAACAGGCTACCCAGAGAGGTTGTGGATTCTCCTTCTCTGGAGGCTTTCAAAACCCATCTGGATGCATTCCTGTGTGGACTACCCTAAGAGATCCTGCCTTGACAGGGAGGTTGGACTTGATGATCACTGGAGGTCCTTTCCAACCTCTAATATTCTGTGATTCTGTGAGGGAACCTGGTTTTCAACCCAGAAAATGGGCATTGTGTTCTGTTATATCTTCAGAGTTCCTGGCATCAGGATTCCCTCTGAGGCACAGAAAAGACTAATAGAATGGAATGGAATGGAATGGAATGGAATGAAATGAAATGGAATGGAAAGGAATAGAATAAAATAGAATAGAATAGAGTAGAATGGAATGGAATAGAATAGAAATAGGAATGGAATGGAATGGAATAGAATAGAATGGAATAGAATAGAATAGAATAGAATAGAATAGAATAGAATAGAATAGAATCAGCCAGGTTGGAAGAGACCTCCAAGCTCATCCAGTCCAACCTAGCACCCAGCCCTAGCCAATCTAACAGGATGTTTGTACATGGAAGTGTAGAATCACAGAATGGTTTTGGTTGGCAAAAGAGCTGCAAGGTCCTCAAACCCATTATCTATTTAATTTAGTTCTCTCATTTCAAACGCACACAGATGGTATTTGCTGCTCTCACACAACAGTGACTGCTCTTCAGTAGGCAGCAGGGGTGTGTGTTGCCCACAAATAAAAGCCTCTCTGTCTACAGAGAGCTTTGTAGTACTGAGCAGCTGCCTTCTGAAGGTTGTGAAGCTCTTACCATGGCAAGCAGTGCAAGAGTTCTGCTCTATGGCCAGGCTGATGACCCTTGAAATTAAGGAAATTCATAAATTCATAAAATGTCAGCTCACAAGTAATAAAAAAGAGACTAAAACCCAATATATGAAGATGTCCTGGTTGTATTCTTCAAAGGATTTCTTAGTTTCTCTCTTCCTGAGATTCCCTCTCAAGCTCTTGTTATTAACACACCGAGATTGTGAGTTTTCATGTTGGAACCACTGATCCTACCTAGAGAGACATCCTTGTATCCTGTTGCTTTGACTCTAACACGCAGATATTGGTTTCTGAAGTGCAGTGCTAGGATAGTGCAACAACAAAGCTAAGGGATAATGTGCATGCACCCTGCTTTAATTATTTCAGGATAACAGGAGGGCTTGTGGGAGCAAAGGGAGGGCTGTGTAAATGCTGGCTGATCCAGTCCATTCCTGCAGTCCTTGAGAAGGAGCCAGCTGGCACTGGCCTGCCTGCTCCTCACAGAGTGTGTCCCTCAAAGAGCAGTTAAAAATATCCTTCTTAGAGCATAGAATGTTTTGGGTTGGAAGGGATCTCTAAAGGTCATCCAGTCCAAATCCCTTCCAGTGAGCAGGGACATCCCCAACTAGAGCAGATTGCTCAGTGTCCCATCAACTTTGACTCTGAATGTCCAGGGACAGGGCTCCCACCACCTCCCTCTCATGCTCAACAGCTTCCTCCTCACATCCAATCTGAATCTCCCCACCTCCAGCTTTGCTCCATTCCCCCCAGTCCTGTCACTCCATGATAGCCTAAAAAGTCCCTCCCCAGCTTTTTTGTAGCCCCCTTCAGATACTGGAATGCCACAATAAGGTCACCTGGGAGCCTCCTCTTCTCCAGCCTGCACAGCCTCAACTCTTTCAGTTTGTCCTCATAGCAGAGGTGCTGCAGCCCTCTGAGCATCCTCGTGGCTCTTCTCTGCATTCACACCCATAGCACCACCCCCTTCAGATACTGGAAGTCCCTCTCCTCAGGGCTGCTCCCCAGCTAGTCACTGCCCAAACTGTCTTTGTGCTTGGTTATCCATCCCCTACTGTTGATGCAGTGCAGGGAGTAAAATGGGAGCAGCAATACAACTGAAAGGATCTGGGAACCTCCTCAGCATTTAGCAGCCACTCAGTCCATGTGGCTGCTCTCCAAAACGCGAGTGTTTGTTCCACTCAGCTTGACCAAGGTGTGAATCAGAGAGGGGGATCCTGTGCAGTGAACATTTAGCAAAGACAGCTAGAGATGCAGATGGGTTCAGAAGTGGGAACCTTCTCATCAGTTAGCAGCCACTCAGTCCCTGTGGCTGCTCTCCAAAACGCAAGTGTTTGTTCCACTCAGCTTGACCAAGGTGTGAATCAGAGAGGGGGGATTCTGCGCAGGGAACATTTAGCAAAGGCAGCTAGAGATGCAGATGGGTTCAGGAGAGTGTGAATCCAAATGTGGAATGAAATATAGATGAAAAACCCCTTTGCCTCAGACAGCTTTAATATTAATATCAACGTCTCCTGGATGAAAAAGGCCAATATTTTGTGGTGGTGACATTCTCCATAGTTAAAAAAAAAAAAAAACAACAAAAAAGCAAGCAGGCCTTTCTGAACTCTGTGGGAGGTTAAAAAAAAACCAAAAAAACCACTAAAAATATCTGTTTTGTAAATGGTGCTGTGATGTTAGACTCAAATCGGGCTGATCTATTAAATTCCATTACCCGTCTGCGTTTTAAGGTTTAAAAATACAGGAGGAGGAAGAACTTTTAATGGGTTTAAAAGCAGGTGGCAGCCTGCAGCAGTCTGATTCTGCAGTAACCGTGGCTGAGTGGTTACCTGTTTCCATTGCTTATGTAAAAGTTGCTCGGAATCAAGCGCTCTGTACAGATGGAGATGATGAATTATCCCTTTGTCCTAGATAGCAAATCCGCGGTTCCTAATGGAATTGGATGGCATTAATAATATAGAACTTCCCCACCATCTGCCGAGGGAGTCTTGTGGGAAACTTTTTTAAACCCAAAACGAGGTCTGTTTTGCAAAAACTCAGCTCTGGCTGGGAGGTTTTTGGGTTCTGGATGCTGGATCTTAAAATGAACAGTAGATGGCTTCAGAGGACGTCGCCACCAGCCAGGTGAAGATGGAAAAGGCAGCCACAGACCATCCGGAAGAACCTCAAAGAGCTGTCAATGGGAAAGTCAGCTTTATTTAATTATTTCCCCCCCTTCCCCTATAAATCTAGTTAAAAAAAAACAGTATTGAAGACCAGGACTCTGTGGCAGAAACACACTGCCAAAATTCCACACCTGGAAATGCTTCAAGCCATGCAGGTAGCTTCACTTGCTTGCTCTCAAGATCTGCTGAGCCTAGGGTCTCCCCTGCTGAGAAAGAGGCTGGTAGCACAGTAGGGAAGGAGCTTCTGGAGAGGGTGAATATTGAGGCTTCCTTCCCAACTCCATCAATCTTATTGCTGGCTACAGCTACCTGAGGGGATGTTGTGGAGAGGCTGCTGCTGGGCTCTGCTCACAGGGAACTGGGGACAGAACAAGGGGGAATGGCCTCAAGCTGAGACTGGGGAGGTTTAGATTGGACATTAGGAAAAAGTTTTTCACGGAGAGAGTGGTCAGGGACTGGAATGAGCTGCCCAGGGAGGTGGTGGAGTCACCCACCCTGTATGTGTTTCAGGGTGGTTTGGATGTGGTGCTTGGGGCTATGGGTTTAAAGTGACATTGTAGAGCAGGGTTCTAGGTTGGACTTGGTGATCCTGAGGGGCTTTGACAACCTGCATGTTTCTGCGATTCTGTATCCTGTTGTGTCTGTAGTGCTGTGGTACATGACTGAGAACAGTCTGGAAGAGCTGGGGCTGTGCAGGCTGGAGAAGAGGAGACTCCCAAGTGACCTTCTTGTGGCCTTCCAAGATCTGAATCGGCCTACAAAAAAGCTGGGGAGGGACTTTTTAGGCTATCAGGTAGTGACAGGAGTAGGGGGAATGGAGCAAAGCTGGAGGTGGGGAGATTCAGATTGGATGTGAGGAGGAAGTTGTTGAGCATGAGAGTGGTGAGAGCCTGGAATGGGTTGTCCAGGGAGGTGTTTGGGCCACATCCCTGGAGGTGTTTGCAGCCAGGCTGGCAGAGGCTGTGGGCAGCCTGATGTAGGGTAGGGTGTCCCTGGGCATGGCAGGGGGGTTGGAACTAGATGATCCTTGTGGTGCCTTCCATCCTTGACTGATTCCACGATTCTATGATGGAGTCCTTCTCTGCCAAAACCTGGGCTTGATCACGCACTGCTGGTTTCCACCACGTCCATAGCAGTGAACTCCTAGCTTAGGGATGCACTTTATAGTAAAATCGTTTCTGCCTTGTGACTTAAAGGTTTTATTTTTGCTTTGTGCCAGTCATGACACCAGCGGCCTCTCCCCTGTCCCACCTCTCCCTGCAAAAGTTTTTCTCCAGCTGAATCTCTGAGAAGTTTCCTCAGTCCTCTTCAAATACTGCAGTAACTTCACTCACTCTTGGTACCCTCTCTGTGCTCTTCTCTGATAAAGGTTTATTGTTTTAATTTCTTCTCTGTGTAGAATAACAGAATTCCCTGCTCTGTAAACATGTGAGAATTATGGTAATAATGGTGAATCGTTTTGCTTTTAAAGGAATAATTAAAAATAGAATATCATAGAACCATAGACTGGCTGATGTTGGGAGGGACCTTAGAGACCTGCTCCAACCTATTGGTTTATTTCCTTATCCTCCACTCTCGTTTTACCTCTCCTCACATAAATTCAGGCATGCACATGGATGCACTCACACCAGTTTCTTCATCTGGCTTCTGAGAGCAATATATTTTATCACCTGGAAATTAAGCAAATGAAACACTGAGGAACTGGTTACACCAATGAATGAACCCACTTCTAAATACCCCAAGTGTCCTTTCTGCAAAAGCCTGTGTGCAGAAGATGCACTCTGTGCACAGGACACAGACTCTGTGCCTCTTGAGCTCATCTGTGTGCTGGAGGAGAACCGTCATAGCTACACCTGCTCACCATCAGCTGAGAGCCACCAGGGCCTGACTTGTGCTGCATCAGAGCTGCACATCTGTCTGATGCCTCCTTGGCTCCCGTGATGATGGATATTGACAGGCAGGAAGCTGCCTGCTTTGGTTGTGGATTTGCTATCTGATTTATAGACCTTTTGTGTGCGTGTCCCCTTTTATGTGTGATGTATTTCCACTGCTGCTGCTGCTGCCTTCCTTCTGCTCACAGCAGTGCTCCTGTGTCCCAGCAGATTCATCTGTTTGTGGCAATGAGAGAGACAGAAGTGACAACTTTCCTCCTAGGATGCTGCTCATAAATTATCCGTTACAACCAAAGCACCAGAGTAGGTTGGGCCTTTTTTTTTGTTGTTTTTTTTTTTTGGTTTTGTTTTATTTTTGCCAAGTGGTCACAGATGAGCAATGTCCAAAGGAATTTTCCTTTTCAGATGTTCATTTATGCATTTCTGTACTGATCTGGGCTGTGTAAACTGCAAAAAAGGTCAGAGTGTGCAGGTGCAAAAACGTCCACTAAAGCCCCACTGGAGACCAGCTTTGATTCTGATGGCAGTGAGTAGTGGGCAAAACAAAGGTCTTTAGCCAGCTGATTTCAGCTCTTCTTTCTTGTTGAAGTGTTACATTACTCTGACTGTAAAATTTATCTCCAATAGGGAGAAAGCACAAAGTAAAAAATGAGGGAGAAATGGAAGCAGGAATTAGAGCAATTAATATTACCAGCTGTGACTAAAGCTGCTGTGAACAGGGGGAGCTGAAAACATTTCACATGTTTATATGACTTTGAATATCTGTTAATTGCATCATGAAACCACTTCCTGGACAGAATTGCATCACCCAGAATTGAAGGTAACTACATAACTACATTCCATGCAGCAAAGTGAAAGTAATGCTAAGAAGGGGAAAAAACCAAACTTGGAGCATTCTTCCTGGGGGAAAAAAAAAAAAAAAAAAAAAGAGTGAAAAGCTAAACAACAGCAATAAACCCCTCTCCTGAAGCCACCTATCCATCCTACCTATCTATTAATCCATCCATCCATCCATCCTATCTATCTATCTATCTATCTATCTATCTATCTATCCATCCATCCTATTTATACATCCATGCTATTTATCTATATATCCACCCTTTCTATCAATCAATCAATCAATCTATCTATCTTTCTATTCATCCATCCAATCTATCTATCTATCCATTCATCCTATCTACCTATCCATCCTGTCTATCCATCCTATTTCTCTATCCATCCATCCATCCATCCATCCATCCTATTTATCTATCAATCCATCCTATCTATCTATCT
>VWZI01009396.1:86119-97351 GCA_013396835.1 Psilopogon haemacephalus
CCTTTTTTCACTGTCTTTTTTTTTTTTTGTCCTGATCAATGCTAAGTGCACACCTTTCTGTTCTACGCTCTCCGTGGACAGTTCTGTTCCCTTGATTGAGGTTCTTCTATTATTGCTATTTCTGTTTTCACTTTTAAAGCTGTCTTTAATTCACTCCAAGCAAACATCTGAATCTCTGCAAGGGCTGGATGATACCAATACTGCCAGGGTCCCATTGATCTTCCAACTGGAGCTGCTGGGAGGCAAGAGCTGGCTGTTTTCTGTCTCCCCTTATTTTTGCTTTTTAATTCTCTGATTATTTGGATAGCTCAGAAGTTGCTTTTTTTTTTTTCCAGGCAACGAAGGTGAAACCATCCTTGCCTTTCAACCTGCACCTCCTTCTCCTGCTAGTCCCAGCCAATATGGCACTGTCAGAAAGTGTTAGATGCAGCTTTTTTATGTTGTCTGAAGCAGTTTCTCAACTGCAAGCAAGCTGGAAATAGCAGTTTGAAAGCCTGCGTCCCGGGCTGGGTTTAGCCTCTTGTGTTAACACTTATCTTCATTACGGCTATTTCTGCCAAATGTTTTCTGCTTTGCAGACAGCCCCAGTTCCCCTGAAGGGAAAGGTCTGTTGGGCATTAGCTGTGGAGGTAGATAACTGGCCATGAAGGATGTGAGAGGACAGAGCTAGCATAGGATGGAGTTGTGTTAATGCATGCGTAAGCTTGGGTGGCGCAGGTAGGTGTGCTCTGGATTTGATGTTTCCCTGCTCTACTCTTAGTCCGTATTGCAGATTGCCAACCTTGAAAAATGACAGCCTTTGAGGAAAGAAAAGTGAGGATGAGCCAAGGGGTGTGCCTGCACCATAAAGAGGAGATGCTCAGAGGTCCCTGAGATGCTGGAGCTGTGCACCATTAAATCAGTGGGGCTTTGAGGTTGGATGTATGCTGAGCCTACCCAGGGGAAGGACTGTTCACAAGGTCTTGATATGACAGGATGAGGAGGAATGGGTTTAAAGTGGCAGAGGGGAGATTTAAACTGGATGTTAGGAGGAAGTTCTTTGCAGTGAGGGTGGTGAGACACTGGCACAGGTTGCCCAGGGAAGTTGTAGCTGCTCCCTCCCCGGAGATGTTCAAGGCCGGGTTAGATGAAGTCTTGAGCAACCTGATCTAGTGGGAAGTGTCCCTGCCTATGGCACAGGGGGGTTGGAACTGGCTGAGCTTTGAGGTCCCTTCCAACCTAAACCATTCTATGATTCTACCTAAGGCTCTGCTTTTGGTGTCAGGACAAGCAGAGCCTTGCTAACTTCCTGTGTCCCTAACATGTGAGGTGTAGCCCTGGCATTCATGGTGGTGTTTACGTGTCAGGTTCATCCAGCTGGGCCCCAAATCAGAACTTCACACATTCATTCATTCATTCATTCATTCATTCATTCATTCCAGTAATCTGCTGATCTGATTAAGATGCTCTGTTGGCTTCTGCACAAAACTGGAGATAAATCTTACTTTCTTTGTCTGAAGTAATGAAATGGCTCTATCAGGCTTGGCAGCTTTGGAGTCCAGAAGGAATTTTCCTCTGTCAAATTAGTGGGGATGGTTTCTGTTGTTGCCTTCTAGCATGGTGAGAATCATTTGGCAGTTTAAATAACCACACACATGGGAAACAGCAGTTCCAAGGACTGAGTCCAGGCTGTGCTTTGTCTTATTCCTCATTATGTGGGGATTCTCTCAGACCCTTCTGCTCCTTTCTTATGCTTCTTCTTTGAGAACCTGAAAAGAGTGCATTGATCAAATCCCAGTTCAGCCTCAGCCTCTCTGTGGAATGTGGCCCCAACCACCTCCCTGGGCAACCCATTCCAGGCTCTCACCACTCTCATGCTCAACAACTTCCTCCTCACATCCAATCTGAATCTCCTCACCTTCATCTTTGCTCCATTCCCCCTAGTCCTGTCACTACCTGATAGCCTAAAAAATCCCTCCCCAGCTTTTTTTGTAGCCTCCTTCACATCCTGGAAGGCCACAAGAAGGTCACCTGGGAGCCTCCTCTTCTCCAGCCTGCACAGCCACAACTCTTTCAGTCTGTCTTTATAGGAGAGGTGCTGCAGCCCTCTGAGCATCCTCAGGGACAAAGTATCTTTTAAGTGGAGGCATGAAAGCCAGAAAAATAACCAAAAAGGGCATTGCAGCTTGGAAAGCAGTGCTGGAAGATAATCCAGGGTTCTAGAGGGCAAGCATCTAACCTTGTGCTTGTGTTATGCAGCTCCTTCAGTGCATGAGCAGGGGGCAATATGTGGGAGCAGGAAAGTGGTTTGAATTTTTACTCATGGCAGCGGTGAGTGTGATCCAGGAGTGTCCTGTGCTGCTCTGGTATCAACACATTTTAAAAGGATGTTGGAGTGGTGGTAAGGGAAAAGGGCCATAAAATGCCCTTCAGAGCCTGCACACAATCTCTGAGAGATAATTTGATTATGGTGTCTAAGTGTCTTCAGGGGGGAAATAGAGAACGCCGAGCCAATGGCTGGGAGCTGCAGACAGACAAGTTAAAATTAAAATGAGGCACAATATTCCTAAAAGTGAGATTGATTAACCACTGGAACAAAGGAAGTGCTCGAATTCTCGTTGTGCTGCAGCCTTCCAGTCGGGCCTGGGTGTCCTTTCTGAAAGTCAAACACAACTTAGGGGACTCAGAGAGAAGGAACAGGCAGGATCTGAGTGACCTCTTCAACAGAGCCTGCCAGAATAACCACAGACTTCTCTCCCTGCTGCTCTTCAGCTCTCTGACATGAAGCCAGGGATTCTTCTGAGAACTTCCCTCAGAGGGCTTGATTTCTGGGCTGTGCCTCTCAAAATCCCTTCACATCAGACAGGGAATTCAGAAGCACTCCACCCGTGTCCCCTCTACTCTGCTCTGGTGAGACCCCACCTGGACTACTGTGTCCAGTTCTGGAGCCCCTATTACAAGAGCAATGTGGAGATGCTGGAGGTGTGCAGAGAAGGGCCACGAGGATGCTCAGAGGGCTGCAGCACCTCTGCTGTGAGCACAGACTGAAAGAGTTGGGGCTGTGCAGGCTGGAGAAGAGGAGGCTCTGAGGTGACCTTCTTGTGGCCTTCCAGTATCTGAAGGTGGCCTACAGAAAAGCTGGGGAGGGACTTTTTAGGCTCTCAGGGAGTGACAGGAGTAGGGGGAACGGAGCAAAGCTGGAGGTGGGGAGATTCAGATTGAATATGAGGAGGAAGTTGTTGAGCATGAGAGTGGTGAGAGCCTGAAATGGGTTGCCCAGAGGGGTGGTTGGGGCCACATCCCTGGAGGTGTTTGCAGCCAGGCTGGCAGAGTCTGTGGGCAGCCTGATGTAGGGTAGGGTGTCCCTGGGCATGGCAGGGGGGTTGGAACTGGCTGATCCTTGTGGTGTCTTCCAACCCTGACTGATTCTATGATTCTATGATCCCAATTGGAATTTGTTGGTCCTTCCAAAGGCTGAGCTGACTATTAAAGAACAGGTATGCTCAGCTCTTAAATATTCCTGAGGAGATGCTGCCATTCCATGGGTGCATTCTGCTAATAATTCTTTGAGCCAATTATCGTCCTGAGACTTCCCTGGTCTATTGCACCCTCTCTCAGAAATGAGTTGCACTGGCTGGTGTCAGACACACTCCCAAGGAAGGGAATGGCTGAGGGCAATTTCACTCAGAACAACCTCCATCTGCTGGCTTTGAACACTCAGGGACTTGCAGCCTCATGTTTCCCTTGACCAGGGACTGTCTACTCCTTTGAAGCGCTCCAATTTCCCCACAACTGAATGCCAAAACCAGATCAAACTCATTTAATTTTATGATCCAAGCCTGAATTTGAGTTTAGGTCTCAGGGAAGGCGAGGACATAAAGCTAATGCTCTCTTTTATTCTATTGTTCAATTGCTTTTACTCTCAGCTTACTTATCCTGTGCCTTACGTCTAGAATGCACGTTATAGATTTAGGTCACTTCCAGAGTTTTATACCTGGAAATAAAACATTGCTATAAAACAGTAGCAGCCAGAGGAAAGCCTATTTTCATGTCACCACATAAAAGCTGCATGTATTATTGTGGGTTCAGAGACAGAATGAAGGCTGCTGCTGCTGTGAACCCACGTTACAGTCAAAGAGCAAATGAAGAAGGTGCAGCTTGTTCTGGTGTGGTGAGAAACAGCAGAGCAGAGAGCTGAGCTGAGCTGAGTGGGATCATTTCGACAGCTGGCAAGCTTCTCTAGCTCAGTGCATCTGGAGAATCACAGAATTGTTTGGGCTGGAAAAGGCCTTTTAATGTCATCGTGCCCAGCCATCGACCCAACACCACCATGGCTGCTAAACCATGCCCCCATGTGCCGTGGCCACAGGTTTCTTGAACACCTCCAGGGAGGAGGACTCCACCACCTCCCTGGGCAGCCTGCTCCAATCTCTTTCTCTAATATCCAAACTAACCCTCTCCTGGCACAATTTCAGGCCATTTCCTCTCATCCTATTACCTGAGGAGGAACTTCTTCAGCATGAGAGTGGTGAGAGCCTGGAATGGGTTGCCCAGGGAGGTGGTTGGGGCCACATCCTTGGAGGTGTTTGCAGCCAGGCTGGATGAGACTGTGGGCAGCCTGATCTAGAGTAGAGTGTCCCTGCCCATGAACTTGATGATCCTTGTGGTCCCTTCCAACCTTGACTGATTCTATGATACTAAAATAATTCCTCCAGGTTCCTTTATTTAAAGAAAACAACCCCAAACATTTCCCTCTGTGGCCATCTCCATATCTTGGTCGTAACACTGATTTAAAAAAAAACACCAACCCTGAGCATGCTTAATTTCATCCATCCTTGCTTTTAGCTGTGTTACTCTGAAAACCGATATTGCCTTGAAGTACTCTGATTTTCTGCTTCACACCTCATAGAGTAAATACAGGGAAAAAAAAAAAAAAGAAAAAAAAAAAGATAAAATAAGAGAAGATCTGCTCCAGTTCCTAAATAAGGGCCTTTGGATTTGTATTATGACAGCTAAGAGATCCTAATGCAAGGAGAGATCATAGAGAGGCATAAATAGATCTGTCACTCTCACCTAAGGTGAAGATGTTCTGTGCTGGTACAACGATGCAGTTCAATAATTAAAATGATTATAGGACAGGTGGCATTCAGCAGCACATAAAAATCCTGTGCTCAGGAAAGGGAATCAATTAAACCACTTAGAGAAGGTGTAAGGCAGAATATTAAAGTTTTAAAGGTGTGCTGTAGAGGCTGTGTCACTCTCTCAGGTTTCTCAGGGTTTTGTTTGCAATCCGAGTTAAGAAGGAGGAACTTGAAAGAGGAGGTAAAGAAGATTCGGTGTGAAGTTTGGATGTAACTGGATGGAAGGAGGTTGCAGCTCAACACAAGGGAGGACTTCTTGACTGTAAGGGTCCCAGAGCACTGGAACAGGCTGCCCAGAGAGGTTGTGGAGTCTCCTTCTCTGGAGACTTTCAAGGCCTATCTGTACGCCTTCCTCTGTGACCTGAGCTAGATTGTCTGCTCCTGCTCTGGCAGGGGGGTTGGACTCGATGACCTCTTTAGGTCCCTTCCAACCTCTTACATCCTGTGAGCCTGTGAACTCAGGGGTTCTGTAGAGAATCACACCAAGGCTGAAGCCACAGCACATTCACACCTTCACAAAGCACCCATACAGCTGTTCCTGCATCATGTAAACTGACTCTTCCACAGAATCACAGAATGGTGGAGGTTAGAAGGGACCTCTGGAGATGATCTAGTCCAGAAGAAGATCATAGAATCATAGAATGGTTTAGGTTGGAAGAGACCTCAAAGACCATCCTGTTCCAACCCCCCACCATAGG
The DNA here is from genome assembly GCA_013396835.1 of Psilopogon haemacephalus. NCBI lineage: Eukaryota > Metazoa > Chordata > Aves > Piciformes > Megalaimidae > Psilopogon > Psilopogon haemacephalus. The sequence continues at coordinate 91,938 of VWZI01009396.1, forward strand.
CAGGGACACCTTCCACTAGATCAGGATGCTCAAGACCTCATCCAGCCTGGCCTTGAACACCTCCAGGGTGTTCAACACCTCCAGGGTGTTCAACACCTCCAAGATCTCCTAGAGCAGGCTGTCCAGGTGGGTTCTGAATGACTTTAGAGATGGAGACTCCACCACCTCTCTGGGCAGCCTGTTCCAGTGCACTACCACCCTCAAAGTAAAGAAGTTCTTCCTCATTTTTAGATGGAACTTCCAATGTTCAAGTGTGTGCTCATCACCTCTTGTCCTGTCTCTGGGCATCACTGAATGAGGAGTGGCCCTCAGAGTCTTTATAGCCCTCTTCATGTGCAGTCCAGTTGTGCCCAGTGCTGCTGGGGAACTGTTTCTTCACACTGTGGTGTCTCCCACACATTGGCATCCCAGTGCCAACCAGAGCGTCAGCTTCGCCCCACAGTAGCCAGCAGCAGCCTGTGCCCTTCCATCCTTTGCTAATGCTTTTTGACACCATCCAGACTGGCAGGGTGGCTTGAAAGGCAAAGAAATAAGGAAGGACAAATTGCTGTGTTAAAGTGCATCGTTAAGAACAAAGAAACAAGGAGATGTTTGAGCCCTTAAGTTATGGATGAGCTTTATTTTTATTTTTTTGTGTGTGGGGGTTTGTTGTTGTTGTTGTTGTTGTTGTTTTTTCCCTTCCTCCATTTAAATGGCAGAAATTAGCATAGTAAATTCTGTTCTGCTTGGGAACAATCCTTCAATTTAATAAATATTCTGGGAATAGTTTTATACGTTTTGCAAGCTTGGAGTCCCCTGGTTATAAATCATCGCCGTTCCATATGGCACAGGCACGTTTTAAATTGTGTACCCACTGGAAAAAAAAAAAAAAAAAATCTGTATATTGTTTTTCTGGATGCTTTTCCCTTGCTCCCTGAATTTATAAATCATATTGTCACCTCTCTAAGTTGTTTGTTTCCTGATTTTTTAAATTTTTTTTTTGGTGGCTGTCTGCAGCAAGGGGAGGAGGGAAAAAAAAACCCCGACAAACCAAATCCCCAACAGATATCCTGTCTTTTTCTTCTAACTGCAGCATTTAAGCTGGCCCAAGTGATGGAAGGCTTGCAGCCTGTTAAGGATTCAGCTCAGGTTTCAGCTCACCTGCCTTGCTGTGGAATGCCTTCCCTTTAAAACAAGTGCAAAGAGCATTTGATAGCCTGCCTAAAAATAGGGGCTGCTTAATGGAACAGATGAAACGCTGAACCTGCAGCGAAGGGTGTGGAAGCAGCTGGGGCCGTGCTGGCCTGTGGGCAACCACAGAGGATGCTATCAATAGTAACCTGGCTGATTTGGTCTGATCCCAGATGATTAGGCACTTATGGCTGTGGCAACCCCTACCAGGTGAAAGCTTTTCCTTCCCTCCGCAAATGACCTTCAGCATGCCCTGCGGCAGGAACCTTTCCAGGGCGGCTTCTGAGGAAAGGAAGAGTTTCCACGGATCATTATTTTAATTTAACAGCTCTGCACTTAATAAAAATGCTCAGAGTGCAGATTGATGCTCGGCATAATGGTCATTTTTTCTCTCCCTTGAAGAGGATGCACAGGTGGACAAGGTTGATGCAGGTTTCGCTGCGGTACCGTGCAGCTGTGATTGTGTTAGTGAAGCAGAGGATGCTGATGTAGCTCATACCTGCCAGCCATGCTGCACCAGGCCCCTCTGTCATCTCAGTGCATCCAATTTAAACCTCCCCTGATGCAGCTTGAGGCCATTTCTTTTGGTCTTATCACTGGTTACTTGAGATCCACTAACTGTTTGTGCTCCAGTAACTTCCATTGTATTACACTGCTTAAAACTGCTCTGGCTGATCCTGCTCTGGCCGATCCTGCTCTGGCAGGGTGGTTGGATGCATCTTGAGGCTGTTTCTTTTGGTTTTATCATTAGTTACTTGAGATCCACTGTTAGTGGTCCAGTAATTTCCATTGTGTTGCACTGCTTAAAATTGCTTTGGCTGATCCTGCTCTGTAAGGGTGGCTGGATGCAGCTTGAGGCCATTTCTTTTGGTCTTATCTCTGGCTACTTGAGGTCCACTAACTGTGGTCCAGTGATTTCCACTGTGTTGCACTGCTTCAAATGGCTTTGTCTGATCCTGCTCTGGCAGGGTGGTTGGACTCAATGGTCTCCAGAGGTCCCTTCCAACCCCTACCATCCTGTGGTTCTGTGAAATGGCACAGCAATGCTGTGGCACCCTCAGCTATAGCTGGTGTCAGTAATGGAAATTTAAAGGATGAAGACTCTCTATTAAACCTCCCTGAGACATCCTGGAAGCAGGAGACACAATTCTTTAATCTGGCCCCAAATGCTTGAAATTTGGTCTTATCACTGCTTTCTTGAGATCCACTAACTGTTTGTGCTCCAGTAATTTCCATTGTGTTTCACTGCTTAAAATTGCTTTGGCTGATCCTGCTTTGGCAGTGAGCTTGGACTCAATGGTCTCCAGAGGTCCCTTCCAACCCCTACCACCCTGTAGTTCTGTGAAATGGCACAGCAATGCTATGTCACCCTCAGCTATGTGTCTGTAATGGAAATTTAAAGGATGAAGACTCTCTGACTATTAAACTGAAATATCCTGGGAGCAGGAGACACAATTCTTTAATCCGGCCCCAAATGCTTGCAATTAGCCAGCACTGATTTGCAGCCAGCCAGAGAAACCACAGCTATGGTGCACCCTTGAGCTGGTGTGATATGGGCTGCCTTCTGATGCAGAGAACAGGTTCTTCTTTCTATTAAACAGTTCCTCTTGTGGATAGAAAATGAGTCTCTGCAGAAGCCCATCACAGCTGTGACTCTATCTGCTAGCTGGATGCAAGTCTGCTCTGCCAGAGAAATGGTGAGGCCTGAATAGCCCTTTTGTGTTCAAAAAAACCTCTTCTGGGTGGAATAGGGAACAGATTTTGAACAGGAAAGGAAAGGATTTCAGGCCAGATGGTTAATCTGATGGAGCTGCACTCTGACAGAAGAAAAGAGTAGTATTGTGTAGTTTAGCAGTACTGCCAGGGAGAGAAGAAAGCCTCTGCTAAGCTAATGGAGATCCATGATTGTGCTGGGCTCCAGGGCAATGTGACAGGTCCTAATAACTCCTAATGGGAAATGGCTAATGGAGTATGAGAAAGTTTTCAGGCTGTTTCACTGCCTCAGCATTTCCCGCGTGGAAATGTCCAAGAGCCACGTTCTTGCAAGCAGGTCATCGTTGGCTGAGGGTTGTGTTTGTGCCTGCACATGTGTCACATGGATTTGGTTGGTTTACTCTGGCATGATAAAGTGTTCAGGATATTTCACTGTCTCAGCATTTCCTGATTGGAAATGTCCAAGAGCCACATTCTTGCAAGCAGGTCATCGTTGGCTGAGGGTTGTGTTTGTGCCTGCACATGTGTCACATGGATTCCCTAGAATCATAGAATGGTTTATGTTGGAAGGGAACTCAAAGATCATCCAGTTCCAACCCCCCCTGTGCCATAGGCAGGGACACCTCCCACTAGAACAGGACACTCAATGCCTCATCCAGCCTGGCCTTGAACACCTTCAGGAAGGGAGCAGCCACAACCTTCATGGGCAACCTGTGCCAGTGTCTCACCACCCTCATGTGGATTTGGTTGGTTTAATCTGGTATGATAAACTTTTCAGGCTGTTTCACTGCCTCAGCTTTTCCTGAGTGGAAATGTCCAAGAGCCACATTCTTGCAAGCAGGTCATCGTTGGCTGAGGGTTGTCTTTGTGCCTGCACATGTGTCATGTGGATTTGGTTGGTTTAATCTGGTATGATGAAGTTTCCAGGCTGTTTCTCTGTCTCAGCATTTCCCAAGTGGAAAAGTCCAAGACCCACATTCTTGCAAGCAGGTCATCATTGACTGGGAGTTCAGTGCTGGATCAAGAGTTGGACTTGGGTGATCTTTGAGGTCTCTGCCACCCAGATCAATTATGTCATTCTGCAATCTCACTCCTGCTGAGGTGCACATTTGCATCTGTCTGAGGCTGCCAGAAGGGCTGCTAGGCTTGCTGATAATACACTTGTGGTTTCCACTGAATCACAGGAACATGCAGGTTGGCAAAGCCCCTCAGGATCACCAAGTCCAACCTGTAACCCTACTCTACAAGATTCACCATAAGCCATAACCATTTTGGACACTCTGTGACTTCTGGTCCTCACTGAGACTACTTTCTGACTTCTTTGATATCTAAGTTATGGTTCCCTGGGGAGCTGGGGGATAATTGTGTGGTCAAAATGGCTCTGATCTTGGACAAGCTGATAATTTATTATGATGAATTCATTTATTAAATGTTTTAGCAGTTGTTTAATGAGCTGTCTAAAGCAGAGGGGTGAACGTTACCGTCAGCAAAATGTTAATAAATCCTATGTACAGAAAGGATTTTACTCCTTTCCTCTTCTGGATAAGGGCTTTCATTCTCTCTAGGGATTTGTCTTGCTGCACACTTCCTTTCAAACCCAGGAACATGAGTAAATGGCAGCAGAGCATTGGGTTTTATGCATCTGTATGACAGGGCTTTCGCTGTGCTTCTGTACTGAGGTTCTTGTCTCTATCAGGATGAAGCATGTTGACACAGTGGCTGTGTTTCTGCTGCCAAAATGTAGCTTTAGAACTGGTTAAATATGTGGGAACCACCCCCAGCATCGCCTCTGCTTATTTATATCCAGATAGAAGAAACAGAAGGGTTGCCAGGTACTGACAGATACCAGACACAGGACTGACCACGCAGATTTGGAATGGATTATTATTATAGAATCATTAAAAAAGCAGGTCGGAAGAGACCTCCAAGCTCATCCAGTCCAACCTAGGACCCAGCCCTAGCCAATCAACTAGACCATGGCAGTAATGCCTCATCCACTCCTTTCTTGAACACCTCCAGAGATGGGGACTCTACCACCTCCCTGGGCAGCCCATCCCAATGCCAGCCTCACTCTCTGGCAAGAACTTCCTCCTAACATCCAGCCTGTCCCTCTCCTGGCACAACTTGAGACTGTGTCCTCTCCTTCTGTTGCTGGTTGCCTGGCAGAAGAGCCCAACCTCACCTGGCTACAGCCTCCCTTCAGGTAGTTGTAGACAGCAATAAGGTTATCTTATTTATTATCTTATTTATTACTACTGTCTTACTTATTATTATTATTTTAAATATTTATTATTATTGTATTGTTTATTATTATTATCATATTTATCATTATTATCTTATTTATCATTATTATCTTATTTATTAATATATTTTTTCTTATAAATACAAAAATTATCTTCATTCTGGCAGTAGGCTGTACCATCTCTTTTAAAAGAATCATGAGAGAAACCAATAGAATGTGACAGAGGCTTTGGGAATATTCTTCCCCTAATAGTTGGATGCTTCCTTCTGTCTTGGCAAGCAACTTTAGA
>VWZI01009396.1:97459-112517 GCA_013396835.1 Psilopogon haemacephalus
TGATTTCATTTTAAAGATTTTGATCCTTTTCTGGAACCCAAATGTTCTACCATCAGCAGTAACCTGCAGCAGGAGGTTGCAGACTTTAATCTCTGTCAGGTGGAAAAGAAACAAAAAAGTTTTTTTTTCTGTTCCTAGGTTGATGTTTCAGCCTTTCATTTGTATACAATCCCTTGGCTGTTTCTCTCACAAAAGAAAAAAAAAATAAAATATATATATATATATATATATGGGAATTGTAGATTAGATTTGATATTTTACTTTAGAAACCAAAATTCTTTTGGCAAGTATTTCCCAAAAAAGAGATTTCTTCCAAGTAATATCGTTCCTGACTGATACTGAAATATTTATTTTGACATGACACACTTTACTACATAATTATTGCATTATGGAGGATGAATTATGCAGCAGCTTCATCTCAGAGTTTTGATTGCAGAGAAAAGTAGTGTCCATTGTGTGGGATGAGAAGGTCTACCTGGACTTCAGCAAAGCCTTTGACACCGTCTGCCACAGCAAGCTCCTGGCCAAGCTGGCAGCTCGTGGTTTGGATAAATCCACTCTGAAATGGGTCAAGAAGTGGCTGGAGGGCTGGGCTCAGAGAGTGGTGCTGAATGGTGCCACATCCAGTTGGCTGCCAGTCACTAGTGGTGTGCCCCAGGGATCAGTGCTGGGCCCCATCCTGATCAATATTTTTATTGATGATCTGGACAAGGAGATTGAGTCCAGCATCAGTGAGTTTGCAGATGACACCAAGTTAGGAGCAGGTGTGGGTCTGTAAGAGGGCCCTGCAGAGGGACCTTGGCAGGCTGGATGGGTGGGCAGAGGCCAATGGGATGAGATTGAACAAGACTAATTGCAGGGTTCTACACTTTGGCCACAACAACCCCAGGCAGTGCTACAGGCTGGGGACAGAGTGGCTGAGAGCAGGCAGGCAGAGAGGGAAGAATTTCTGCCTAATGCCCAGTTCAAATCTGTCCTCCTCAAGCTTAAATCCATTCCTCTCTGTATTCTCACTACAAGCCCTCATCAAAAGTCCTTACCCAGCTTTCTTGTAGTCTCCTTCAGGGTACTCTGAGGTCTCCCTGGAACTTTATCCTCTCCAGGCTGAACAGCTCCAACTCTCTCAGCCTGTCCCCATGGGGGAGGTTCTCCAGTCCTCTGAGCATCCCTGTGGCCCTCTGGACCTACTCCTTTTCAAAGATGCAGAATTGCACTCCATGAGACGGCCACTTAGAGGAATTTGAGTTGTAATGATCTACTGTTTTTGTGGTTCCACAGCACATGAAAAATCTTGGTTGAATTAGAGATATAACTGGGAGGGAAGGAAGTTGTAAAAAAAAAAAACCACACAAAAACAAACCAAAACTCTTGCAGGCATAATTAGCAGCTTCCATTTTTTGGGTGTCTTTCTAAGCCAAGATCTTTGGGATGATCCAGCCTTCCAACTGAAACATAAGCACCAATTCTCCACCCTGTCATTTATAAGACTGTTTTTACTCTTCTCTGCTATGCATTTTTTTTTTTTCCTTAATATGAGCTGACACATTTATAAAGGGAAGCAGCCCTCTGGATATAAACTACCAGCCAGAGAAGGTGAACGTGAGCATCTGTAGCCAAGTCCCTTCGCTCAAGCCTCTTACCTTGCCAAAGCCAACATGGCCCAAGTATGAAGGCATCCTCAGCTGCCCTTTGGAATGCTTTTACAATACTCAGTCTTTCATATCATCTTTAGAATGTTTCTTATGTTACCACTGAGATAAAAGCCCTCCCCTGGCAGAGGGGAGATTGAAACTGGATGTTAGGAGGAAGTTGTTTGCAGTGAGGGTGGTGAGACACTGGCACAGGTTGCCCAGGGAGGTTGTGGCTGCTCCCTCCCTGGAGGTGTTCAAGGCCAGATTGGATGAGGCCTTGAGCAACCTGTTCTAGTGGGAGGTGTCCCTGCCTGTGGCACAGGGGGGTTGGAACTGGCTGAGCTTTGAGGTCCCTTCCAACCTAAACCATTCTATGATTCTGTGAGTTTATGAGTATATGATTCTATTCCTGAATTGAACTGTAGGTTTGTGTTCCATAGCAAGACCTGGAAAGCTGGATTCTGACTCTATAATCCATGTAACAGCTGCCACTCAGCCTTTCAAATCACCTTCTCAGGAGTTGTTTTCTGATGGTCAGGTGGAAATGCTGAGGACAGAAGATGTTTTCTGATGTTCAGATGGAAAATGTTGAGAGATGTGGTGGATTTTCTCTCCCAGACTGTTGTTTTCTTTCTTCTCACTTTCTACACACTCCTCTTAAAGGTGTTGATCTGTGCTGCTGTTAACTCCTTTTGGTTCAGCCCAAATTACTGGTTGGAAAAAAACACACTCTGATGAGCCACTGGCAGCAGCCGGTGGTAAGCTTGCCCTGAGAAAAATGTACCTTTAAATGCCATTCTGTACGTGCACTTTGGGAAGGCTGAGACTGTAGCAAAGAAATTCAAGGGGATGTGGTGTTTGGATTTCACTCAGTTATTGTTGAAAATCAGCTTGAGATGATAAATCCAGCCACAGCCACCAGCAATCCATCACCCAGCGGCATGTGCTGGGCTAAAATGGACTTCTGAGAGGGGCACAGAAGAACAGGAGCAGGAGTGAAGGGAGGCTTAGCTCAGGGGTAGTAAATCACTCCTAAGTTGTCCCTGTTGGTGTTGCAAGTCTGCAGGTGTAGATAGAAATGTGCTGTGTGAAGTGTTCCCCTTTTGGCCTGCCAGGCAGCAATCTCAGCTGTGTGATTCGTCGGATTTGTGCTCTGGGGTCGCACAGGTCAATTAACATGGATGGCTTCAGCTATAATTAATGAATCGAGATGCAGTTGCTGTAGAAGCTGTGTTTTGTTTTCCTCCCACAGCTTTTTTTGAGAAGTGAGGGGGAAAAAAATAAAATCATAGATTCATAGAATCACAGAATCATAGAACGATAGAATCAGTCAGGGTTGGAAGGGACCACAAGGATCAGCCAGTTCCAACCCCCCTGACATGCCCAGGGACACCCTACCCTAGATCAGGCTGGACACAGCCTCATCCAGCCTGCCCTTAAACACCACCAGGGATGAAGCTTCCACCAACTCCCTGAACAACACCTTCCAGGCTCTTGCCACCCTTGTGCTGAAGAACTTCTTCCTAACATACAGTCTGAACCTACCCATTTCTAGCTTTGTTCCATTCCCCCCAGTCCTATCACTCTCTGGCATCCTAACCAAACTGTTGTAATTTCATGTTAGAATCATAGAATCAGACAGGGATTGAAGGGACCACAAGGATCAGGCAGTTCCAACTCCCCTGTCATACCCAGGGACACCCTACCCTAGATCAGGCTGCCCAAAGCGTCATCCAGCCTGGCTGCAAACACCTCCAGAGATCTGGCCCCAAACACCTCCCTGGGCAACCCATTCCAGGCTCTCACCACTCTTATGCTGAAGGACTTCCTCCTCACATCCAATGTGAATCTCCCCACCTCCAGCTTTGCTCCATTCCCCCTAGTCCTGTCACTACGTAATAGCCTAAAGAGTCTTATGTAAAAATATCTTATGTAAGGCAATGCCTTGGACCCCTTTACAACTTCCTCAGAAATTAAAAATGGGATTTTATTTTTTTTTTTCATTATTTTCACTAGAATCCCCAATGTAAAAAAAAAATTTTTACCTCTGTGGTCTGAATGTCTCTTCAGGTACTTTTACATTTTTTTCTTTCACAAATACCCACACATTATTTTGTTTGGTTTTTTTTTTCTATGAAGTATAATTAATAATTTTTTAAAAATGCTGATGGCATAATGAATATTCAAAGTGTCTTTCCTGGGTTCACAAGCTGGGGAAAAAAAAAAAAAACCAATCTGTGAAACATAATAGACAACACAAATGTATTTAAAAGGGGAATTGAAATGCTTGGTGCTTCCCAGAGCAAACAGCCACTTGGGCTGAATGCTTTTCATTAGGAAGCCTTCAATTTTGCCACGTATGATCCTTTGACTGCGCCCAAAATTAACATTTCATCTTGTATAAACTCTTTTTATTTATCGCTGAGAGGGGATTTATCCGACATCTCTCGTGCTTCAAGTGGATTTGTTTTAAATCCAGTACTTAATTAGGGGTTGGTGTGTGCAGAGAATTTCCAGCGCCTGTCAGTCAAATGGAAAATCTACCCTAATAATAATAATTATCTAGCAAGAGCCTAAAACAAAACCAACCAAAACCCTGAAGGTAAAATCTTACACATCCCTGAAATCAATTGAACTTGTTCCTTGTTTCACTGAAATGGGTAATTGATTTTGCTGCGTGTTTGCCTTCTGACTGATTCGTAGGTTTCCTCTGCAATTTGGAAGCTTTTGTTTCAAACGTGGAATTAAATAGTCCCAGCGCTTGGCAGGCTTGAGATGTAATTCTCATCAGGGCACAGGAAAACAAACTTTAGCCTCAAACCTGGTATTAGGCTAAGCTGTGCAACAAAACAGACTCTTGCTGTGAGATTCTGTCGTGGAAAAGACTCTTACAGCTATGCTGAGTGTCACGGAGAAGACTCTTATGGGTATGTTGAGTGTCATGGAGAAGACTTATGGATATGTTGGGTGTCGTGGAGAAGACTCTGATGGATATGCTGGATGTCACGGAGAAGAATCTTATGAATATGTTAGGTGTCATGGAGAAGACTCTTATGGGTATGTTGGGTGTCATGGAGAAGACTCTTATGGATATGTTGGGTGTCATGGAGAAGACTTATGGATATGTTGGGTGTCATGGAGAAGACTCTTATGGATATGTTGGGTGTCATGGAGAAGAGTTATGGGTATGGTCCTGTAATGACAGGACGAGGGGTAATGGGTTCAAACTGGCAGAGGGGAGATTTGAACGGGATGTTAGGAGAAAGTTCTTCACAGTGAGGGTGATGAGACACTGGAACAGGTTGTCCAGGGAGGTTGTGGCTGCTCCCTCCCTGGATGTGTTCAAGGCCAGGCTGGATGAGGTCTTGAGGGACCTGTTCTAGTGGGAGGTGTCCCTGCCTATGTCACAGGGGGGTTGGAACTGAATGATCTTTGAGGTCTCTTCCAACCTAAACCGTTCTATGATTCTATGTATGTTATGTGTCATGGAGAAGACTCTTATGGGTACGTTGAGTCCAACCCAACTCCCCTGCAGTGAGCAGGGACATCCCTCATATGAGTCTCACTGTTTTACATGTGGAGCTCAGCCTCATGTTTGCTGCCATAGAAGATTGGTCCTACCACCTACTGTTTAGTTTTGTTGTGCCTTTTTTTTTGGTTCCTATCTTTTTACACTTACCAGAGAAATTGTCATGCACAACAACAGCCACAACAACAAAAAATAAGCTTCCCATTGCAGGCTGAAATTCCTTTTCTTTTCTTTTTTTTTTTTTTTCCTTTTTTTATTTTGCAAAAATAACTTGTATATGCATAATTTGCAAAAGGAGCTGAGAAGGGGCACTGCCTGAAGTGTGAATAAAAATCCTCTTATTCTAATCAGCACAGTCACTGAAATTTTATTAAGCTTTGCTTGCTGCATTTTCACATTTGGCTTCAAGGGAGGTGGTGAGGGGGGAAGTGAACTTGTCACTTCTGTTTGTCTACAGTGCCTTTATTTTTGCTTTGCTTTTTCTTCATGTAGTTCTCGATCTTCTCTTTTGAAGCCTACCTCTTAAATTCCGGTATAAGAGAAGCCATTTAGTGCCTGCCACAGTTACATGCTGAATAACAGGAAAATACTAAAGCTGAATCTCAAAAAGTCTGCACAAGGAGGTATTTTGAAATCTGAACTTCTGCATTTATGTTCCAGACAGAGATTATGAAAAGAGGCTCAGAGATGGGGCCTCCATCACCTCCCTGGGCAACCTGGATTCACAGAATGCATTGGGTTGGAAGGGACCTTTAGAGGTCATCCAGTCCAACCCCTCTGCAGCAAACAGGGACATCTCCAATTAGATTAGAGCCCCACCAAGCCTGATCTTGAATGTCTCCAGAGATGGGGCCTCCATCACCTCCCTGCACAACCTGGATTCACAGAATGCACTGGGTTGGAAGAGATCTTTAATGGTCATCCAGTTCAATCCCTCTGCAGTAAACAGGGACACCCCCAATTTGATCAGAGCCCCACCAAGCCTGATCTTGCATCTCTCCAGAAATGGGGCCTCCATCATCTCCCTGGGCAACCTGGATTCACAGAATGCACTGGGTTGAAAGGGATCTTTAAAGGTCATCCAGTCCAATCCCTCTGCAGTAAACAGGGACATCCCAAGTAGATCAGAGCCCCATCAAGCCTGACCTTGAATGTCTCCAGAGATGGAGCCTCCATCATCTCCCTGGGCAACTTGTTCCAGTGTTCTACCATCCTTATAGGAAATAATTTCTTTAAAAAACATAAAAAACCCCCAAACCCAACCAACCAACCAAACCTAAACCAAACCAAAACCAAAACCAAACACAAAGCCCAGCAAAAAAAACCAAACAAAAATTCCAAACACAAAAAAACCATAAAAACCCCCACAAAACCAAGAAAAAAACCACATACAAACAAAAAACCCCAAACCTGCAAACAGACAAAACCCAAACCAAAGGAAAACAGCTTAAAATGATAGAGTGCCACAGAGCAGTGTTTGTGTGAGGCAGACATTGGTTTGTATGGTCTTGATTGCATTTCAGAAAACCCAAATCAAGCCAATTCTTAATATTCCTGGGATGAACAGCAGCCTCAAAATTGTGGCTCTACAGCTGCAAGAGCTTGTCTCTCTTAATGGAACTTTCGAGTTGATTCATGGCCCAGCTGATTCAGCAGAGACTCAAATGATGCTTCCATGTCTGGTAGAAATGTGCCTAAGCAGTGCTAGGCAAGGGTTAGTGATGGGAACCGTATTGCTCGTAAGCTCTCTGCACCCACCTCTGCAAAATCATCTGTCTGTTTGTTGGGAATACCTTAGGAACTTCAGAAGAGTTAAACAGTCATTAAATCCTCATCCTATGCACATAGTTCCTAGGAATCAGACTTAGTCCATCTCTTGTTGCCGTTGTAATTTGTGTGCACTCATAGCTCGGCAACCTCAGCCTAACACTGTGCTCTGTCCTCTAAGTTTAATACCTTCTGCTCTCTACACTCGTAACATTTATCCCTTGAAGAGCAGGTGAATATGAGCCTGTCCAATTACCCTTCTATGTATTCAAGGACTATTTTTTTTCCTTGGAAAAGCCCTCTAAGATCATCAAGTCCAACTGTCTGCCCAACACCACCATGGCCACTAAGTGCTGTGTCTATCTATTTCTTGAACACCTCCAGGGGTGGTGACTCCACCATCTGCCAGGGCAGCCTGTTCCAATCCCTGACTCCTCCTGCAGTGAAGAAATTTTTCCTGATATCCAAACCTAAACCTTCTCTGGTGCAACTTGAGGCTGTTTCCTCTCATCCCATCAGTACTGACCTGGGAGAAGAGAGCAAGCCCCACCTCACTACACCTTCCTCTCAGTTTGGGCCACTGCAATATGAGAGATGTGGAGGGGCTGGAGCAGGTCCAGAGGATGGCAACAAAGCTGGTGAAAGGCCTAGAGAATAAATCTTATGAGGAGCAACTGAGGATGGTTAGTTTGAGGAATAGAAGTCTGAGGGGAGACCTCATTGCTCTCTACAGTTACCTGAAGGGACATTGTGGAGAGGCTGCTGCTGGGCTCTTCTGACAGGGAATTTGAAACAAAACAAGGGGGAATGGCCTCTAGCTGAAGCGGGGGAGGTTTAGATTGGACATCAGAAAAAGGTCTTTTTATGGAGAGAGTGGTCAGGGACTGAAAAGAGCTGCCCAAGGAGTTGGTGGAGTCACCCACTCTGGATTTGTTTAAGGGTGGTTTGGATGTGGTCCTTAGGGCTATAGTTTAAGGTGAATCTTGTAGAGTAGGGTTCTAGGTTGGACTTGGTGATCCTGAGGGCCTTTGCCAACCTGGGCATTTCTGTGTGTGTGTTATTGTGTACAGGCAATGGCTTCCAATAGTTGCACTGGTTCTATAGAACCACAGAATCACAGAGGCACAGAATGGGTTGGGGTGGAAGAATTATCCATTTCCAAACACCCTGCCATAGGCAGGGACACCTTCCACTAGGGCAGGCTGCTCAAAGCCCCATCCAACCTGGCCTTGAACACTTCCAGGAATAGGGAACCCTAAACTTCTCTGGGCAACCTGTTCTCATGTCTCATTCCCCTCACAGTAAAGGACTTCTCCCTAAAATCAAATCTAAATCTACCTTCTTTCAGGTTAAAATCAGTGACAGCTGACTTGGTGATCCTGAGGGGCTTTGCCAAGCTGCAGATTTCTGTGATTCTCTGTGAGTTGTAAAGAGCAATAAGGTCTGACCAGCTTGGAGACAAGATGCTGGGTTTGGTGTAGCTGAATGAGTATCTCAACCAAAATCTCAGCAGGCTTTTTCCCTCTGAATTTTGTCGCCTAAGAGCTTTCTTGTATGCAGTCAAAGGAGTGAGATGAATGTAGCTCTGTGATAAATAGCTTGGGAAATAACAGGAGGCTTCTGGAGCATTCACATCTTTATGTAACACCGCAGTGAGTAAATATTTTTCTCTGTGGAAGATTGAATGTAAACCCAGTGGGCATTGCTAAGCCTGGGGGAGCTGTTAGAAGTGGATAAAGTAGAACTCTTGGCAATGCTGGAGTGGCCAAGTAGCTTACTTAGAGCAAAGTGAGTTTTTTTTAAAGCACTGCTAAGTCATCTTCCATGTGTGACGAAGGCAACACTTGGTCTTGCAGTCACATTGCTGGAGGGCTGTGGCAGTGCTCCCCTCCACGGGACCAGCTGGGAGGAATGTGTCCCACTCTGGGATGCAGTGTGCTTGTCCCACATTAAGCCAGACACCCCACTCATTCAAGCCTGGAATCCACCTCTCTGGGCTCTGTTTGCTCTAGCCCAGAGCTGCAGGGACGTGTGTGCTTGGAATGGGTGTGACTGGTGAGGTGTGCTGCACAGTTCTTGTCCAGAGTGGTTTTGTGAAAGGAAAAGGTCACCACAGAACAGAATCACAGAATTGCTGAGGTTGGAAAAGACCCTTTAGGACTGGGTCCAGCTGTTAACCCAGCACAAGCCATCAGCACCATTGCAGGGCTGACCTGATGTCCTTCAATGACAAACACTGGGTTCAGTCTGGGCCCCTAACTACAAGAAACATATTGAGGTGATGGAGCATGCCTCAAGAAGGGTGATGAAGCTGGTGAAGGGATCTAGAGCACAATCCATGTGAGTCGCTGAGTGAACTGGGGTTTATCTTGCAGAAGAGGCTGGGGGAAATTCTCCTTGCTCTCAACAACTACCTGACAAGAGCATGTAGCAAGGTGAGAGTGCTGCTCTTGTCTCTCTGATGTAGCAAGTGAACAGGACAAGGGGAAATCACCTCAAGTTGCACCAGGAGAGGGTTAGGTTGGACATGAGGAAAAAGTGTTGAAAAACCCAGAATATAAGAATAACTTAGGAAGAATAACCTGGAATATAAGAATAACTTAGGAAGAGTGGTTTGGGGATTGCTCGTGTCCTTCTCCATGGTACAATTTTTGCCTGTATCAGATTTCTGCATTAATTAAAAATGAAACATAGGACAATGAATTGTGAAGTCTTCATGAAAGAAGTAGCTGTTAATCAGGCAGAAGTGCCTTCCAGTCCACTTACTCGTTCAGAGAACTGATCTGAGTAGGAAATTTTGACTGTATCTTGAGCTGCAAATGCTGCTGGACCATTGTTCATCCTTCACAAAACCAGGAACCGGCTAGAGCTCTGTTTGAAATTTACCCAAGTGTATTTCCTTCCACTCCTTTTCTCGCCTGACATCTCCAAAACAAAAATGTCATCAGTCTTTGTGCCAGAGGAACAAGGAAATATTGGAGTCTTTCATCATCCTCCATCTAAAAGAAGAGCCCAGTTGTACCAGTTGGGTGAGAGCCTTGGGGAGTGTAGAGCGATACTCACTTGGAGTAGATGATTTATGTCCCTTTATACTACTTGCTTTTGGGTGAATCCTGCACCTAAGTGAGGTGAAGTGAACAGGAACTACAGAAACCAGCTACCAGCTCAAGTAAGGAGGAAACTACCTCCTCCTCTCAGGTGTCTGCAGCTGGAGCCAGATACACAACTTTCATTTCTACAGATATTCCCTGGATTTTAAGGATATTCTCCTCTCCCAAATTCAAATCTCTGCTGCTTTGTAGTTTTCTGGAAGGCTCAAGTAGAGTGAGACTTTTCCTTCTGACAGTGTGAGATTTTGCACCGTGCTTACAAACACTGATGAGTTAGGAGCTGAAATGGAGCTAAAGAATTGGGGTACCAAGAATCAACAGATGGCCAGCAGACCTAAATCTCTTGTCCATAAAGGTCTTTTAAAACCAGCTCCTGGTTTTGATCAGCTCAGTTTGAATAAAAGAGTTCTCAAGTTTTGTTTACTTGGTATTGCAACCATTTTAATTGTTGGTGTAATGTTTCCATTGTTGCTAGCCTGAATGCTGTTGCCCTGTCATTCTGGGGTTGTGTCTTGGCGTGGGCTATTGTTGAAGGCAGTTTAAACTGGAAGGATGGACTTGAGCCACTGAACTACCTAAGTACATGGATCTGCTGGTTGTGAATGGCCAGGTCACAGGCAGTGTCATCCCCAACTGCTGTAGCATCAGTCATCAGTTTAACCCTTGCTAATCTAAGTAAATTGAAGTCCAAAGCTGTGGTCATGGCACAAGAGAGAATTTTGCCAGTTATTTGCCTTAAGAAGCTGGAAAATCTTAGTTTCTCCCTTAATATTGAAAAAGAAGGAACTCCTAAGACTGGAAAGAACTGCTGCACGGTGAAGGAAGGCACTGGCCCATGCCTCTTTGCAGACCTCAGCATGCCCGGAGCCTCTTTCTGTCTTCGGTTGTATAGAGGAAGCCAGAAATAAATCACATTAGTATGGCTCCTTAGGCATGAAAACAAGGAGAGATCAGAATCATATTCTATTTATTATTTTTTGAAAGCTGTGCTTTCTCCTTATAGCTCCAGGGCAGCAGGTACTTCCCTTTATCTGCACATCATGCGAGTCATTAACCACAGCTAGCCTTGAATAAGCAATGGTCAGTGTCTTTATACAATCGAGTGTGACATCCATCCAGAGAAGTAATTGATTCTGCCATTATTGATTTTACATAGTATCATGTTGTTTCCCTTCAAGAGCACTACTGAAATCACAGTGGCAGATTTCAGACATAATACATCCACTTAGCACACTCACTGCTGACTCTGCCAACGGCTGGTTAAAATGACTGCTGAGTTTTGCTTTTACTAATGGCTTCTGATTGCAGTAGCTTGCCACAAGCTTCACCAAAAGAACATGAGGACAGGCTGAGAGAGTTGGGGCTCTGCAGCCTGGAGTAGAGAAGGCTTCGAGGAGACCTTATAATAGCCTTCCAGTATCTGAAGGGATCCTACAAGAGGGCTGGGGAGGGACTTTTCACGAGGTCTTGTAATGCCAGGATGAGGAGGAATGGGTTTAAACTGGCAGAGGGGAGATTGAAACTGGATGTTAGGAGGAAGTTGTTTGCAGTGAGGGTGGTGAGACACTGGCACAGGTTGCCCAGGGAGGTTGTGGCTGCTCCCTCCCTGAAGGTGTTGAAGGCCAGGCTGGATGAGGCCTTGAGTGACCTGTTCTAGTGGGAGGTGTCCCTGCCTATGGCACAGGGGAGTTGGAACTGGCTGAGCTTTGAGGTCCCTTCCAATTTAAACCATTCTATGATTCTATGAAAGTGGCTGGCCAGCTTATCAGGTACTGCATGGCTCTTGCTGATCTCAGTGTTGAAATCTCTGGGACAAAGAAGGAAATTGAATTTTCTCCTCTCCCATCTGATAAACAGGACAAAAAAACCCTGCAGAGACTGGAAAATCCTGGCACTGTTATCCAACAGTCATGTGTGGCTGTTCAGTTTGGTATTAGCTATAATCCCTTTTGTGCCCCACAAACCTTTCAAATTACAGTTGTGCACATTAATTGCTTTCTTCTCCTTATTACAAGCAGCTGCATTTTGTATCCTTTTATTGCAGTGAACTCTACCTCAGGCCAAGGAGGCGACTGCTTGCGGGAGATAAAGCAGCAGAAGCACAAACAGCGCAACCGTTCAGGTCACTCAATCTCTTGTGCACCAAACACTTCCTTTTCTCTTCCTCTATTTTTAGAAACTTTCACTATATCTGAGAGCAAGAAAGATACAGAAACAAAACAAAAAAACCCCCAAACCAACCAACCCCTGGAATACAGTTATGATGAATGCAGCTGAAGAGCCTGGTAAGCCAGAAAACGATTCCAACGAAAATTGAGCAGTGCTATTCCAAAGCTCCTTCTTTTCCTAGGGCGAGTGGGAGTTGTGCATTGCAACATTTACCAGTGGCGGTGTGGGCTGATTTTAGTCTACAAATGATCCTTTTTTTTTTTTTTTTTTTTTTTTTTTTTNGGCTGATTTTAGTCTACAAATGATTTTTTTTATATTTTTTTTTTTTTTTCCCCCTAGAGTTTTATTTTCTGGCAGGATGATTTACAAGAACTGGAGTTGGGGTGATTATTTTATTGCTGGCATCCCCGGTGCCCTTCTCTGAAGTACTCAGTGGCCTTTCAGTTAGGCATAAAAAGCAGCTGAGGGCTAAAGAATGGCACAGCCACTTCTGGGCACAAACATTTTGCGTGCATAATAGTTTTGGCTGTGACATGTGTGTGCAACAGTTTGGCTGTGAGGTGGAGGCATGTCAATTTTAATTTCCTGGAGTACAACAAATAGTTTATTTTATTTTTTTTTTTTACTTTCAAACATTTGCCTTTTCTAAAAATTTTTTTTTCTCCTTTTTTTTATCTAAGCATTGGCAGCCAAACTTGAACATGGGCTCCATACTCCTGGTGCAGGGAAAACCCTGCACAGTACCATCTCTCTCATTAATCATTGCACTTAGATAATGACCAAATAAATCAGGTCCTTGGAGGCTTGAAATCATGGAAGATACCTGGAGTTTGCTGCGTGGAATGAATTGGTTGCTACCCTGCCTTACCCAGTGAGGGAGGTAGGATGAAAGGGAAAGGGAGCTTGGAATAATTTCCTCCTGTGTTCATTTAACTTTATGATGGCTCCTCTCCGGAGACCGTAATGAAAAGATAAGAGACTAATGATCCATAAATTTAACAGCACCCAGACTGAACAATCTTTCAGTCTGGCAAAATTAATTAACACTAAAACACATTTTCCTGAGATAGTCCTTTCAGTGATTTTCTGTGCATGTGAGAACTCAAAGCCCAAGATAAGAACATCACTAAACTTTTTTTGGAGTTCCTTTCCAAGACGGCAACCTTAAGCTTCCCAACCTGACTCATTTCTGCTTTAACAAGCGAATTGTGATGGGTTTAATTTGTACTCATGCTTTGTTTCTCCAGAGTAGTTCTGTCACTGATTTTAGCCTGAAAGAAGGTAGATTTAGATCTGATTTTAGGAAGAAATCCTTTACTGTGAGGGGAATGAAACATGAGAACGGGTTGCCCAGAGAAGTTTAGGGTTCCCTATTCCTGGAAGTGTTCAAGGCCAGGTTGGATGGGGCTTTGAGCAGACTGCCCTAGTGCAAGGTGTCATATGGCAGGGTCTTTGGAAATGGATAATTCTTCCAACCCAACCCATTCTGTGTCATGCTGTACCATTCAGTGCATTGCCTGCACACAATAACACACACAGAGACAATCACACAGAAATGCCCAGGTTGGCAAAGCCCCTCAGGACCACCAAATCCAACCTAGAACCCTACTCTACAAGATTCACCTTCAACCATAGCCCTAAGCACCACATCCAAACCACCCTGAAACACATCCAGGGTGGGTGACTCCACCACCTCCCCAGGCAGCTCATTCCAGTGCCTGGCCACAACTGGTGGTTGTAGTGCGGGTAATGACACCTGCATTAACTTAGCTACTTCTGCTAAGAGCAAACTCTCAGGGGCTTGTGCTTTAGTTTGGGCACACACAAGCTGAACTGAGTCTTGACTCATTCACAAGTGGCTCGTTCATACTTGCCTCGCTATAGTCAGGCTCATTCTTATGCCTGTGCATGCTGAAATCAGATTTCTGATGGCACTACAGAATCAAGGTTTTGGTTTGGTTCTTTTTTTTTTATTTTTTTTTTCCACATCATCTTCTCTGTAGCAGAAAAAAATACAACAGAGTGTAAAAGTTGCGTTCTGTAGATGACAGATAAAAATGTCACAGGTAGGAATTGTGCAGCAACAGGATTAACTGACTTACTCATGCTAAATTCATGGGATCAGTAGGATAATTATATAAATCTTGTACAGCTCTCTGAAAGCTTTTTGTGATTTGGACTGTTTTGGCCTTTTTTTTTTTTGTGTTGCTAGGTGTGGGGGTTTTTTTGTTGCTGGTTGTGGTTTGGTTTTGTTTTGCTGTCGTTTGGGTTTGTTTTCTCCTCTACCCACTGCGCTCCATGAATTTGTGGTCCTGTCCTTGCTTCCCTGCCTGCTTTTGCTCAGTTTCTAAGAAGCAATTTCTTTCAGACAGAAGCAATTCCTTTTTGCTGTGTAAATTCACAATATCTTATCAATATTTTGCTTGTTCTGCCATCACTCTTTGAATGTGACAGCACTCCATATATATATACACACACACACATGCTGCAAGCAGTGCTCTTCATAATCATCCCCTCCTCAGTAGAAGTCATTAAGCCTACATTGTCAAATTTTACCTTGATTACAAATATGCACATTTTCCACGCTGCTGGTATAAAATAAATGCCACGTGCTTTTATTTGCAGCTCTAGCCAAAGTGGTTGGTATTAAGGAACCATTAAGGAAACCTGAATCCCAGATCATTATTCATTCAACAGTCAAAAAAAAAAAAAAAGAAAAATTATCTGTGCATTAGATTCTATTAGCACATGCATAATGCCAGATATAATGATCCCATTAAATCAGACTTGATTAATAGTTTATAAAGAGTGAATTTATGTTATTTTTGGAAATGAAGTTTAATATTATCCCC
>VWZI01009396.1:139544-180014 GCA_013396835.1 Psilopogon haemacephalus
TCCCTCCCTCCTTCCCTCCCTCCTTCCCTCCTTCCTTCCTTCCTTCCTCTTTTTCTTGCTTTCTTTCTCCCTTTCTTTGTTTCTCTTTCTTTCTCACTTTCTCCCTTTCTTTGTTTCTCTCTTTCTCTCTTTCTTTCTCTCTCCCTTTCTTTCTTTCTCTCTTTCTCTCCACCCCCGAGAACCACTATTAGAAAATGCAGACTGGGGAGAGCTTAATGGAGCTGCCCTACTTTCTGGAGTAATTCGTTTTGATGGGAGCCTGGGTGTAAATGGTGGGCAGAACCCAGACAGCTATTATGCAGTTAATTATGCACAAAGCAAACATGTACAATTGCAAACAGCAGAATGCCACCTAGTAATGGACAACCTGAGATTTATGGTCTGCATGCCCAATCTGCAAAGGCTCCTGCTCATGAATCTCAAATGAACGGAACATTACCTAAATGATCCAGAATGAAGGATTTCACAGATCGCTCTCCCCTCGTCGCTACTTACTCCCTGTCAGCAGATTTTTCATTTGGCTCTAATTTATTGCACATCAACGCTATGCAAATGAGTTGGTCACATTTAAAAAAAGAAAGAAACCCCAAACATATGGCCTGTGCTTCTGATTACTGGTTAGGCATTTTGTTACCAATTCCTTGCTAGAGTAATCTCTTAGAATCATAGAATGGTTTAGGTTGGAAGAGACCTCAAAGTTCATCCAGTTCCAACCCCCTTGTGCCATAGGCAGAGACACCTCCCACTAGAACAGGTCACTCAAGACCTCATCCAGCCTGGCCTTGAACACCTCCAGGGAGGGAGCAGCCACAACATCCCTGGGCAACCTGTTCCAGTGTCTTGCCACCCTCACTGTGAAGAACTTCCTCTTAACATCCAGTTTCAATCTCCCCTCTGCCAATTTAAACTCATTCCTCTTAATCCTGTCATTACAAGACCTTGTGAATAGTCCCTCCTCCCCAGCCTTCCTGTTGTCCCCTTTTAGATACTGGAAGACTACTCTAAGGTCTCCTGGAAGCCTTCTCTTCTCCAGGCTGCAGCCCCAAATCTTTCAGCCTGTCCTCATAGCAGAGGTGCTCCAGCCCTCTGAACATCTTCGTGGCCCTCCCCTGGACTCTCTCCATAATAAATAAATGAACTTAGCACAAGAAACATGAAGTCTACGCTGACTACTCTCTTGCTTCCATCCAGAGGTGCTCCAGCCTTCTGATCATCTTACCCTCACATCAACGCTATGCAAATGATTTGGTCATAATAAAAAAAAAAAAAAAAAAAGGCCTGTGCTTCTGATCACCAGGTAGGCATTTTGCTACCAATTAGTTGTTAGAGTAATCACTTCTTTAATTATGCTGGTCAGCAGATGATGGCTGAAGAGCAGATGATGCTCGAAGAGTAACCGCAGCAGAGCAAGCGGCGATTGGAGCCGCCCAGGAAAAAATGGGGCACGTCCTTTTTTTTTTGGCATGTAGTAGTCATCAGCTTTCGGTTCCTTCGTAGGTGTGTTGATCAATCTGATCGCGGCTGGCGTTCGTCGGTGCTTCAGCCTTTGTGCGGCAGGCAGTGAGCAGCCCTGGGATGCGGTCGGCGGAGTTGGGGCTGCTTCAGGGGCGGCTAATGGGAGCGCTGGCTCTCGCCCCGCCGTTAGCCCTCATTACCTCCATTGTGCCTTCCTCTGCGAGCCGAAAAAGGGCTGCAGAAATTCATAACTAATTGCAAAAGCAGCAAGGAATCCAGCCGAAAGGCTAGATTAGTGTGTCAGTGAAAGGCTGCTCTTATTGGTTCTTTCTGCAGTTGGGTTTCTAGCTTGTCTCTCACTTTTCAGTCTGAGTGGCATATGAACAACCTGAACCTTAGGATGCGTTTCGTAGCTTTGCTTGTAGCAGCGATCTGTGACCATCGGGAGGGGAATAATTTGCATGTCGGAAGAGGTCAGCGTGTGCTGGTTTGAACTGATTGGAGAATTTGAGTGAGAAAATTGGACTGTTGGCTGAGAAACGAAAATACACGGTGTCACTTCACTCACAGCTTTACTGAGAAAGAAAAAGAATTGTTTTAAGAGTTATAACCCTGTCCATTCCTAGCTTTGTTTCGTTCCCCCAGTCCTATCACTATTTGACAGCCTAAAAAGTTATTTAACTGCTGTCATGCTCCCAGCCTGGCCTTAAACACCTCCAGGGATGGAGCTTCCACTACCTCCCTGGACAATACATTCCAGTCTCTCACCTCCCTCATGCTAAAGAACTTCTTCCTAACATCCAGTCTGAATCTGCCCATTTCTAGTTTTTTTCCATGCTTCCCAGTCCTATCACTATCTGACAGCCTAAGAAGTTATTTAACTGCTGTCATGCTCCCAGCCTGGCCTTAAACACCTCCAGGGATGGAGCTTCCACTACCTCCCTGGACAAACTCTTCCAGGGTCTCACCACCCTCATGCTGAAGAACTTCTTCTTAACATCCAGTCTGAATCTACCCATTTCTAGTTTTGTTCCACGCTTCCCAGTCCTATCACTATCTGACAGCCTAAGAATTATTTAACTGCTACCATGCTCCCAGCCATGGTTTTGGTACCCAGCAGAATATCCTGAGTAGAATTCCAGGGATAGCATGTGGCAGAGAGCTCTCATATCCCTGTCCATGGGAGGGATGTAGTGCAACAAGTCTGCCTTGGACAGTTCTGCAACAGTATCTCAGCAAGACTGGAATCCTTGATCACTCTTGTGTGGCCACACCCAGGCTACAGCCTCCAAAACACTTCCATTTTCAGGCAGTGGAACAGTGACAGATTCCTCAGTAGTCTGGACATGTCCAGAAAACATTAAGGTGATAAGCATGACTTGAGGTGACCAAAACCCAGCAAAAGAAGACTATTAACTGCTGTGTAGTGTATATGAAACTAAGCCAAACCATCTGCCTGGAGCCTGGTCCCCTGCCTCAGTTTTATTTAACAGTAAATATTGGGATTCCACATGAGAGAGATAGAAATGCATCATACTGTGAGATATTCCTGTCTGCAGGTGGATGGATGGATGGATGGATGGATGGATGGATGGAGTACTCATCAGATGTAGTGATTACACCTTTCTGATGCTTAGACAAGGAAAAACGATGTTTTCCCTGGAAAGAAAACAGGAGGATTAATTAAAACTATCTGTTCTATGCAGCATATTCCCCTTACACATCACAGTGACTCTGCTACAAAAGAGCTGCTATTATTGCTAATACTTCCCCGGCTGCACTGACAGGTGTAGTGAACTCTGTAATTCTCCTTGCACAGATCACATCAGGAAATTCATTTGGAAGGGGGAAAGAAGAGCCGTGGTGATGCTGAGATACATTGCTGTTGGCACACAAGCTGTTTTGTTCAGAGCTGCCTTGTGTGGGGGTTTTGCCTGTGACTGCAATTCAGACATGCTTGGGTACGTAGCATCGCTGATGTTTGAATTACTTAGGCGCTGTTGGCTTTCCAAGCAGTGTGTTCTGACAGCCCCTGCCCCCTGTGGGAAGAGGGGAAGACGCTGTGGAGCCACGATTTCTTTCAAGCTGTGTGTTCCCCTTACACAAGATGTTACATCTGACAGAGAAAAAAAAACCCCAAGCAAACAAAAAACAACAGCAAAAAAACCCCCAAAACCCCACAAAACAAACAAACAAAGCCCCCAACCCCAACCAATCACCCCCAACCCCAACCAATCACCCCTCCCCCCAAAAAAAAAGAAAAGAAAACCCCCAAATAATAAAAAAAACCCCAGACTACAAAAAAAACCCAACAAAACCACACACACAAAAAGAAAACCAAACCAAAATGTTCAGTTATAAAATCAGCAATAAGGACATACTGTGTGAAATTAGAGGGGATGGGAAAGAAACAAACTGGAGAAGTGGCAACCACAGGGAAAAAAAAAAAAGGGAACCCAAAAGTAAGGAGTTAGGTGTGGCTCTCTTCTGGGCCGGTGAAAGTTCCAGGCTGTAAATGTGACCTGCACTGCATCATTCTTTTTCTGCCTCCTTCCTTGCCTTCTTTTCTTGCCTTTTTGCTGGACTCCATCCTGTGACCTTCATGAAGGACTTATTTTCTCCTGTAAAGGAGAGAGGAGGACACCACTTCTGTCTTTGGCAGGCAGTAGCCCTTTCATTTCTACCTTTGTGCTTAAAGCTAAAACTGCAACTGTTCTTTACCAGCATTTTTGGCATGCATAGCATTTGCAAGATTAGTAGCCTTATAGTAGCCTTCCAGTATCTGAAGTGGGCTAGAGGACGCCTGGGGAGGGACTATTGACAAGGTCTTGTAATGACAGGATGAGGAGGAATGGGTTTAAACTGGCAGAGGGGAGATTGAAACTGGATGCTAGGAGGAAGTTGTTTGCAGTGAGGGTGGTGAGACACTGGCACAGGTTGCCCAGGAAGTTTGTGGCTGCTGCCTCCCTGGAGGTGTTCAAGGCCAGGCTGGATGAGGCCTTGAGTGACCTGTTCTAGTGGGAGGTGTCCCTGCCTATGGCACAGGGGGGCTGGAACTGGATGATCTTTGGGGTCCCTTCCAACCGAAACCATTCTATGATTCTGCGATTCTATGATTTTTACCCCTTCCCTTTCTCTTTGATCACTGTTCCTTTCCTCCCTACCACCTGAGGTTTTTCACATCAAATCTCTTCTTGTTGTCTCGGTGTGGCTAACTGTGTGGATCAGGTGAGCCTAAGGTACCTTTACAGCCTTGATTGTGTTTGCTGAGCACTGAGGAAAAAAAAAGGAAGGCTTTAAAGAAAGAAAAATCATCTCAGAAGCTTGCTTGCGAAAGAATTGGCCCCTGNCCACTTTGCATAGAGCTAAATGACAGCTGCCCTAGGCGAGGTGGAGGGGAGAGGGGGGTTGGGGGGAGAGGGGGTCAAGCCCTTATTCTTTACAACAGATCTATGGAAGCATAGCAGTCACCTGAGCTGGGCTTGAACTGGCACCACAGCAGCCAGGCTAACAGGAGGCAGCACAGCTGCACAAGCCTCTGGGGCTGCAGGGACCTCTGACTTTGCAGCTGCAACAATCCATGCCCCGCGTCTGGCTGGATGGGAGGGTGACTGCTTCCAGCCTGGAGCCTGCAAACAAGCATCCTCTGCTAATTAGCAACAGAGAAAGCGGAGATCAGAGGAGCTGGTGAGTGTGCAGCCAGCCCTCTGGCCAGTCAATAGGGACACTCTTCCTTGTTACGCCCAGGAGTGTGTTGCAGAAGTATTGGCAAACCCTGTCCCACTCAGAGGGAAATGGGGAGCTGACAGGGAATTTAGAAAGGCTCTTCCCTTTCAGCTGCTGGTTTGAAGCCTGCTCAGACTAGAAAGGGCAGAGCTGTACCAGATGATGGCCTCTCTGATGCTAATCAATAGTCCTGAAGTATTCATTTGCTGGCAGGAGTTTGTATCATAAAACTCACCCTTTAGCCATAGAATTCCTTGGGTTTTAGCAGATCAGGCTGTGGGCTTGAGTGGCCTTGCAAGAATGGATGGTTTTATGCTTCTGATTGTTTTGCTGTTCCTCCTCTTTTTCTCCTCTTCGGCCCCTGCCTACTTAGTTGTGGTTTGCAGTAAGTGTTGAGCTAGAACAGGACTAGGACTGCCTCCCTGCTATGAAATGAACTCAGGCAGTGGTGGAAGAGAGGGCAGAAGTGTCTTTGGAACAGGAGGATTTAGCAGCTGTGTTGAGATCCTAAAATGGGATTAGAATGACAGAATCATTAAGGTTGGAAAAGACCTTTGAGATCATCAGCCTGAACACCACGGTGCCCACTAAAGTAGCAGGCAGAGCAGACTTCTTGTTGGGCCAAAATGCAGCCAAGTAATGAATATGAAAGCAGAGGAGTCTTTGGTTCAGCACAAGCTTCCCTGTTCGTGTCCAGTTGTGCTATGGGGCAAAGATGTTTGCTTCTCTCCATCCGACATCCCCTCTGGATTCTGGGAGGTCAGCTTTGGGCTTGAAGGAACAATCTCTTTTGTCTGTTTGCAACTTCTGCTGGTTTCACCATCTGGCACGAACTGTGCTGCACTGAACATGTTCTGTCTTATCAAATTCTATTATCACTTTGTGCTTATCCTGCACTTTATCACTTTGCAGCTGCTCGTGCAGAAAGAAATAAGGCAAGGAAATAAAACTATTAGTGCTTTGAAAACCCTTTAAGATCTCGTGGCAGTCATTCCTGCCAGCACCTGAGGCCTCAATCCATGTCTCCAATACAGATAGCTTTAATGTTCCCTTTGATGTCTGCATAGTTTTATTGCTGCATTGTGCTATTTTACAGCAAATTGAGTATCTCTGGTTTCACCAAGCAGGATATCCCTTTCGTTTTAGCTTCCACTTACTTAGCTCTGGTTCTAAAGCATCATTTCTTTCATGGGTTTCCCTTCTGCTCTTTTTTTCTTTCTTCTTTAATTTGACCAGGATGAAATTTTACTTTTGTTGCCTGAGTTTATTGTTACGTTTAGGGAAAGACATTTAATTTTTTGGAAACCTTTTTAAAATGCTTCATTTCTTTTAGCTGCATTTTTTTTTTTCCCCCCCATTTACCTTTGATTTCAAACCAACATCATTGGTTTTGTTTGTGTTTTTAAATGCTTCTTCTCCCTCTCTGTGGCTTCTTCACTTATGTTCTTTAATGTACCCTATTTGTAGGGCAGAGCTTACTGTCTGCTTTCTTTTTCAGTCCTGGACACAGTGGGTTGATTTATTTGCTTTTGCAGTTTGTTGGCTTCTTCTTTTTTTTTTTTTTTATTTTATTTGCCTTTCAAACAGTATCAGATAAGAGCCTGAGCATCACGAAAATAATAAACAGGAAAGAATTCACTTATCAGCCCAAAAAGTATTAAGGGGAAAACAACTTTCAAGAGGCACTTTTGCAAACCACTGCGTAGAACAGCTTCAAGTCTTTGATGCATCTTGCATCTGGTAGCTTTGTATTCCAACCCCTGCTTCTAGCTGCACCTTCTGAAGCTTCTTTGGGTTCCACAGAGATGTTATATATCAATCAGTACTTTGGTCTGTTTGGTCGTGGTACAAAGCCCTACCTTTTGGCAACATCTCTGATGGGCATGTGCCTGATCTGACCCAGTGATCAAACTGCAGAAAAGAAGCACAGAGCAAGGCAAGAAGCTTTGTCCTTGATGCCAGGACAATGGTTTAATTTCAGGTATGAAGCATAGGAAACAAGGCTAAAGTGACAAATGACTGGAAGTGTGGAATCACTTCTAATCATGATAAAGCCAAAAGGAGACTGAAAGGATTGTCTTGAGGGTGTTAATGCTGATGCCAGACAATATATTCTTAAAATGAGCATCTCTGTGCTGGGAGAACACAGGAGATTTGTTTTCATAGCAGAACATGAAGAGTTAGTAAATAACAAGATTTATACACAGATTCCCCTGAGCACTGGATTGGACAATCAGGTTATTGATTGGCCACCATGATGGCACTAAACCTGAACCTCCTTAATGTCATCATCTCTAATCACCTCTTGATTACAGTCTACAGGGACACTCTAAAGCACCACAGACACGATCAGGAAGCAGAGGAGAGCTCTGATTGAGCAAATCAGTTCGCAAAAGCATCCCTGGAGAAGAATTTCATTTTCCAGGCCAGAATTATCATCCATGTGCCTTTGAATCTATACTAATAGCATAATGGGTGAGGGAAAAAAAATATATTTCTTGTGCTGACAAAAACCACCTGTTTCCTCTCTTTCCTCTGGCTTGGGATTATCAACTCATGACCTGAGCTGAGCTCTTTTGCAGTGAGTTAAAAGGACTGAGAGCAGACAGAGATTTTTAATGCTTATTGCTGTCTGCTACGTGGCTGTTGACATATGTAATTATTTAGCATCCTGTTTTAAAATGCTTTTAAAACTCTAGATAAGAAGAGATAATTAGTGTCCCTTTACAGAAAAAGGAATCCCCATACCAACTTCCCACAAATGAAACTAATAATATTATGGCAACTGAGATCTTAACAGATTCTGTTTGTGGCTAGAGCTGCAAATCAATGATACCCCAGTCTGTGATGTTGCTCTGGAGAAGAATAAAACAAGCCCCCCTCTAATACTCACTTCAGGAAATTAAATTTGGTATCAAGCTGTTGATGACAGTCAATTTTATTTAGCTTGAGCTAAATTGTGCTGCTGTTAGGCTGGAGGGAGAAAGAGAGTACACTCAGGGAACTGAGATGAAAGCAGGGAGAGCTCTTCCAGGCTGAGGCCACTGTCACAGATGCAGCAGCCCTGGCTTCATCCCATCACTCTCTCTCTGAAAGGTTAATCTGGTGCAGTATCAAGCCAATAGGCCCTGGAGTCTTCATGGTTTATAGGGTAAAATGGGAGGCTCTGGCTTCTCTCTTCAGATCCCCTTGGCAAAACCTGTGATCAAACCTCCTGAGAAAGGTAGATACTTCCAAGAGAATTCCAGCCCAATGTGCTGTGTTTCCTTGAAAGCTGACAATTCCTGCCATATTTGGCATGGTACTTGGCATTATTTCCCTTCATCTTTCCAGAACTGTCCCTATATTTGTGGGGTCCAGGACCTGTTTTTCAGAGCTGTCTGAAATCCTTGTCTGAACATCAGGAGAAGCTTCTTTAAACTGAGGGTGACAGAGCACTGGAACAGGCTGCCCAGAGAGGTTGCAGAGTCTCCTTCTCCGGAGGCTCTCAAAGCCCAGCTTGTGCATTCTGCTCCAGGTGACCCTGCTCTAGCAGATGTGGGTTTGGACAGGAGGTCAGAAGGGACCCCACAGTTCTGTGATTCTGTGGTTTGCATTCGTATGCATTCAGAGCAGCAGCTCTCTGCTCTTCACTTTCCACTTCTTTATCTGCTCTGCCCCTTTATCTTGGGGAGATAAAGGCATTATGCTGCTGCTGATCTGGGTAATCTTGCTCACCATAATCTAGGGATATTGTGTGTGTGTCTAACCAGCACCTGCCAGCCCTGCCAGGGGAGAGGCTGTCTTACTTATGGCAGGAGCTTGCTCTCAATCCCCTGCTGCTGACAGAGAAGCCAGGGGGAAACATGTCGAGACTAAAACTCTGGGAGATAACAAGGGGAAAGAAAGCTTCCCCTGGATCACTCTGATGGTGTGTGATGCTCCTCAGGGCTTCGTGAGAGAGAGCAGTGTGGCTGGGTGGGCACAGGAAAAGCAGCCAAGGGAGGTGGGGCAGCCTCTGATTTTATTGGCATGGGTTGGTGCTGCATGGCTACAGGCAGCGTGGATAAGAGAGAGGTGATTTTTTTCTCTCACAGCCTTGAGGAAGTTTCTTTCCTGATGCTGGTGTAATCCCAGATCCAGAGTCTGCCAGGTTAGGGAGAAAAGATACTTAAGATCAAGCACCACTTTTGGAACGTCCCCGTTTATTTTAAACACTGGAGCTGAGCCAGCCCTTCCCTGAGAGGTGTGGGGAATGGAGCAAGCACATCCTAAGCACATCCTTCTCTCTTAACCCAGCACACTTACCAACTTATCTACAAAAGCCTTCTGAGCTTCTTAGTAGTTCCATTAGTCACTGGTCATGCCTAGTGACTTTCTGTCTCCCTGCCTTTCCGAGGCACTTGAGTAAGGCTCCCAGAATATCTTTTGAAAGTCTTTCACTGGAACCTGAGAGGTGATGCAGCTCTTTGGCAGCAAATGTTCGACCTAGTTTGCCATTTTAACATTAACCCAGAGCATTTTCCTTTGTTTTCCTTCTGTCTGCCAAAATAACAGGATAGAGGTGTCCATCCTATGATGGAGGTGTACAGCCTGGAGAAGAGAAGGCTCCAGAGACATCTAATAGCAGCCAGTAGTAGTACCTGGAAGGGGCTACAGAAAGGCCTGCAGTGACAGGATGAGGAGCAATGGTTTGAAATGAGAGCAGAGCAGATTGAGATTGAATGTTAGGAACAAGTTCTGCACCACGAAGCTGATGGAACAGATTGCTCAGGGATGGTAGTTGAGGCCCCAATCCCTGGAGCTAGTCAAGCTCAGGCTGGACAAGGCTCTGAGCATCCTGATGGTAGCAGAAGTTGTCTCTGCTGACTGCAGGGGGGTGGGGAGGGTTAGACCAGGTGAGCTTTGGAGCTCCCTTCACACTGATTCTGTGAACATGAAGAAACTTCAGCCTCTTCTGGGAGTGATGATTAGGTTAAAATAAAGAAGGCAGGGGAAGAAGGAATCACAAACAGTGTTTGTTGCTTAGGACCAGAACGAGACCAAATGAATCATCGTTTGCTGAACAGGTAATAGTCAAATACTCATTTGATAAGCACCTAATGAGAATTGAATTATTGCAGGTGATGAGAGGATCCTTTGTAGCATTTTAATAAATGCCTTAGATCCAATTAATTACCTGGGTGATGCTAATCTATCAGAAAATACATGGTTAAAAGAAGCTGAAGAGGAGCTTCAATGCTACCTGGGAAAAACAGTGGAGGAGCTGTGGTAGAAGTATTTTCTGCTTGACAGCTCTACAGCTGGCCTTTTATTGTGCAGGTTTTTCATGTCAAATATGCAGAATTGCAGGTAATATTAAATTGGGCATGCTGGACTAATTAATAGGGCCAAATTGCAGAAGATAAGACCGAAATCCAGCTGGACTGTTACACATGGAGCTGTAGGGTAGCTGCTATAAACAGATCAATCTGGTACTCTCAGCTCGGCTGGGATGAGAGAACCTCACATCCCTTGCAAGATTGCTCTTAAAGGAAATGTACATTTTAGCACTTGGTTGTTCTGACACTTTGTCATGTGTGTTTTACACTCTGAGCGAGCAGATAACATTCTCTTCTGGAGAGCACATTTTCTCAGTCATTAATCAGGCAGAGCCCTCAGCTCCTGGAGAGTCTCAGCTCCGCTGCTTTGTCCTTTCCACAGGGCTGGAAAAACAGATGGAGCTCGAGTCAGGGAATCTGAGCAGCTGAGGGCCTCGCTCTTGAGACAGGTTAAGAATCCTCAGCCTGTCACTTGGAAAGAGGAAAAGCAGAGAGCAAACATAAATCTCACCTGGTCGAGTGGGAAAGTAAAATAGGGCTTGGCATGCTGTGCAAGCCATGCTTTATGTGCTTAAGGGAGGAAGGCTCTGACAGTCTGAGAAAGCACACCAACGAATATGCCTACTGATGTGCCAAGTACACCAGCTCAAGAGCATGAGAGAGTTATCAATGACAGGCAGAAGCACTCTAGAAATTGGAAGAAGCTCTCCCCTGCAGAACTCAGGCCACTGCTTTGTGCCTGGCTTACTGCAGCTACCAGACAAATGGCAGCACTCAAACGGTCTGCAGAGACTCATAGAATTGGCAGGGCTGGGAGGGACCCCAAGGATCATCTAACTCCAACACCCCTACCATGGAGAGCAACACCTCACACTAGATCAGGTTGCCCAGAGCCACATCCAGCCTGGCCTTAAAAATCCCAGGGATGAGGCTTCCACCACCTCCCTGGGCAACCCCTTCCAAGGTCTCACCATCCTCATGGTGAAGAACTTCTTTCTAATATCCAGTCCAAATCTACCCATTTCTAGCTTTGTTCCATACCCATTTCTAGCTTTGTTCCATTCCCCCCAGACCTATCACTCCCTGGCACCCTAAAAATTCCCTCCCCAGCTTTCTTGTAGCCCCCTTCAGGGCCACAATAAAGTCACCTCAGAGCCTTCTCCTCTCCAGATTGAAGAGCCCCAACTCACTTAGTCTCTCCTCATAGTAGAGGTGCTGCAGCCCTCTGAGCATCCTTGTGGACCTTCTCCGGACACACTCTGGCACATCCATATCCTTCTTGTAACAGGGGCATGCAGTGAAAGGGAGTAGAAAGGGATGTCCTTCTGTTACTGCTTGCTTGTTGTTCCATGTGCAGGCTGTTCACCAGCCTCCCTCCACCCTGGATGTTCTCAAATGGCATGGAGTGTTCTGGCAGGGAATGCACAGACTGGTGTCTAGCACACACTACCCAGAAAGAGTTATTTCTGTTATCTGCTACAACTCCAGCCAGGAAATACGAGCTGCTGAGACATTTTGCTGTTGGAAAACGCTCCAGAAACTAGTTCCATGGCTGCAAATCAAGACTTATAATGTCATCATAATATTAAAAAAAAAAAAACAACCTCTTTCTTTCAGTCCTAAATGTGAAAATCTGCTGTTGAGCTGACATGGATGGGACATAAGGCTGAGGATCTGCACTGCTTGATTGCTTTCCCACTGTATGATGCTGACTTCTCACCACGGAGCTTTGGTTTCTGAATTGTTGCTCTGCTCTCACCTTTGCATGAAAATGCTCACCTGGCCACAGGACCTTAAACAGTTGTTTCCCTAGGGAGGACAGGAGAAGGGCATGGATTGCTGATTCCTTTTAGCTAAACAGCAAACTGCTTGAAAACAGAATCATTTAGCTATTTTTTTTCCCTGATTCTGCTTCTGAGAAACTTTGTCTGTCTTTTTCAACTGGTTTGCTTTTTCTGCTGGTTTGAAAATAGGCAGAGAAGTAAGGAGAGAGAAATTCATTACTCTGAGCTTGCATACGCCCAGATTTGGGATCTCAGTGGCAAGCTCCTGACTCAGGACTTGAAGGACAGGGTTCTTTCTCCTGCTCCTAACCCAGGACTTGAAGGACAGGGTTCTTTTTCCTGCTCCTGACCCAGGACTTGAAGGACAGGGTTCTTTCTCCTGCTCCTGACCCAGGACTTGAAGGACAGGGTTCTTTCTCCTGCTCCTGACCCAGGACTTGAAGGACAGGGTTCTTTCTCCTGCTCCTGACCCAGGACTTGAAGGACAGGGTTCTTTCTCCTGCTCCTGACCCAGGACTTGAAGGACAGGGTTCTTTCTCCTGCTCCTGACCCAGGACTTGAAGGACAGGGTTCTTTCTCCTGCTCCTGACCCAGGACTTGAAGGACAGGGTTCTTTCTCCTGCTCCTGACCCAGGACTTGAAGGACAGGGTTCTTTCTCCTGCTCCTGACCCAGGACTTGAAGGACAGGGTTCTTTCTCCTGCTCCTGACCCAGGACTTGAAGGACAGGGTTCTTTCTCCTGCTCCTGACCCAGGACTTGAAGGACAGGGTTCTTTCTCCTGCTCCTGACCCAGGACTTGAAGGACAGGGTTCTTTCTCCTGCTCCTGACCCAGGACTTGAAGGACAGGGTTCTTTCTCCTGCTCCTGACCCAGGACTTGAAGGACAGGGTTCTTTCTCCTGCTCCTGACCCAGGACTTGAAGGACAGGGTTCTTTCTCCTGCTCCTGACCCAGGACTTGAAGGACAGGGTTCTTTCTCCTGCTCCTGACCCAGGACTTGAAGGACAGGGTTCATTCTCCTGCTCCTGACTCAGGACTTGAAGGACAGGGTTCTTTCTCCTGCTCCTGACCCAGGACTTGAAGGACAGGGTTCTTTTTCCTGCTCCTGACTCAGGACTTGAAGGACAGGGTTCTTTCTCCTGCTCCTGACCCAGGACTTGAAGGACAGGGTTCTTTATCTTTCACCATGATATAATTCCCATCTGGATTCATGATCATGTACCCAAAGAGACTCTCTAATGCAGGTCAGAAATGCAAATTGCCATAATGCAGAAGGCTCTTGGCTACTGCAGGGTCAAAGTATGCCATTAGCTCTCAGATGCAGGTCATTCAGCTGCAGTTCACAACCCAAGGATGAATGCTGTATCTCAGGGACAAATATTGTCCCCTAAACAGCACTCTGAGTGAGGAAAGGACAGCAGAACATGGCATCATGATGTGCACATGCACAAGCATATGTATCTTAAAATTTATTCAGTTGAAGCTCTTGGATTTGTCATAACAGCTGAGGGATCAGCTCACATCCCAAACTTCAGAGTGACCTTGATGGTTGAACTTGACCTGAAAGGTCTCTTCCCACCAACACTGTTCTATGATTTGATCCTCTTGCATGCTGGGTGTGAGTTTCTGGAGGTGTGTATCAAAGTGCACTCCCCTCCAGGACAAAGATGTCTTATGAACCCTGCCAGGAAGCTGTGCCTCACCACTCAGCACTAGCAGCGTGGCTCTGATTTCTGCTCTCTTCAGCCATCTTGCAGAGAAATGCTTTAGCTGCCAGACTTCAGAGGGCTTTCTGGGATCGTGGCTTTAATTTGCTCATTTTAACAAAAGCACTGAAGTTGCCTTGGGCCATATAGGGAGAGAAGAGAGGGGCAGGGGAAGTTCTGATGGCTCACTTTCAGCAGATCATTTATTGAAGGTTTGCTCCAGGATAGTTTACATATTTAAAGAGACATCTCCAGAGGGACACGAACCCTGGGCTCTCCTTCCTGATTGAATGCTTCCACCTCTCCTGATCTGCAGAGCAGCTACTTGTCCTTTGCTTTGCAGATGATTTGGCTGGGATGTGTGAACTCCCTCTGGAAATGTAGGTGTATTATTATCTACAGGTGTTTGAAAGCTGCTGTCCCGGATCAGGGGGAGCATTCATTAGCTTCCTCTCCCACTACACTCTCACACACTGACACTTTCTGTCAAAACACTTCTTGTACCCTCAGGCCACCTGACGAAGGATTTCAAACGAAGCAAGTCACCTCAAGCCATGGCTTGTTCTTTAGGAAACCTCACAGGGCTGAGCTGAAGGTGTGCAGAGGGCAAAGGCATGGTTCCAGGTCTTGGTTGTGCAGATGTGTGAGCTCAAAAGCTCAGCTGGCAGCACTGGATGCTTCAGCCATTCACCAAACAGCAGCCAAAGCACTTACGCTGTATTGCTAGGACTCTGTTGCTCATCTGAGCTGTGCCAGAGCAGAAGACTGGCATCAGAGGGCTGGAGCACCTCTGCTATGAGGACAGGCTGAAAGAGTTGGGGCTTTTCAGCCTGGAGAAGAGAAGGCTTCGGGGAGACCTTATAGCAGCCTACCAGTATCTGAGGGGGGCTACAGGAGGGCTGGGGAGGGACTATTCACAAGGTCTTGTAATGACAGGATGAGGGGGAATGGGTTCAAATTGGTGGAGGGGAGATTTGAACGGGATGTTAGGAAGAAATTCTTCACAGTGAGGGTGGTGAGATACTGGCAGAGGTTGCCCAGGGAGGTTGTGGCTGCTCCCTCCCTGGAGGTGTTCAAGGCCAGGCTGGATGAGGTCTTGAGCGTCCTGATCTAGTGGGAGGTGTCCCTGTCTGTGGCACAGGGGGGTTGGAACTGGATGATCTTTGAGGTCTCTTCCAACCTAGACCATTCTATGATTCTATGATTTGCTCATCCTTGCTGTCAGAAGAATCTCTGCTGCAGCTCTGACCTGGGGTATTTGTCCTTGCACCACTGATTTCCAAAATACTGCTGCTTAGGAGCTCTCTGAGAGGTATTCCCACGGGTGTTTGGCATGAGGGCACCCTGCTTTGGTGGTCTAGGGAGCTTCAGACCATAGATACTGCTCTTCTGGGACAGCCAGCCCCAGGGTCCTGAGCACATTTTGTTTCTGAGTCTGATTTACTCATCCGTATTGTCAGCAGCAACAAAGAAAGAGAGGATTTTGAAAGCCCAGCTCTAAGGCCTTCTCTCTCAAATTTACTTTTGATCTCTTCAAATTAACTTTTAAAGCTATCTGAAAAAAAAAAATAAAAATAATCCTGGTTTTATATTCTGGCATAAATTCATAAGCCATGGCAGAGAGTTTACTGACTTGCTGCTGCTTAAATCCAGTCAGGGCTAACGACGTGTGCCCAAAACATTTATTCCAGTTGTTGCCATCAATGTGGACAGGAAACACACAAAATGCAGAGGGGAAAAAATTGCATCTGCTGCTGTCCTGCAGCAAAGGTAACTGCTGCGTGGTGGTGGTGAAGGGTAAATGCTTGGGAAGAAAATCTTATTTAAGCAAGCAGAGGGAAGAGCTTTTTAAAGCTTCCTAGTCTGAATTCGTCTTCCATGAGTGTGTGAAAGAACAGATATGAGTGCTAAAGACAGTGAGCAAAGACTTGAAGCATCACTACTGACATCCTTTTTCGACTGAAGCTTCACTCATGAAACAAAATCCTCTCTTATACCACATTTTTGCCTTAGACCATTATGAGCATTATGAGACGTCTTAGAGCATAGGATTGATTCATCAACAATAGTGAAACCTCTTATAGCATAGGATTGATTCATCAACAGTAGTGAAATATCTTATAGCACAGGACTGATTCATCCACAATAACAAAACATCTTACAGCACAGGATGGATGCATCAGCAGTGGTGAAACATCTTAGAGCATAGGATTGATTCATCAACATGAAGCTTCACTCATGAAGGAAAATCCTCTCTTATACCACATTTTTGCCTTAGACCACTATGAAACATCTTATAGCATAGGATTGATTCATCAGCAGTAGTGAAACATCTTATAGCATAGAATTGATTCATCAACAATAGTGAAACATCTTAGAGCATAGGATTGATTCATCAACAGTAGTGAAACATCTTAGAGCGGATTGATTCATCAACAGTAGTGAAACATCTTAGAGCATAGGATTGATTCATCAACAGTAGTGAAACATCTTAGAGCATAGGATTGATTCATCAACAGTAGTGAAACATCTTAGAGCATAGGATTGATTCATGGGCAACACATTCCAGGCTCTCTCCACTCTCATGCTGAACATGAGAATCTGAATCTCCCCACCTTCAGCTTTGCTCCATTCCCCCCACTCCCTGACAGCCTCAAAAGTCCCTTCCCAGATTTTTTGTAGCCCCCTTCAGATCCTGGAAGGCCACAAGAAGGTCACCTGGGAGCTTCCCCTTCTCCAAACTGAACATCCCCAACTCTTTCAGTCTGTCCTCACAGCATAATTGTGTCAGTAAGATTTATCACTCCCAAGTGGAGGGGACCTTCTACTAACCAGCTAAATAATTCTGCTTACCAACATCTGCTTACAAAGATCAAATCCTCAATGAAATGAGTGAGCAGACTGGATTCCAATGGAGTATGTGAGAAAAAGAGGGAAGAGAGATTTAACCCAGTGTTTCCAAAGACATAATTCCCTGTTCCCTTGGTGCTCAGGCTGTCAGTCAGTACGAGATTTTACCCTTCAGCTTGAGATTGGCTCCTTGTAGATATCAACGAGGACTCACAGCATGTCAAACGTAGCTCTTGCTCTCTTTTCCTTCGTGTCAAATGTGTTGTGCTTTAATGTGGCTGTGAGCTCTGGCTGACCACCTGTACTGCAAAAGCACAGGGTAGGTTTTTTAGTTATTTACAAGTTGTTTTACCTGTTTTATGAAGACTTAAGTGACTCACAGGATCACAGCGTGTTAGGCGTTGGAAGAGACCTCCATAGATCATCAGGCCCAACTCCCCCCTGCTAGAACAGGACCATAGAATCTAGTGCAGGTTTCCCCTAGTTTCTCTTGCAGAATATGGTGCAGGGTCACATTATAAAGATCTTTCCCCTAGAATCTCTTGCAGAATATGGTTCAGGGTCATATTTAAGGGGTCTTTCACCTAGTTCCTATTGCAAAATATGGCGTAGGATCACATTAGAAAGATCTTTCCCCTAGATTCTCTTGCAGAATATGGTTCAGGGTCATATTTAAGGGGTTTTTCACCTAGTTCCTATTGCAAAATATGGTGAAGGGTCACATTAGAAAGATCTTTCCCCTAGCTTCTCTTGCAGAATATGGTGCAGGGTCACATTATAAAGATCTTTCCCCTAGAATCTCTTGCAGAATATGGTTCAGGGTCATATTTAAGGGGTCTTTCACCTAGTTCCTATTGCAAAATATGGTGAAGGGTCACATTAGAAAGATCTTTCCCCTAGCTTCTCTTGCAGAATATGGTGCAGGGTCACATTATAAAGATCTTTCCCCTAGAATCTCTTGCAGAATATGGTTCAGGGTCATATTTAAGGGGTCTTTCACCTAGTTCCTATTGCAGAATATGGTGCAGGGTCACATTAGAAAGATCTTTCCCCTAGAATCTCTTGCAGAATATGGTGCAGGGCCATATTTTAAGGGTCTTTCCCCTAGTTTCTCTTGCAGAACATGTTGATAGGGTCATATTTTAAGGGTCTTTCCCCTAGTTCCTATTGCAGAAGAGGGTGCAGGGTCACATTATAAAGATCTTTCCCCTAGAATCTCTTGCAGAATATGGTGCAGGGCCATATTTTAAGGGTCTTTCCCCTAGTTCCTATTGCAGAAGAGGGTGCAGGTGACATTATAAACGTCTTTTCCCCAGTTCCTCTTGCAGAATATGGTACAAAGTCGTAGTTTGAGAATCTTTCCCCTAGATTCCATTACACAATATGGTGCAGGGCCATATTTTCAGGGTCTTCCCCCTAGATTCCATCGCAGAACAGATTGCAGGTCTGTATCTTAAGGGTCTTATCCCTAGTTCCTGCTGTTCACAGAATATAGTGCAGGGTCGTATTTTTACATGCTGTAGGCCATCAGCATCCTTTTAATCCTTTGCACTTTATTGAAGGCTGTGAAGCTCCAGAAAGTGGTGTGTGGGGGGAAAAATCCCAGAAACACCTTTACTTTGTAGATGATGCAAAATGGTAAAGAAATTGATGCTCTGTGTTTTGCCTGCCTTGTCTTTTGTGTTTCCTGTAGACCCAAGATTAGCAAGATTCTCTGTTCCAGTCAGCAGCTTGGGAAGATGGGGAAGAGAAAGGGAAAGAGTTAAAGAGACAGCAGGAAATGCTGGTTGGAGTTACTCTCCTGTTAAAATCCGTGGCTATCTGCCTGTGAAAACTTTTGCTGCCAGCTGCAGCTGGATAAAAATCAGCCACAAAAGGGAATTTATCATTTATTTTAGCTGGGCTGAATGATGATTTCTCAGTATCACAGTTGGTTTTTTTTTTTATAATGTATCTCCTCGCTGCGAGGAGCAGATATTCTCCCTCTGGTATAAAACTGATAGGCAATAAATCTATTTAATATCTTGTAGTTCTGTGGGGCTCTGGCTGAGAATTCCACCCATACAAATGATGCTCCAGATCACATCCTGTGTTTGCTCACACTCGCTGGAACATCAAATTCCAGTGGCAACTCTCTCTCTGCTTTCACCCAACAGTAGTGTGTATAATAAGAGGCAGAAAATAGGATTCAGGGCAAGCAGGAGTGGATCCTTTGCACACATTATCTCCCTGCTTATCCACCTACTTACCTTTCTCCTTTCGCTAGGAACAAAGGTTACAATCCCCCAGGAGAAAAGATTTCTTTCTAGCACTATTTTAATTTCATCTTTGTGATGTCTGCATTTGCAAGTGTTCATTAATGCACACAAGCTGGGTTCAGTTATCCTTTTTATTCTCCCCTGTATGACACTTTTTTTCCCCCCTCTGCTGTAAAATTGTTTTTCAGTTTATTTTATTTTTTTGCAAGCAGGCTAGAAATCTCTGATACTGTGCATTCATAAATTAAAAGCTTGTTTTGTAAAAGGCAGGTTGGAGGTGCTGGGCTGGAGGCCTCTTCAATAAGAAAAAGAGGAGGGGAAAAAAAAGTCTTTAAAATAGAATTATAAAATCCTAGAATGGCTCAGGTTGGAAGGGACCTCAGAGATTGTCTGCTCCAATCTCCCCACCATAAGCAGGGATGCCTCTCAGCTAGACTTGGCTGCTCAAGACCTCATCCAGCTTGGCACTGAACACCCCCAGGGAGGAGTCATCCACAGCCTCTTTGGGCAGCCTATTCCAGAGTTTCAGCACCCTAGAATCAAAGAATCAGTCAGGGTTGGAAGAGACCACAAGAATCATCTAGTTTCAACCCCCCTGCCATGCCCAGGGACACCTCCATGCAGCAGAACCTCTTCCTTAGCTCCAATCCAACCCTGCTCTCCCTCAGCTTCAAACCATTCCCCCTTGTTCTTTTTCTAGATACCCTCAAGAAAAGTCCCTCTGTAGCCTTCTTGGAAGATCCCTTTGGGTACTGAAAGGCAGCTCTAAGATCCCTCTGGAGTCTTCTCTAGATTAAACAACCTCAGCTCCCTCAGCCTGTCCTCATATTTCTAGGAGGTCAAGGACAAATTCAAATTCACCAAATATATCTGACTGGCAGACTTTTTTTTTTTTTAATGCAATGGAAAACAAAATTTCTTAGTTGACATTCAGGTGCAGGCTACCTGCTGTTTCATCTCATTTTTTTTCCTGCAATTCACCTTTAAAAAATTATGGGATTGCTATAATTNACTTTTTTGTTGTTGTTGTTGTTATGGTTGTTTTCTTTAAGTGCATCCAAGGGCTGCAGGGAATAATTATGATCATCCTGGCTGAGCTCCTGCATAACAGGAACCACACAATCTCACCCAGAGACTCTTGCACATGACCTAACAGCTTGTGATTGAATTACTGGAGCATGCTTGAACTGATGAAAGTCCTCACATGGAAACAAGTTGGTTGTTCTGCAGAAGTTGACTCTCTGTTGCTTTACCAGGGTTAGATCTGTGGTGTCACAATGGTCTTCAGCAGCAGATTGCTGTGAGTTTGGTGCTGGCAAATATGGACTTTTCAGCCTGGAGAAGAGAAGGCTTCCAGGAGACCTTAGAGTAACCTTCCAGTATCTGAAGGGGGCTACAGGAAGGCTGGGGAGGGACTATACACAGGGTCTTGTAATGACAGGACAAGGAGGAATGGGTTCAAACTGGAAGAGGGGAGATTTAAACAGGATGTTAGGAGAAAGTTCTTCACAGTGAGGGTGACAAGACACTGGAACAGGTTGCCCAGGGAGGTTGTGGCTGCTCCCCCCCTGGAGGTGTTGAAGGCCAGGTTGGATGAGGTCTTGAGCGTCCTGTTCTAGTGGGAGGTGTCCCTGCCTATGGCACAGGGGGAGTGGAACTGGATGATCTTTGAGGTCTCTTCCAACCTAAACCATTCTATGATTCTGTGATTCTATGATTTTTTGCTCATCTTGTTTCATGGCAGAATTGTGTCAGAAAGACAACTGATTTACAGGAATCATCTCTGTCTAGTTATCAGGGAGCATCTGTGTGAAAACCCTGGAATATATCACTTAAAACAAGGACTGGGCTAGCACAGTGCCGTTGCAACCCAGAAGAAAATGATGTTGAATTGGACGAGGAGGCTGTCAGAATGGAAACTTGGGGGTGAATTTAAAACTAAACTAGCCCAGCAGACAAATCAGCTCAGCATGAGGTTGGGCCAGGTGTCTGAAATCCTCTGCAGTGCTGAAATCTGGCTACGTGCTGCACTTCTGACAATTAAGACCAAAGCTTCAGGAAGGCTGCATGGAAGAGAGCAACAGCACTTCTGACAGGCTTGTCACTGACAAGCTCCGTGCATAGCTGAGACTCTTTGGACTTTTTGTTTTGACTAAGCAAAGCTTCTTCCTGTTGTCAAAACCAAAGAGGTACCCAAAGACTTTGCTGCATTTAAGTTGGACTGTTCAGAGGAATAAGTTCATGAATTCTTTCCCAATGGTTTCATTAAGCCTCTATAGTTATTCTGTGGATGATTTTCAGTGGGTTTGGCTATTCTGTGAGTGATTTTCAGTAGGTTTGGTTATTCTGTGAGTGATTTTCAGTGGGTTTGGTTATTCTGTGAATGACTTTCAGTGGGTTTGTTGGTAGGGCTGTTGCTCTTATCTGCAAGCCCAAGGTGCAAATAACAATGTATTTGCACCTTGGAAGTGCAGAGGATGTATAAGGAA
Organism: Psilopogon haemacephalus; assembly: GCA_013396835.1. NCBI lineage: Eukaryota > Metazoa > Chordata > Aves > Piciformes > Megalaimidae > Psilopogon > Psilopogon haemacephalus. The sequence goes on from VWZI01009396.1 coordinate 161,113, forward strand.
GGATGAAAGTAAGGATGTATAAGAATGTAGTAAGATGGAAGTAAGGATGTATAAGAATGTAGTAAGAAAGACTGCTGGAGACAGTAGGCAAGCAGTGCTGTGGTCAAAAGAAGGGCCTCCTGATGGAGGAGTTCAAAAGAAGGGCCACAAAAATGGTCACAGGATGCTGGAGCATCTCTGCTATGGGGACAGGTTGAGGGAGCTGGGGTTGTTCAGCCCGAAAAGAAGGCTTCAGGGAGATCCAACAACAGCAGCAAGAAGTCTGCAGAGGAACTGTTTCCAAGGACCTGCAGGGATAGGACAAGGGACAACAGTTTGAGAGAAGGAAAGATTTAGACTGGATGTTAGGAGCAAGTTCTGCACCATGAAGGTGCTGGAAGTCTGCAACAGGTTGCCCAGGGAGGTAGTTGAGACCCTGTCTCTGGGGTATTCAAGGTCAGGCAGGACAAGGCTCTGAGCAGCCTGATTTAGTTGGGGATGTCCCTGCTGACTGGATGCCCTTTGGAGGTCCCTTCCAACCCAAACCATTCTATGATTCTAATGCGTGCTGAGGATGCATTTCCATAAGTGTAAACGATGTATGGAAGGAATGCGAGACACAAGCAGCTCTGCAGCATCCAATTGGTTGGAAAGCCTTTGATTAAGTCTCTCAGGAATGCATCCCAAGATTTTATTCTCCAGGACTAAATCTTGAAGATTTACAGTGTTGCTCAGTGCACCAAACTCAGGTCACTGGCAGTTAAGTCAATCATCCAGACACCTTCCAGTGCCAATGATGAAAGATGCACATTGGGATGATGAAGACTAGGGAACTAGAATAGACCAGCGCCTTTTAGCTGGCCAAAAATCAGCTAAAGCAGTTTTTATCTTGTCAGTGTAGGCAGTCATTAAGATGCTACTCATTTGTGTCTAATGCACTCCATGCCAGCTACAAAGTGTGCTGGGGATAGCAGTTCCCAGGCTTTCATTGTTCCTCATTTCAAACACCGGTCTGAAAAGTGGCTATGATGGTAGCCAGGGTAAGATGCTTATTTCACTGACATATGAGACATGCAATTGTGGCTCTGAATGAGGCTTTCTTACAGCTCTGATATCTCCTCCACTCTTTAACTCGTGTCACCTATCGCTCTTAACAGATTTTCTGACACCAGCTCCCAGTTTCTCGGAAGTTTGGAGATGATAATTCAGTTTAAAGTGACTGGAGGGTAACCCTGATGGATGCTGAGTAGAAGGTACACAAATACTGCATCTGATTTTAATTGGAAATGAGCTGATTATTCTGGATTAGGGCCTGTTCAGTTTGAAAGTGCTGTTAATGGCTGTAAAAATAGTTCTGTGCAGAAGAAATGCTGTGAGATTTTTTTTTTTTTCCCCCCCTCTCTTGGAGTTTTACTTTGTAGTTTGAGATCCAAATCTGTTCACTGTGCCAATAAAAAGCCTTAGAAATCCACAGACTCGTAGTGCAATAAGCAAGGTCCAGCAGGTAGGAAGATGGCAGGGAACTGGGATTGCATTTCTACTACTGCTTTGGTTTTGTTTTCACACCTGACATGTCATTCTATAGCAGATTTTATAGAGCATGAGGTGAATGGATATAATTAGCTTGGTTTCCTGCCATCTTTCCCATAGGTCAAGCCAATTAAAAGACAACTGAGGCAGACAGTACTCCAAACTGCAGCATATGGCACCGTGGCATAAAACACACTGTAGACAGGAAACAAATTGGCTGGGATTTTAGCTTGGAAATTTAATTGAATATAAACCATGTTTGACTCTGAATCACCTTGAAATTTCCTTCCTTCTCTTGGTGGCTTCTTGTGATCAATGATCAGAGCACTGTTCTGCTCTGGAGTCACGTTACAGCATCATAGGATAGAATAGAGTACAGTAGAATAGAATAGAATAGAATAGAATAGAATAGAATAGAATAGAATAGAATAGAAAGATAGAATACAATTGAATTGAATTGAATTGAATTGAAACATAGAATAGAGTAGAATAGAGTACAATAGAATAGAATCGATTAGAGTAGAATAGAGTAGAGTAGAGTAGAGTAGAGTAGAGTAGAGTAGAGTAGAGTAGAGTAGAGTAGAGTAGAAAGGTAGGGTAGAATAGAATAAGCCAGGTTGGAAGAGAACTCCAAGCTCATTCAGTCCAACTTATCACCCAGCCCTATCCAATGGCACTAAGTGCCCCATCCAGGCTTTTCTTGAACACCTTCAGGGATGGTGACTCCACCACCTCCCTGGGCAGCCCATTCCAATGCCAATCACTCTCTCTGTGGAGAACTTGCTCCTAACATCCAGCCTGTACCTCCCCTAGCACAACTTGAGACTATGTCCCCTCGTTCTGTTGCTGGGTGCCTGGGAGAAGAGCCCAACCCCACCTGGCTACAAGGCAAACATTATTTTCTTTGCCTTCAGATGGGTTCCCTGCTGCAGCAATTTCATCACTCCACCTTTTTCTTTGGTCATAGGCAGAGTCAGCTGAAGGCCAGAATTTGTGATTTGTTGGTGTGGTTGGAAATCCCCAAATTAGTTTTACTACAGAGAACAATCTTCCTTCTCACCCTGCTTACAAAGCAAATGAAATATGTAGCTGTCAGATTTCCTTGCTGTGTGGAAAATTATGTTAGCAATAAATAAAACTGTTTACTTAATTTTTTTTCTTGGCTCTAAGTCAGGTTTCACAGAGCTGTTCCATGTACAGGCTCAGGTTGAACAGGAGCTGAACTCTAATACAGGGACAGGCTGCGAGCGGTAGGGCTCTCCTGTTTAGAGAAGAGAAGACTCTAAGGAGACCTTATTGTGGCCTTCCAGTATCTGAAGGGGGCTACAAGAAAGCTGCTGAAGGACTTTTTAGGATGTTGGGTAGTGGTAGGATTGGGAGGAATGGATCCAAGCTAGAGGAGGGGAGATTTAGATTAGATGTTAGGAAGAAGCTCTTCACCACAAGGGTGGTGAGACACTGGAACAAGTTGCCCAGGAAGGTTCTGGGTGCCCTTCCCTGGAAATGTTGGAGGCCAGATTGGATGAACAACTTGGTCTGGTGGAAGGTGTCCCTGCACATGGCATGGGGGTTAGAACAGGATGATCTTTAAGGTCCCTTCCAATTTAAACCAGTCAGTGAATCTCTGGTTATTTAGTTGCTCAGTCAGAGTTTCCACTGCTCCAGTAAGCACCCACAGAATTCCTCTTTCCATAGACAATGGCACTGTGTGGATAGTGGAAATGCAGTTGCATGTGGTCAGAGTAACATAGCTGCTTTGCACATGTAGTCACCTCACACAGAAGATGAAAATCCAGAATAGAATTGCTTTTCCTGGATTCAAGTAGTGCATAAAGCCCTGCCCGTGGATGCTGTTTGCCAGGAGCCTCAAACGTACACGGGGATGCTCTCTGATGAGCAGGAAAGAGCAGAGCTTGTCTCCTTAATTTTTAATCTCAGCTAGAGGTTAGTCCTTGTAAAAAAATAATTATTATCAAATCAGATTCTCTGAGAGAATGAACTTGTCAAGCTCACATACTTTATCTGCTCTGGCAATTGCTGTCAGTATGATAATGCCACGCCAGCAGTGCTCAGGCTAAGACTTTGTCAGTTGCCCCATGATAAACTCTAGCATTTGAGGGAATTCTTTCAGCCCAGTTCATCAAATCGTACAAGTCTGACATTCAATATGCAGTCCTCAGGGTTTCAAATGTTCTTTTGCTCTTGATTTATGCTAACAATAGAAACACTTGGAAGAATTAAAGCTTAGTGTCATCGCAGAGGCCAAGTGACTCTGATTAAATAGGCTCCAGGAGTTGGCTGCGGACACCTGCTTTGAAGGAGGCAGTTTGGATGAGGAAGTAGAAGAAAGAAGGGGAGCAGATTATTCCCCAGATTTCTTTGTCTGAAGGCAAGGTGGATCTCCAACAGGTTCTTGCTCTTTGGAGACCAGGCTCAGGAAATTATCTTGCTTGACTTTAGAGGTCGTAGAATCATAGAATCAGTCAGGGTTGGAAGGGTCATCTAGTTCAAACCCCCCTGACATGCCCAGGGACATCCTACCCTCAATCAGGCTGCCCACAGCCTCTGCCAGCCTGGCTGCAAACACCTCCAGGGATCTGGCCCCAAACACCTCCCTGGGCAACCCGTTCCAGGCTCTCATCACTCTCATGGTGAACAACTTCCTCCTCACATCCAGTTTGAATCTCCCCACCTCCAGCTTTGCTCCATTCCCCCTGGTCCTGTCACTCCCTGATAGCCTCAAAAGTCCCTCCCCAGCTTTTCTGTAGGTCCCCTTCAGATCCTGGAAGGCCACAAGAAGGTCACCTGGGAGCCTTCTCTTCTCCAAACTGAACAGCATGTGGATGGCTACATGTGGGCTCATCACCTTAGGCTCAGGCATGGTCCTTTCCAGGGCTTGTTTCCCCTATGCCTTTTCAGGTGAGGTAGATCACATCTTCTAGCAGTTATGTGCTTGCACTGACCACACAGCAAAAATATGAGTGTCCAAATGCCTGTGAACAACGAGCTGAATCCTGCCCCCCACCTCTGTGCAGCTGAGCAGGGAGCGAGCAGAACAAGTATTAATGTTGGCAAGGAAAGCAGAGAGCTTGGCTGCAGGAGGAGCAAAGCAGTAATGCATAGAGATGGATCTGGGAGTCTCCTTTATTGGCACAAGCACATGATGGATTATATTGGAGATCTCATGGAGACTGGTCATAATTAAGTTCTTAGCAAAGGAAATGTCTTTTTTTATTCAGGTATATTTTTCTATCCTACCTTCAACGTACTGATCGTTCCCATTCCCTCTCAGTCTTTCACTTTAAGTTGTAGCAATCATGAGATTCTTTTTTTAATGCAGGAAACTGCCTAAGTAATTTTCTTATCTCTTTAGACATATTTTTTTTCTATGCTAAAAATTCCCTGGCTTTAACTTGCAGCAATCTTGCTTCCCCCCCACTACCTAAAGCACTCCGGGAATATTGTTCTCAAAAATATTCAATCAGATTTATCATCCTAATGTTTTACACATCCTGGTGCCTAAAGAAGCCTCTTAAAATCCTTCTGGATATTCTTAAGTGGGAAAAAAAAAACAGCCCAACATATATGACAAATAACCATGGGCAAGGTTTTGTTTTTTTCCTTTCCTTATTCACTATCTCATACTGGAATTAATATTATCTCCTGCCTTGTCTTATCTTGCCTTATAGCAGCCAGGAGACAATTTGTTGCTCCATGATGCAACTAAATGAGAAGGCAGAGGTTCTGTGAAGCAAATGTTTTCCTAGCTAAACATCTCTTCTCCCCCCCAAACCAGGGGAGAGAAGCTGTGGCCTCTTAACCATCTCCTTTCTGAACTCCCTACTCCGGTTTCTCGCCAAGTGAATTTGAAACGCCACAAACCTGCAGCTGTCTGGAAAAGGGAGGTTCTCTTTTCCTTTAAAATAAACAGCTGCACTTTTCACTTTTTTTTTTTTCTTTTTGGGCTGTTCATCCCTTGAAGCCACCACAACTGCTTGCACAGCACACACGAGAGGGCAATAGCGAGCTATAAATGCCTGCCTCCCAGCTTACCCTTGGCAGGCACTTCAGGGTCCTCTCCTCCCCTCACTGTAGGCTGCTCTCGCAGTATAAAATATTTTTGCACAATAAGACCACGTTAAATGGTCTGATTTTGGGTTGTTTTGGGCGTTTTCTGCCGTTCTCAGGATTTGTAACAGGCAGATGAAACTGGCAATGGGACCTGATGGTCCAGAGAAGGGACACAAAGAATGATCAGGGAGCTGGAGCACCTCTGCTATGGAGGGCAGACTGAGGGAGCTGAGGTTGTTCAACCTGGAGAAGAGAAGGCTCCAGGGAGACCTACTAGCAGCCTGCCAAGACCTGAAGGGCTTACAAGAAGGCTGCAGAGGCACAGTTTGCAAAGGCCTGCAGGGACAGGATGAGGAGCAATGGTTTGAAATGAGAGAACAGATTTAGACTGGATGCTAGGGACAAGTTCTACACCACGAGGGTGGTAGAACACTGCAACTGATTGCCCAGGAAGAGATATGTCTGGAACTATTCAAGATCAGTCCGGAGAAAACTCAACAACCTGATCTAGATGGGGATTGTTTGGATGTGATGCTTAGGGATATGGTTTAGGGAGAATCTTGTAGAGTAGGGTTCTAGGTTGGACTTGGTGTTCCTGAGGGGCTTTGCCAACCTGGATGTTACTACGATTCTGTGTCCCTGCTGACACTTAGGCATCACTTGGTGAGGCCCTGGAACAGGCTGCCCAGGGAGATTGTGGATGCCCCCTTCCAGAAGGTGTTCAAGGCCAGGTTGGATGAGGCCTTTAGCAACTTATCTAGTGCAAGGTGTCCCTGCCCACGACAGGGGGTTTGGAACTGGATGATCTTCAAAGTCCCTTCCCAACCTAAACCATTTTAGACATTGATGAATCATTCCCAAATACCAGACCAGGATGTCTGGATCTGATGGCTGCTGCCTTCGCTGTTGTCTGGTTGGAGGTTCCTACAAATGCCTGCTTGATTGTCCTTTCATTGGATCTGTCCAGAGGATCACAGATGCTAGAGATGAACTCTCAGGCTGTGAGCCTGGGACAAAATGAGGGTCTAGATTGGCATTGCCTCTTCTGCCTTACTTCTTCTGTGGTGCAGGCCACTTCTCACCCTGTTGCATAACTGACTTTTACATTTGTTTAAACTGCCTTCCATTGCATCAGGCTGCCCTGCTGAAGCCCTGATTGATTTCTGATAGCCTTTAAAGCTAACAAAGTAGCCTGCTGCTGTTTTGCAGGGCTGGGTTTTTGGTATCAGTTTTCTAACACATAACCAGATGGCCAAATAGTTTTGAGTGCTTCTGACTGGGAAACGCTGTGGGGAGGGAGAGAAACGCCCAGTATTGCTCTTTCGTTGCTTTTAATTAGAAATGCCACCACAAAGCATTCCCCCAAAGCTGCCTAGCATAAAGTCAGCAGTCCTGGGGAGGCAGGACTAAGCCCTGGGATCTCAGAGGATGCAGTGGTTACAGTTTGGTCTGGAAAAATCTGCTTTTGTTGTTGGTACTTTTCACTAGCTAATGAAATCTTTGAAAACTACCCACGGTCCACATAAATTCCAAAATAAAGCTGTGTTTAAGATTGAGAGAGTATCCTGCCTGTCCCTGAAGAAGTGCAAGCCCACCCAGCCACGCAGCAGAAGCCTCTGGGCCGCTTGGTTAACAGCAGCTTGCATGCTGGTACCTGCATTTCGTGTGCCCATCCATAGAATCATAGAATCAGTCAGGGTTGGAAGGGACCACAAGGATCAACCAGTTCCAACCCCCCTGCCATGCCCAGGGACACCCTACCCTAGATTAGGCTGCCTACAGCCTCATCCAGCCTGGCTGCAAACACCTCCAGGGATGTGGCCCCAAACACCCCCATGGGCAACCCATTCCAGGGCCTCACCAGTCTCATGGTGAACAACTTTCTCCTCATATCCAATCTGAATCTCCCCACCTCCAGCTTTTCTCCATTCCCCCTAGTCCTGTCACTACCTGAGGACCTAAAAAGTCCCTCCCCAGCTTTTCTGCATTCCCCTTCAGATAGTCCAGCCACTTCCCACCCTGGAGAAAGCATCAGCAGCACACATCCTGCCTGGGAGCTCAGAAATGGTGTGAGGCTGATGGATGTATTCAGTGCAGGGCAAGCTTGCTGGAGTGTCCCGGTGAGAAGAGAGGAGCACCCCAAGGGGCTGGGCTCAAACTTGGCCTGAGCTCTGTTGGCAAACAGTTCTCTGCTTCTGCGCCTTGATGCGGATCCAAACCGATCTGTGGCCTTTGGGCTGCTAATCCAACTCTTCATGCAGGCCGGTGCTGAGCAAGGCACAGATGTCCAGGAAGCAGCTGGCAAAGCTGCCTCAAGCTGCTTCTGGCCAGACCGATGCCAGGCTGCCCCAGGGGGATGTTTGCAGCAGGATGTTCTCTGCTTCAGCAGTGGTCACCCAGCTGCAGCCTCCCGCTCCTACCAGCTCCCTTCTGGCTTCTGCTCCATCCTGGCCTCCCTGCTAGGCTCAGCTTCTCCTGCTCTCTCTGGCTATCTCTCAGTTGCCAGCTGCAGAAGGGTGCTGATTGAGGTGGGGGTCAGGCACAGCCTCCTCGGCAATCTCTCCCTGCAGACTGTTGCAACTGCTGTTTGTCTCTGCCCCAATTAGAAAATCAAACAGCTTTTCTCAGCCTGGGCTTCATCCCACAGTTCCCACATGCATCTTCTTTTAGCAACTGGTTATCCTTCTGCTGATGGCACGGTCTCCAGCAAAATCTGTCTCCTCTCATTACCCACCAAGGGAAAGCCCAGGGAACCTCAGCAGCTCGTGCCCAGCTCGGTGGATGGATTTGCTGCTCTGTGTTTTCAAAACACAGTGAAATAATAATTATCCCTCGCTGCTCTCTTTGTGGTTCTTAGATAATACTGCCCTCGCTCAGGGAGAAACAGCATCTGTTAAACCCAACTCACACGCTGAGGCAGTGTCAGCCTGGGAGCTCAGGAGGTTCTGCCTTTTGGCCTCCTGCTCAGTCTCTCAGACCGTTTAACCTCCTCGGGAAGCAGGAAAACCACCACTTCAGAACTGCCTCTAATGAGATGCATCGGGCTCTTCGAGAGGGGAAACAGTAAAAAGTCTCAGGAAGAGGGCTGTGAGAAAACCCAAACATCCAGCCAGTTACCCATCTGCACAGGGCCAGGCTCGCTCTGGAGCTGCTCAGTCAGGATATTGCCAATGAGTCTCATTTCAAGCAAACTGTTCATTAAGGGTTTGGCTGCATTTTCCTCGCTGCTCCTGTGCCTGCTTTCACAGGTCCTTCTGCAAAGTTGTGCCATAGTTTGATGTGCAGTACCACAGCCTGACCCCAGGCCAGCTGACAGGTGCCACGGTTGTGACACTGCAACGTTTTTAATGCAGACCAAACACCCCTGGAGTGGGAGAATGCTCCAAATGCCAGGGTTTGCTCTCCTTCAAAGCCAGCAGTCAAATGCATGCTAGCAATTTGCAGGCAATAATGCAGCCAGTCGAATCGTGTGGCTGGCTGAATTGTCCTGAGAGTGTGGTAAAAAGCAAAGCAAAAAAAAAAAAAAAAAAAAAAAAAAAAAAAAAAAAAAAAAAAAAAAACCAAAACCCAAAGCTTCATTTTTGTGTAACCTTACACATGAGTTTTGGAGCCCATTGCAGTCAGTTTTGAAAGCGAGGGCTAAAGGGGGAGTCAGATGGAAATGGCAGAGTACATTACATAGGTCATAAAACCATGCAGTGGTTTGTGTTGGAAGGGACCTCCAAAGGGCATCCAGTCCAACCCCCCTGCAGTCAGCAGGGACATCTTGCACTACATCAGCTTGCTCTGAGCCTTGTCCAGCCTGACCTTGAGTAGTTCCAGGGATGGGACCTCAACTACCACCCTTGGGAAATCTGTTGCAGTGTTTTACTACCCTTATGATGTAGAACTTGTTCTTCACATCCAATCTAAATTTGCTCTTCTCTCATTTCAAACCATTGCCTTTTGTCCTATCCCTGCAGGTCTTTGCAAGCAATCTCTCCCCATCCTTCTTGTGGACCTCATCAGGTACTGGCAGGCTGCTATAAGGTGTCCCTGGAACCTTCTCTTTCCAGGCTGAGCACCCCCAGCTCCCTCATCCTGTCCATCTCCCTTATCATTTTCAAAGCCCTTGCCTGGACCCTCTCCATCAGGTCCACGTCCTTCTCTTGAAGAAGCTGCTTCATTTCCCTGCTAGCATATTCTGCTAGAGGAGAAGAATCTAAACTAATGCATGATAGCAGAAGAACTAAAATGCTAAACATAGGCTGCCTGGAAAGGACTCAGGCACAAGCAAGGCAGTGTTAGTACTTCCAGGCCCACAAATTTACCATCAGCAGGATGAGCTTCCTTGGGGTGCCCACAAATTAACCTTCTAAAAATCACAGGAGCAAAAGCATGTCACTGAAACCTAGGCAAAGGTCAGGCAGCTCTGAGGGGGCATCCTACTGTGCTCCTGAAGGCATAGCATCATTTACCATACCCCATCATTTAGGGATTGTGCTGTTGGAGAGGATTATCCACTGCTGCTGGGGGTGTGTTAAGGATAGGTGTATCTGTTGCCTCAGATTGTCCACTGCTGGTGGGGGTGTGTTAAGGATAGGTGTATCTGTTGCTTGAGATTGTCCACTGCTTCTGGGGGTGTATTAAGGATAAGTGCATGTGTTGCTTCAGGTTGTCCACTGTTAGTGGGGGTGTGTTAAGAATAGGTGCATCTGTTACCTCAGATTGTCCACTGCTGGTGTGGGTGTGTTAAGGAAAGGTATATCTGTTGTTTGAGATTATCTGCTGCTGGTGTAGAATGTTTTAAGGATAGGTGTATCTGTTGCTTCAGGTTGTCCACTGTTGGTGGGTGTGTGTTAAGAATAGGTGTATCTGTTACCTCAGATTGTCCACTGCTGGTGTGGGTGTGTTAAGGAAAGGTGTCTCTGTTGTTTGAGATTATCCACTGCTGGTGTAGAATGTTTTAAGGGTAGGTGTATCTGTTGCTTCAGATTATCCACTGCTGGTGTAGAATGTTTTAAGGGTAGGTGTATCTGTTGCTTCAGATTATCCACTGCTGGTGTAGAATGTTTTAAGGGTAGGTGTATCTGTTGCTTCAGATTATCCACTGCTGGTGTAGAATGTTTTAAGGGTAGGTGTATCTGTTGCTTCAGATTATCCACTGCTGGTGTAGAATGTTTTAAGGGTAGGTGTATCTGTTGCTTCAGATTATCCACTGCTGGTGTAGAATGTTTTAAGGATAGGTGTATCTGTTGCTTCAGATTATCCACTGCTGGTGTAGAATGTTTTAAGGATAGGTGTATCTGTTGCTTCAGATTATCCACTGCTGGTGTAGAATGTTTTAAGGATAGGTGTATCTGTTGCTTCAGATTATCCACTGCTGGTGTAGAATGTTTTAAGGATAGGTGTATCTGTTGCTTCAGATTATCCACTGCTGGTGTAGAATGTTTTAAGGATAGGTGTATCTGTTGCTTCAGATTATCCACTGCTGGTGTAGAATGTTTTAAGGATAGGTGTATCTGTTGCTTCAGATTATCCACTGCTGGTGTAGAATGTTTTAAGGATAGGTGTATCTGTTGCTTCAGATTATCCACTGCTGGTGTAGAATGTTTTAAGGATAGGTGTATCTGTTGCTTCAGATTATCCACTGCTGGTGTAGAATGTTTTAAGGATAGGTGTATCTGTTGCTTCAGATTATCCACTGCTGGTGTAGAATGTTTTAAGGATAGGTGTATCTGTTGCTTCAGATTATCCACTGCTGGTGTAGAATGTTTTAAGGATAGGTGTATCTGTTGCTTCAGATTATCCACTGCTGGTGTAGAATGTTTTAAGGATAGGTGTATCTGTTGCTTCAGATTATCCACTGCTGGTGTAGAATGTTTTAAGGATAGGTGTATCTGTTGCTTCAGATTATCCACTGCTGGTGGAGGTGTGTTAAGGATAGGTGTATCCATTGCTTGAGATAGAAGACTTGGGTGCAGCAACCTGCGCACAGATTAAGCTTCAGAAGCCTCCAGTTTAATGCTGTCACTTCTTGAAGACTGTGTCCTTAATCTTTGCAGCAGTGGGCAGCTGCATTTTTGAATGATAGGCACAGGAGAAGAGAAAAAAAAGCCATGCAAGTGCCCTTTCCCCCCCTCCCCATCTTCCCTGAAGACAGTTTTGTATCCTAGGATGGGTTGAAAGCCAGGCTTTAAGAGCACAGATGTGCAGTATCTTTTGTGGAACGTGAATATGATCTTCCTATGTACCACTGAGCACGAAAGAGATGTTTTGCTCTTTCCTCCATGCATCACTTGTCACCACTTAAATACAAATTGCAAGCGTTTTGGAAGGCGAATGCATGCCCAGAAGGATTTTCCCATCCTTCAGAGATCAAGGTGCCTGTTGTAAATTGACCTGAGTCCACTCTTTTCAATTGGCAGGGTTTTTCTCTCCTGCTTCTGGATGGTATGCATCACCAGGCAGCATGTCAGCAACTCCATGAATAAATGGGGTTATACATAAAAGAAAAAAATCTAAATAATTAAATCTCCTTATTTGAGCATCTGTCTGCTTGTAACTCCACAAATGGCATGGTCCCAAACTGGGTAAAATGCTTTAGGTTACCACACAAGATTCACCGTGGCGTTAAGCATGATTTCTCCCATTAAATTTCATCACTGGAGAAGAGAAAAAGGTTTGTTTTCTTTCATTTTGGTTTGGTGGGTTTTTTTTTTTTGTTTTTTTTTTGGTTGTTGTTATTGTTGTCCTATGTCCTGCACAATAACAGGTTAAGCATCCAGAGGTGTTGCTAAATGCCATCCTCTGAATGGATTTCACACACTGGTGGTGGTCTGGTTTCTGGGAGGCTCACTGCTGCTCCTGGGCTGCTTCCTTGTCCAAGTCCTGCCACACTTTAGCGTAGTTGAAGGGGTAGAAAGTCATCTTTCAGCTGATGGCACTTATAGAATGTGCAGTATCTCTTGTGGAACATGTATGTGATCTTCCCATGTACCACTGAGCACGAAAGGGATGTTTTGCTCTCAAGATTTAGATGCTTCTGAATGAAGGCCTTCTCTTCTCCAGGCTTCAGAGCCCCAACTCTCTCAGCCTGTCCTCAGAGCAGAGCTGCTGCAGCCCTCTCAGCATCTTGGTGGCCTACTCTGGGCTGGCTCAAACACTTTCATGTCCTGCTTGTGCTGGGGGCTGCAGAGCTGCAGACAGTGCTGCAGGTGAGGTGTGAGGAGAGCAGAGCAAAGGGGCAGAATCCCCTCCCTTGCCCTGCTGCCCACAGCTGCTCTTGCTGCAGCCCAGCACACAGTTGCTGTCTGGGCTGCACTCACACTGCAGCCTCATCTTGAGCTTTGCATCAGCCCAGGCCCCCAGGTCCTGTTCCTCAGGGCTGCTCTCAGCCATTCCCCACCCAGCCTGGACTTGTGCTTGGGATTGCACCCACCCAGGTGCTTGGCCTTGTTGAATGTCATGAGGCTGACAGGTTTGGGTCCATGACCACTCCCTGGCGAGCTTACTCTGCTGCTTGACAACTTCTTCAGGGAAGAATTTTCTTCTAATGACCAGTCTGAACTTTCTCTGACATGGCTGTAAGCCAGTCCCTGCATCCCATCACCAGACATCAAAGATGAGATCAGAATGGCTGTGGTCTTTACTTTTACTCTGAAGGTCCCCAGCAAGAGCCCTGAGAAAATCTTTGCACAGAGGACTCAAAACGTTAAGTTTCACTCCAATCCAGACACAGGTTTGGCATTGCTGGCCTGCCTGCGACAGAACAGAAAGGTAGGGAGTCTGTGTGGAAGTGGGAGAGAGTCCTCTGAGTCCAGACTTCAGTGCAGTTGTCTCCTTGTGCTCACTTAAAGGTGTTCTGCCAAGGAAAAAGTGAACGAGACGAGCCAGAGCCTTTGAACTGTTCTCATCCTGACTGCCGCCAGAGTCTCTTTTATTCGCTGTTCACATCTGTCCAGGCACACCTCCAGATCGCCCAGCTGAGTGCTGCGTGAGACAGCACTCCTATGTGGACTAAAGGAAGGTCACGAGGGGGGAAAAAAACACAGCTTAATGATTTTGGTCTTGTTTGCTTTCTGTTTCCTTCCGTCTTTTGGAGGGCAGTGGGATTTCACTCACAGTGCTTCCGAATTTAACAGTCTCTCTCTGGATCCGTATATCTGAGATGCGCTCGCTAGGAAAGCACACCTCAAGCCTTCAGTGCTAAGCTGGGACGTGGCCCTTTTGTACTGCACTGGTAGAGGAGGAGGACTAGAAGGGTGTGCTGGTTTAGCTGGGACAGAATCCCAGCCCAGCCACGGGCTGCAGGCCATCAGCAGCTCTCAGTCAGCCAGGACAGCAGACTGGAGCTGGCTAAAGGTGGATCCCAAACCATCAGCATCACAGAAAGGGGGAAGTTTGCTAGGAGGAGCCCCTTGCTAGAGCCTCCTGCTTGTGCTTCCCCTCCTCCTGCTCCTCTTCCTTCTCCTGCTTTTGAGGATCTGCCTTAGAATCATTGAATGGTTTAGGTTGGAAGGGACCTCAAAGCTCAGCCAGTTCCAACCCCCCCTGTGCCATAGGCAGGGACACCTCCCACTAGATCAGGTCGCTCAAGGCCTCATCCAGCCTGGCCTTGAACACCTCCAGGGAGAGAGCAGCCACAGCCTCCCTGGGCAACCTGTGCCACTGTCTCACCACCATCACTGTGAAGAATTTTTTCCTAACATTCCATTTAAATCTCCCTTCCACCAGCTAAACCCATTCCTCCTCATCCTGTCATTGCAAGACCTTGTCAACACTCCCCACCCATCCCTCCTGTATCCCCCTTCAGATATTGGAAGGCTACTATAAGGTCTCCTGGCAGCCTTCTCTTCTTCAGGATGCAGAGCCCCAACTCTCTCAGCCTGTCCTCAGAGCAGAGCTGCTGCAGCCCTCTGAGCATCTTGGTGGCCTCCTCTGGACTGGCTCCAACAGTTCCATGTCCTTCCTGTGCTGGGGGCTGCACACAGTGCTGCAGGTGGAGTGTTCCACATTGGTTTGGCAGCAGTGATTGATCTTAAGTAGTTTTTAATCTCATCAGCAAACACTGCCAGGTATAACACGAAGATCTTTACCTCCCCTTTTTATGTTGAGCTACTTTGCTCTCAATGCCTTCCCCCCTTCAGAAACATTTCTGCATTTTAAGCAGGTGGCTAAAAAAAAAAAAATAAATGCCTTAATAAACAGCTTCTGACTCAGTAACCAATGGCTTCAACCTCAGCTCCTTGGTGGCTTAAAAACAAGTGTTTATTTAGAAAATGCCTTCAGCAAGGATACGTTTTGGGATTTATTATATGTCACAGATTAAATTATGTCTTGTTTATTCTCTTCACTTAAAATGCATAATTAATATTGCACAGTGTGTTTGGGTTAGGAGTTACACTGCACTCCTTGCTTAATTTTAGAAGCCTTTAAAGTGATCTTAGCCAGACTTAGCCTCAGTACTCTCTCAGAGCTCAACCCATAAATCAGGTTAAATGTCTGAGTCAGGGAACTTTAAAGCTGCTTTTAAATCCAGAACACTGGCAAAATTCCATTTTTGATCTGGGGCTACAGTAGCTTGTCAACCACTGATAACCAATGATAGGAATCCCACAGCTTTAAAGAATCACAAATTGGGTATTTTTAAAGGCATCTCTGCATTAGGGCCACAAGGATGCTCAGAGGGCTGCAGCACCTCTGCTATGAGGACAGACTGAAAAAGTTGGGGCTGTGCAGGCTGGAGAAGAGGAGGCTCCCAGGTGACCTTCTTGTGGCCTTCCAGTATCTGAAGAGGGCCTACAAAGAAGCTGAGGAAGGACTTTTTAGGCTCTCAGGTAGGGACAGGAGTAGGGGGAATGGAGCAAAGCTGGAGGTGAGGAGATTCAAACTGGATGTGAGGAGTAAGTTGTTCACCATGAGAGTGGTGAGGCCCTGGAATGGGTTGCCCAGGGAGGTGTTTGGGGCCACATCCCTGGAGGTGTTTTTGGCCAGGCTGGCAGAGGCTGTGGGCAGCCTCATCTAGGGTAGGGTGTCCCTGGGCATGGCAGAGGGGTTGGAACTGGCTGATCCTTGTGGTCCCTTCCAACCCTGACTGATTCTATTATTCTGTGATCTTGGAGGTCTCTTACAATCTGGCCTATTCTA
This sequence comes from Psilopogon haemacephalus, assembly GCA_013396835.1. NCBI lineage: Eukaryota > Metazoa > Chordata > Aves > Piciformes > Megalaimidae > Psilopogon > Psilopogon haemacephalus. Next base: position 176,821 of record VWZI01009396.1, read on the forward strand.
TTCTATTCTATTCTATTCTATTCTATTCTATTCTATTCTATTCTACTCCACTCTACTCCACTCTACTCCTATCCTATCCTATCCTATCCTATCCTATCCTATCCTATCCTATCCTATCCTATCCTATCCTATCCTATCCTATCCTATCCTTCAAAAGATGAAGCTGCAGACTCAAAACCATCACTCTACTTGCTGCTGAAAATAAAAGACTCAATAAAAACCATTTGCTTAATGGTTCACCCAGTTTATCAGCTGGGGCACTCCTTAATACTGATGCTTAAAACCTTTTTCTGCCTCTACTCCATATGACCTAACAGATTCTTGCCTTTCTATTTTTGGTTGCTGGATGCCCACTAACCTGTTCTCTCAGGTCAATTAATTGATTAATGTAGTCAGAGAATTGCTTTGGTTAGAAAAGACCTTGAAGATCATTGAATCCAACCACTCTCTAACCGCTGGATCTGGCGCCAAAGCAAGATCAGTTCTCTTTACTGGGAGCAGTTTGTTCTTCTAGTTGCCTTTAGTTTGTCATTGTACAGCTGTGAAGAATAGAAAGGCACTCTTGAATCCTACAGCTTGCCTTCCTCTTTCCCTCTGTGTTTGCTGTCCCAATAGAAGGCATTTATTCTTCCCTCAAATCCTTTCACACGGAAGAAAAAGTGTTTGTTGATGAAAGTGAGCAAGGCAAAAATAACTGAGGGGCTCTATTATCACAGGACAGGCAGCTGAATAGGAGCCAGCAGTGTCCAGGCTGCCAAGAAGGCCAATGGCATCCTGGCTTGTGTTAAAAAAGCCGTGGCCAGTAGGAGTAGGGAGGTGGTTGTGCCCTTGGACTTAGCTTTGGTGAGGCCACAGCTCGAATATTGTGTTCAGTTTTGGGCATCTCAATACAGGAGAGATGTGGAGGTGCTGGAGCGGGTCCAGAGGATGGCAACAAAGCTGGGGAAGGGTCTGGAGAATGAAATTTATGAGGAGAGACTGAGGGAGCTGGGGATAGTGGGTGTGAAACAGAGAAGGCTGAGGGGAGACCTCATTGCTGTCTACAGCTAACTGAAGGGACATTGTGGAGAGGCTGCTGCTGGGCTCTGCTCACAGGCAACTGGAGACAGAACAAGGAGGAATGGCCTCAAACTGAGACTGGGCAGGTTTAGGCTGGACATTACATGGGATTACAGGAAAAAGTTTTTTAGGGAGAGAGTGGTCAGGGACTGGAATGAGCTGCCCAGGGAGGTAGTGGAGTCACCCACCCTGGCTGTGTTTCAGGGTGCTTTGGGTGTGATGCTTAGGGCTATAGTTTAAGGTGGATCTTGTAGAGCAGCATTCTAGGTTGGACTTGGTGATCCTGAGGGGCTTTGCCAACCTGGATGATTCTGTGAATGCTTGGATACAGCTTATCTGCCCCCCCCCCAAAAAAAAAATTGCTCCTCTCCAAAAAAAGAAAAGGCAGTTTCTTGAGGGTTGAATTATTTCGCTGTGATCTCCTGCTTACTTGACCTGATCAGAATGCCTAGTGGCAAACGCTGTCTGCTGAAGAAGTGAGCCCAACAGCTGAAGCCTTGGCTGCCTGACAGTGCTGTATCCTCTGTAGGGGCTTCCAGCTTTACAGACCTGCAGGGCAAGATCCAGCACTTAAAAAAACCAAAACAAAACAAAACAAAAAAACACCCCCAAACCCACAGTTGGGTAGGATGTCTGGAGGCAACAAGTAAATGACCAAAGATCTTCATGGTCTAAAACAATAGAGTGTAAATTCGAGCTGTCTGGGGCTTATGTGAAAGAAGCTCTGAGAAGTTGCTGTGTGAAGGTAGCTGTTGCAGAGATCACAGCACTGTGGACTGAAGAGGAAAGCAAGGCTGTAAAATCAGAGTGTTTCTCAGGCTGCAGCCAGGAATAGGCAATATTTAGAGAGTGAAAAAGGCATTTAAGCTCCATCTGATCTAAAGTCACCGCTTTTAGGTCAGATGAAGCTTAAATGCCTTCCCAAATTGTGGCTGGAGGTGAGTTTGTTGCAGGTGAGCAACGTTAATCATTTCTGTAGGTTCCAGGCAGTGTCCTTCAAAGGAGTGGAAGTGGCTGCTGGAGTCTCTGAGTTCCAACACCTATTGATGCTACCTGAAATGGACCTTTTTTTTTTTTTTTTTTTATTATTTATTCTATTGACTACAAGGAATAAAGGGGAATGTTAAGGTTGCTGTTACATCTCTCTTGCTACAACAGTCATTAAGCAGCTACCCCAGGTTGTGGCAGCTGGTCTCACTTAGCAATAATGAGACACAATGCATCTGAAGGGATAGCAGTCATGGCTGCCACCATCATAAAGCTTCTGTAGTGCCAATTGTCCTCTGGTGTCACTACAGAAATGAAGGTCTCCAGCAAAATCTTCTGTGGGAGTATTCCCATCCTATTTGCTTCTCCCTAGGATGTCTTTATTGTTTTAAACAGGGCCAAGGGGTTTGCTAGCCTGTGTCCATTTATATAACCTTTGGAATGTGATTGAAACACTGGAATGGGGGTGGGGAAGCAACCTTCTTCCTGGGCTGCTCCAGCATCTCTGTCTGTAATTGCCACTATCTTCCATAAACAGGCAGCTTAAACTGCCCAGCTTTGCATATTTGTAAATAAAAATTTGTTGAGCATGAGTGATCCCAATTAACTTTCATCCCTTCTTTTTAAATTTTTTTTTTTTTTTACTTTATCTGCCTATTTATTTATTTAATTTATTTTTTTCTCCCAGGTGGAACATCTTGCAAATCCAAATTCCTTCCCCAGGAACACAGCAGCGTCCACAGTGCAGGAGAAAGTGAGGCCACTCCGTGGGCATTGGCTGCTCAGAAGAGCTTCTGGAAACAAAGAGGTCTCACCACAGTGGCCTGCTGGAGTTCTGTGGAGGTGTCTCTAAGCAGAGGGAGGAAGGACATCTGGTAGGGGTGAGTATCCTACTTTCCTGAACATTATGAAGAATGGATAAAGAGAAGCCAGAACAATTATTTGTCAATCAAATCTGTTGGGAGTTAGGGTCACTTCTGAAACAAACAAACAAAATAAATAAATAAAAAGAGACCAATCTCAGCTAAGGAAAAGGCCACATTAAATAAGGAAACAGTAGGATGGGGCTTGCTTAGTTCTCTTTAAAGAGCTTTTAATCCTCACTTTCATTCTAGGGGAAAAAAAAAAAAACAACAAACCAAAACAAA
>VWZI01009396.1:188736-204754 GCA_013396835.1 Psilopogon haemacephalus
AAAAAAAAAAAAAAAAGAAATACTCAAAGGATTTGAGATAGTCCTTTATTGAACAGCACATTTTTCACACTCTTTCATCAAGAACTATGACAAGGAGCTTATTATCCTTGAGAAGTTGCCACTTAGTGAGAGGCACTGTCAGGGTTTTACTGTTTGGATGCTTTAAATACCTGAAATTCATTTCAATTTGTAGCCTGGCACCATGCAAAGTTGCAGATTTCTGAAAGAAAAAAAAAAACAACCCCAAAACAAAAACCTGTCTTGATGGTAAAGATGTTTCAGATGTAAAGAAAGGGTCACTTTTTAAACAGCTGTAGAAGTTTTGTGGCGTAGCTACCGTGAACTTAAGAAGCCTTGTGCTGAGTTCTGCTGAAGGTAACTTTCCTTGCTAGCAAGTAACTAAGAACCTGTGCAGGTCTGAGGTTAAATGGAATATTTTAATAAGAGGATTTAGGTTGTAGGCTGTGAAAAGCAAACACTGCTGTTGTCTACTTCTCGCACAGGTTTACCGAGATGTACAAAAGCAAGAACACAAACATAGATAAGACAGAGCCGCTCTGCTCTGAGCTCTGGCTGTTGGTCTCTCCCTCTTCTTGCCTTCTAGCTGGGTCTGCGTAACCCAACTAATCAATTCTGCTTCTAACCCCCCTTGCCAATCCTCCTAATTCACCTTACCCATAAGGCAGATCTTGGGATGAGATCGGTGGGTGGGAGCAAGGTGGAAGGGTGGTTGGGAACCCCTCTTGGGGACTCTGATCTCCGAGAGGGCTGTGGTGTTTCTGTGTTACCTTTTTAACATGTATAGCTCTAAATATTTGTAATCTGTTGTAAATATCTGCTTGTGTCTTGGGCTAAGCTGTGATATAAAGCTTCATTCCTTAACTTCCATTTGGCTGGGTCTAGTCTGGGTGAATTCTAATGTGTCGGAGGGGTGCTGGGAACTCCCAAACCATCACAGAGCCATTATCATTCTTATGCTAGTTCAGCATCCCAAATACATTCATTCCCAAATCCATTCAACATCCCAAGTCCATGAACTCCAACAGTGTGCACTTGCAGTCCAAAAGGCCAATGGCATCCTGGGCTGCATCAAAAGCAGCATAGAAAGCAGATGAAGAGAGGGGATTCTGCCACTCTGCTCTGGTGAGACCTCACCTCTCCACAAATGGCAATGTGGAAGAGCTTTCTTTGGAGTGTCTGACAGGTTTTTAGGCCAGGTTGGATGAGGCCTTGAGTGACCTGTTCTAGTAGGAGGTGTCCCTGCCTATGGCACAGGGGGGTTGGAACTGGCTGAGCTTTGAGGTCCCTTCCAACCTAAGGCATTCTGTGATTCTATGACAGATATTTGGGGCAGACCTTCTTGTTACAGCAGGTTTTGCCTCTCAGGAAAACTGTTGACCTGCACTGCAGAGATTGGGTTTTACTCAAGAACAAGAAAGGTAAACAGCTAAAAGTAATGGCTGCTTAGAGATAGGGTGGGAGGAAGGAATTACACTTCATCTAAAAGAAGTGTAACTCCAGAAGGGCAAAATATGCACCATAAAATACTAACAAAAAAAGACTTTGGAGTGATAGAATGAGAGGAAGTGGATTAAAGCTTGAGGAGGGGAGATTTTGACTGGAGATTGGGAAGAAGTTCTTCCCAGTGAGGGTGGTGAGACATTGGCACAGGTTGCCCAGGGAGGTTATGGCTGCTCCCTCTGTGGAGGTGTTCAAGGCCAGGTTGGATGAGGCCTTCAGCTACCTGTTCTAGTGGGAGGTGTCCCTGCCTATGGCACAGGGGGGTTGGAACTGGCTGAGATTTGAGGTCCCTTCCAACCTAAGGCATTCTGTGATTCCATGACAGATATTCCTGGCAGATCTTCTTGTTGCTGCATGCTTTCCCTACAGAAGATGCAGACAGTAAAAACAAAAGAAATCTTTTCCATTGCTTTGGTGAAGCATGTTTGTGAACAGCTAATTTTCAGCAGTTGCACTCCAGAGTTTAAGAGTTCAATTGCTGACTTCTCAGGCATATTAAAAAAGAAAAAAAGTTTTATTTTAAGAATTCATTTTAGGGTAAAAAAGAGCCTTAATTAATAGCAGGATAGGTTCACCTAGGTTCATCTCTCTGCAGGAAAATTTTCCCTGAGCAGCACCCATAGAGAAGGTTGTTTCTTGCTCTTTGGTAGTAGGGGTGAGCTTCTTAAGACCAACTGCAGGTTTCACCCTGTAAAGGTGACTGGAGGGTACAAAGCCTATTAATTTTTGAAGAAGGTTGTAGAAATTCTAGGCACAGAAACAGACCCAAGAAAAAGCCCTTCAAACAAATTGTCTTTTGCAGTCAATGTTGAACCAAATATGATTTGCATGGGCAGTCAGGTCCTTTACCATCCTCTGCCTGAATTATGCCTCCTACTTCCATAAACAAACAAAACTACATGGTGGAAAATGAAAGCATGGGGAAATCTGTTCTGTGAACACATCTGTTCTTTCTCAACACATCTGCTTGAGAGCTTTGCTCTGCACAAAAAGCAGCACATGACTCTCAGTATGAGTGGAGCTGTATAACCAGCAGGCTGAGAGGATTCTGTTCTGTTGAGACCCCACCTGCAGCACTGAGTCCAGTTCTGGTGCTCCCAGCATAACAGGGACAAGAAGCTGCTGGAGTGGGTCCAGAAGAGGCCACAAAGATGCTCAGAGGGTTGGCAACCTCCCCTACGAGGACAGGCTGAGAGGGTTGGGGTCATTCAGCTTGGAGAAGAGAAACCTCCAGGGAGATCTTAGAGCAGTTTTTCAGTACCTGATTGAGACTAAAAGAAACCCAGGAAGGGACTTATTGCAAGGACTTGTATTGATAGGGGATGAGGTGGAGTGGATTGAAGCTGAGGAGGGGAGGTTTAGACTGGAGGTTAGGAAGAAATTCTTTACAGTGAGGGTGGTGAGACACTGGCACAGCTTGCCCAGGGAGGTCATGGATGCTTCCTCCCTGGAGGTGTTCAAGGCCTGGTTGGATGAGGCCTTGAGCAACCTGGGCTGGTGGGAGGTGTCCCTGCCCATGGCCAGGGGGGTTGGAATTAGATGATCTTTAAGGTCCTTTCCAACCTAAACCATTTTACGAATCCATAAAAGGAGCACAATAGGCTGGTGTGTAACAGCTTTCCACAGTCATGCTAAGAAGTAAGGCAATTATTAGATTCCCAGAGTACAGTTTGGTTTAAAATCATACTTCTGCCTCAGTAAGTATGGAATAATGAGCCCCCAAACCCCCAAGTCTCAATCTGATTCTACCAGGAGTTTTTAAAAGCTTATTTGTGTGTGTGTGTGTGTGTGTAGGTGCAGAGTCGAAGAGAAAACCTGGACTTACTGTGACTTCTGTTGAACGGAGGCTGCCCTGCTGGGTTTGCTAAAGGAGGCTTACAGCAAAGTGGCATTAATAAATGATGGAGCAGCTAGAACAAATCTGCAGGCGAGCAGAACAACAGAGCACAAAACCAGCAAGACAAAGCCTTGTGTATTTTACATCTGTACAGCTCGGAATGCGGAATGGATGTGCAGCGCCTGGGACGCGAGCCTGAGACAGGGAATGCTGCTGCTCAGCTGTGATCATTGCCAACGCCTTTGCTGACATCCCAGGCAGAAGGGTGAGAGCTCTTAGCCCTTAATGAATTCAAAGGGTAGTAAAGACAGAATATTTTGGAAGGCTCATCTCGTGGGATTGATGCTAGCACAGGCAGGTCTGGTGGTATGCCCACAGCGTCCCTACCCTTTCAAGTCTGAAAGTAACAGATGGGGGGGGGAAAAAAAAAGGAGATGGAGCAACACAAAAGGGACATTTCTGAAGCTCAAAATGTGCTTAGGTCTATTTCTGGAAAGAGCTGTTTGCAAAACAGTGCTTCAATGTTGGGTCTAGCTCAAAAGTACCCACATCTTAGCCTGCAGCTCTGTGCATTTGCTAACTGGAAAGTGAGAAAATTAAAACCATTGGAAATGTTGCACTGAGGGCACAACAGGGCGAATTTCATCACAGTGCTGAGCACCACAAGAGTGACTCAAACAGAAACCTATGTATGGAAATATCAGGGCAGAGTCAGAGGCTGTTCCATGAGCCTTTCTCTGGTCTAGATGCATTGCTCTATAGGATGCTTCTGTTCCATGAGCCTTTCTCTGGTCTAAATGCACTGCTCTGTAGGAGACTTCTGTTCCATGAGCCTTTCTCTGGTCTAGATGCACTGCTCTGTAGGAGACTTCTGTTCCACAAGCCTTTCTCTGCTCTAGATGCATTGCTCTATAGAGAGACTTCTGTTCCACAAGCCTTTCTCTGGTCTAGATGCACTGCTCTGTAGGAGACTTCTGTTCCACAAGCCTTTCTCTGGTCTAGATGCACTGCTCTGTAGGAGACTTCTGTTCCATGAGCCTTTCTCTGGTCTAGATGCACTGCTCTGTAGGAGACTTCTGTTCCACAAGCCTTTCTCTGCTCTAGATGCATTGCTCTATAGAGAGACTTCTGTTCCACAAGCCTTTCTCTGGTCCTGATGCACTGCTCTGTAGGAGACTTCTGTTCCACAAGCCTTTCTCTGGTCTAGATGCATTGCTCTGTAGGAGACTATAGCACACACTAGATAAGGATGCAGTGGTATGGAGCCAGCCTCTTCTCTCTTCACCCTTTTGTTTCTCTCAAGAAAGAAATGGAAAGTCAGTGGCTATGGCACATTAGTGGCTCCTGACAGCGAAAATGTGATGTAACAAGCAGAGGGGATCTTGATGTGAGCCAGAACTGAACCCAGGCTTTACAGTGCTCATGTTCTCATGGCCACAGGTCTGCTTGCTGTGTTGCTTTTAGCTGCTATGAAGAGCAGCACAGCACAGAGCACTCCTGCCACATCAGCCCTGAGCTCCAAACCTGAGCTTGGTGTGTGGAATTCCTTTTCACCTTGTGTAGAAATCCTTTTCACCTTCACACATCACAGGGGGACAGCAGCCTCCAAGTATGTGAAGGGAGCTGCAGGAAGGCTGCAGAGGGAGTGTTTGCAAAGGCCTGCAGGGAAAGGACGAGGGCAATGATTTGAAATGAGAGGAGATTTAGATTGGATGTCAGGAACAAGTTCTGCACCATGAGGGTGGCAGAACACTGGAATAGGTTGCTCAGGGAAGTAGCTGAGGCCCCATCCCTGGAGCTCAGGCTCAACAAGGTCAGGCTCAACAAGGCTGTGTGCAAGCTGATGTAGTGGAGGATGTCCCTGCTGACTGCAGGGAGGTTGGACTGAATGACCTTTGGAGGTCCCTTCCAGCCCAAACCATCCCATGGTTCTACAATAGTGGAAAGAAGAATAGTGATGGCTTTCCTACTGAGGTTTAGAGTTCTTTTTGGAGAAGCTTATGTCATGTATTTCAACATATGATAGGATTTGTTTTGCTGCAGCAATCTAAACTGAGATGATCTCGCCAAGGATTCCTTTCAAAGTAGTCTGTTTGTCATCCTGGAAGGGTTATCAACCTGTGTTCCTCCTTCCTTCTCTCCCACATCAAATTTCAAGCTGTTCTCTGAGCAGCAACTGAAGTGAAATCAGGGAATAATAGGATTAAAATTTTGCCCTCTTAATGATGCCAATAAAATCCTAAAATCCTCTATCATTTAAAGCAGACTAAGTGTCTGTTTTCATGTCCTTTCCTGTACAGGATCCTTTCATCACCTTTGTGCTCGTAATGCTAATTTAATTGCTTTGTTAAAATGGTATCTTACCTTTGAAGTGGCTTATAGAGATCCAGGGATGGTGTTTTATGAAGCAGCTGGGCTGGGTCTCTGGGCAGCAGGAACCTGCAGCTTTTCTAAAGATTAACTAGATTTCTGAGAAATAGGGGGAAAAAAATAACCCAAAAAATTCAAACTCTTCTTAACCAAAGTTTGGAAGATTAAGCAATCTTATTGTAGGGGGAAAAAATAAATAAAAGGCCTTTTGTTCTTTGAATCCCTTCTTAATTCAGCCAAATGCTTTGTTTATCACGCTGTGAGTGCTGTTGTTAGATGCCAGGTTGGATTTTCTGACTTTAAGAACATCCTGAGGCCATTTTGGAGTCTCCAAAGTACTGAAACGGCTTCTGGGTTTTGTGAACAGGGCTCTGAGGCTTTTGGTGTCACAGCATGAACTGATTATTAGATTGTTTTGTTCTGAGATTCAGATTAGTATGGGACAGATTGAGCTTCAAAAGGATGTAAGGTCCAGAGACACCAGACTGGCCTGGGAACATGCAGCTCTGCCTCTGCATGTGCTCCACAATTGAGTGTTTAGCACTTGCCTCATGCTATTCCCAACTGGATATTCCTGGTTTCCCACTGCTGTCTCCTGCAGAGCACACAGCCCACAGCTACAGCTGGGACTTCCTCAGAAGAGGAGGAATGGTGCTTTTCTTTTGAGCACCATGTTCAGTGCTCTGGAGATGATTATGAGACTAGAACATCCCTGTTAAGGGCTCTGGAGATGATTAGGAGACTTGAACATCCCTGTTAAGGGCTCTGGAGATGATTAGGAGACTAGAACATCTCTGTTAAGGGCTCTGGAGATGATTAGGGGACTAGAACATCTCTGTTAAGGGCTCTGGAGATGATTAGGAGACTAGAACATCTCTGTTAAGGGCTGTGGGGATCATTAGGGGACTAGAACATCTCTTTAAGGGCTATGAAGATGGTTAAGAGACTAGAACACCTCTGTTAAGGGCTCTGGAGATGATTAGGGGACTAGAACATCTCTGTTCAGGGCTATGGAGATGATTAGGAGACTAGAACACCTCTGTTCAGGGCTCTGGAGATGATTAGGGGACTAGAACATCTCTGTTACAAGGAAAGACTGAGAGACTTGGGGCTTTTCAGCTTGGAGAGGAGAAGACTGAGGAGAGATCTTAGTAATGCTGATAAATATTTAAAAGGTGGTGTCAGGAGGATGAGGCCAATCTCTTTTTTCATTGCTGCTCAGTGGCAGAACACGAAGTAGTAGGCACAAACTTGAACATAAGAACTTTCTTTTAAGCATGAGGGGGAACTTCTTTACTCTGCGGGTGGTAGAGCACTGGAACAGGCTGCCCACTTCACACACAGAGGAGGAAATGTGCATCCATCTATGGCATCTCTCTGCCTCTGCCAGAAGTTACCATCTACCTGTCTTCCCAAAGCAGAAAGAGCCCAGACCACAGCAGAGAGGTTATGAAGATTTTGGGACAGATTTTTACCTGTACAGTCAGCTGCAGACAGCAGCCTCTTGCTGCTGGGGCTGGCAGCTGCCCCTCCAATTGAAGTCTGTGGTGGTTTAGCAGTTACCTNCACAGCCCTCCCAGAGACCAAAATCCCCAAGAGAGGTAACCAACCACCCGCTACCACCTCTCCCCCCTTCCCCAATCTTATCTCACCACCTGTTGATGCTGAAGATAAGTGGAAGTAGATCGGCCAGGGGGGTTAGGAGCAGAAAGAAGTTAGTAGTGTTACTGAGAATTAGCTACCATGGCAAAGGCAAAGGAGACCATGCAAAGAACAGCTACAGCCAGAGTGGTCAGAAACCATCTGATATCTAATGTTTTGGGTACAATACTTAAAAAGATTTTTGTTTTTCTTTCTCAGTAAAGCTCTGGGGTGAGGTGCCACACTGTGTTTACCTCTCTCAGCCAGTAGTCTAATTTCTCCCTCAAATTCTCCAATTAGCTCAAACCAACACACCTGCAAAGGGCTGCTAAATGCTTTACAGTTTTCCAAATATGGTGCAAACTGTGGCCTTTCCCCTTTAGCCTTGATTAGGGTCGGGATTTAACACGGGCTGCCTCTGTATTTCCTGTGATTAGATCGTCCTTGGGCAAGTGCATCCAGCCTGTGCTAGGCAGGTCAGCGATCAGCCTTCTGCAGGGAAAAGAACAAACCCAGGAAATATTCATAATTCACTGTGATCAGGCATTTAAAAGCACTCTGGAGATATCTGCTGGTGCTGGGCATCTATTCTCCAGGATTATTTTTGTTATTTGCTCCTCACGTGGGTCATTGCCTTATGCTGTGCTTGTTTGCAGGCATTAATAGCTCCTGCCTCGGTGTGCACACAAGCCGGGCTTTAATTTTCCTCTAGAAAGACTTTGCTCTTTCAAGCAGTTTTCTCAGGGCTAAGAAAAGGTTCTCTGTTTTTAAGGGCCTCGGGGTGATTTATTTATTTTTTAAGTCAATAAATCAGGCCAAACTTAAGGGGAACTTTTGTTCCTCAGTTCTCCTCCTGACCTGAGATGTCATGAGCAGTCCTGTAAAGAGGGTGATCTTTTTACAGGGGTGCTGGTGGAGGAGAAGCTCAACATGAGGCAGCAGTGTGCACTTGCAGCTCAGAAAGCCAAGCAGAGGCTGGGCTACATCAGGAGAAGTGTGGCCAGCAGGGCCAGGGAGGTGATTCTTCCCCTCTACTGTGCTCTGCTGAGACCCCACCTGGAGTACTGCATCCAGTTCTGGAGCCTTTGGGACAAGAGGGATGTGGACATGCTGGAGGTGTGCAGAGAAGGGCCATGAGGATGCTCAGAGGGCTGCAGCACCATTCCGATGAGGACAGACTGAAAAAGCTGGAGGCTCCCAGGTGACCTTCTTGTGGCCTTCCATTATCTGAAGGGGGCCTATAGAAAAGCTGGGAAGGGACTTTTTAGGCTCTCAGGTAGTGACAGGACTAGGGGGAATGGAGCAAAGCTGGAGGTGGGGAGATTCAGATTGGATGTGAGGAGGAAGTTGTTGAGCATGAGAGTGGTGAGAGCCTGGAATGGGTTGCTCAGGGAGGTGGTTGGGGCCACATCCCTGGAAATATTCAGGGTCAGGCTGGAGAAGGCTTTGAACAACCTGAACTAGCGGAGGATGTCCCTGCTGACTGCAGGGAGATTGGCCTAGATGACCTTGAGAGGTCTCTTCCAGCCCAAAGCATTCTGTGGTTCTATGACTTCCATACTTTTCTGCCCCAAATTTATTCTGCCTTCCCAAAGCAGAATGCAGAACCACTGACAAAGGCAGTCTGGCTCACAGGGCTTCAGAAGAGTCATTTCCTTTGTTGAATTATGTCTCCCATTCAGCAGCTACATTCTTCACCTCTGTATCTCTTCCTTTTTAAGCCACAGAGAATAATCTGATTTTATACTGAGTGCAACCCATGGCTTGGGTCAGAGAGGACTTTTAAAGATCATCTAGTCCAACCTCCTGTCTTGGGCAGGGACATCTTTCAGTAGATCAGGCTGCTGAAAGCCTCATCCAGCCCGACCTTGGACGCTCAATATGTCATTTATGTGTCAGTGATAACAGCCTCTGTTGTGTGGCAGCTTGTCAGGGTCGAGCCACTCTTTCTCTTTGCAAAATTCAAGGTGTTTTGTGAATATTTCTGCAGTGTAAAAGAAGGAAACTCCCAATATTAAGTACACTCAGGAGTCTGCTACTCAAAGTTGCTGCACAAGGAAATAAGGAAACTCCCAACGTTAAATATACTCAGAGTTTACATGTAAGGAAATAAGGAAACACCCAACATTAAATATACTTAGAGTCTACCACTCAGATTTGCTGTGTAAGGACTCAGGGTTTTCTACTCAGAGTTGCTGTGCAAGGAAATAAGGAAACTCTCAATATTAAATATACTCAGAGTTTACATGTGAGGAAATAAGGAAACCCTCATTACTAAGTGCACTCAGAGTTTCCTACTCAGAGTTGCTGTGCAAGGGAGTAAGGAAACTCCCAACATTAAATATACTCAGAGTTTTCTACTCAGTGTTGCTGTGTAAGGAAATAAGGAAACTCTCAATGTTAAATACACTCAGAGCAAACTCACAATGTTAAGTGCACTCAGAATTTCCTACTCAGAGTTGCTGTGCAAGGGAGTAAGGAAACTCCCAACATTAAATATACTCAGAGTTTTCTACTCAGAGTTGCTGTGTAAGGAAATAAGGCAACCCTCAATGTTAAGTACACTCAGAGTTGCTGTGTAAGGAAATAAGGAAACTCTCAATATTAAAAATACTCAGAGTTCACTACTCAGTGTTGCTGTGTAAGGAAATAAGGAAACTCTCAATGTTAAATACACTCAGAGCAAACTCACAATGTTAAGTGCACTCAGAATTTCCTACTCAGAGTTGCTGTGCAAGGGAGTAAGGAAACTCCCAACATTAAATACACTCAGAGTTATATACTCAGAGTTTTCTACTCAGAGTTGCTGTGCAAGGGAATAAGGAAACTCTCGATGTTAAGTACACTCAGAGTTGCTGTGTAAGGACATAAGGAAACTCCCAACATTAAATATGCTCAGAGTTTACTACTCAGAGTTGCTGTGTAAGGAAAACTGTGAAGACAACAGACTTTTTCTTCCAACTACCATCGTTCCCCCCCCAGTTCCTGGTTATTTGCAAAGCCATAAAGTTGGCCCAAGTTAATTGTTGCTGTTCAAACATTTGATGCATTCATCATCCCTTTTGGAGCAGGGGAGATTTTCACCCAGCCACGGTCACAATTAAGACTGATGAAATCATTAGATGTGCCTGTAAACGCTCGCTTCAGCCACAGAGAGTTTGGCAACGGTCTTAAAGGTCTTCTGTCAGGTCCATTCTCTGCTTAATTATTTGCCGTTGATTCCCAACAGCAGCGCCATCGTTGTCATTTGTCATTGCACTGAGGCAGGCACAGGCTTGTCACCCTGTGCCTGGCGCTTCCAAGGGAGGTTTCAGCGAAGTGAACAGGGGAGATAAGAACACCTGAAGGAAATCTGCGGCTTCCTTCTGAAATAAATCCACTCTTTCCCCCCGCAGCTCTTGGAGAAGAGCTGGGAGTGCTCGGACTGGGGAGCAAGTCACAGGCTTTCCCCTGCTCGACTTGCTGTCCTTGGTAACTGGGGCTCCAACTGGGCACCAACTGAGTTAGACTTTGAGGAGTGGATTCGTCACTTCAAGCTGCTGGCGTGGTCTTAAAGGAAAGTGTGCTGGTGTGAAGTAATTGGGGGGTTCGAGTGAGAAAATCAGACTGTAGGCTGAGAGAGGGAAACAGGTGATGTCACTTCACTCACAGCTTTACTGAGGAAGAAAAAAAAATGTTTTAAGAGTTGTAACCCAAATATAGATAAGTCAGAGTGCTTTGGGCTGTGGCTGCTCCTTGCATGGCTCTGTTTCACTTCCTTTTGTAGCTAATTCTCAATAATTCCACTAACCTCTTTCCTACTGCTAACCCCCCCTGGCTGATCTACCTTCACCTATCTGCTGCATCAACACATGGTGAGATAGGATTGGGGAAGGGGGGAAAGGTAGTAGGGGTGGTTAGAAACCCCTCTTAGGGGTTTTGATCTCTGGGAGGGCTGTGGTGTTTCTGTATTACTTTTTCACTGTATATACCTGTAAATATCTGTTATACATTGTAAATATTTGCTTGTATATTGAGCATTGCTGTAAATATAAAGCTTCATTTACCAATTTCTAGCCAGTCTGAGTTCTAGCCTGGGTTATGCCAAAGGGTGGGGGGGAGCAAGTAACTGCTAAACCACAACTGAAAGCTCACAAGAGAGTTTTCTTGGTTAAAGAGAAATAGATGGAAATGATGGAGAAGAGAAGGCTTTGAGGAGACCTTAGAGTATCCTTCCAATATCTGAAGGGAGCCTACAGGAGGACTGGGAAGGGACTATTCACAAGGTCTTGTTATGACAGGAATGGGATTAAACTGGCAGAGGGGAGATTGAAACTGGATGTTAGGAGGAAGTTCTTTACAGTGAGGGTGGTGAGACAGTGGAACGGGTTGCCCAGGGAGGTTGTGGCTGCTCTGTGTCTGGAGGTGTTGAAGGCCAGGCTGAATGAGACCTTGAATGCCCTGTTCTAGTGGGAGGTGTCCCTGCCTATGGCACAGGGGGATTGGAACTGGCTGAGCTTTGAGGTCTCTTCCAACCTACAC
This sequence comes from Psilopogon haemacephalus, assembly GCA_013396835.1. Classification (NCBI taxonomy): domain Eukaryota; kingdom Metazoa; phylum Chordata; class Aves; order Piciformes; family Megalaimidae; genus Psilopogon; species Psilopogon haemacephalus. Next base: position 200,627 of record VWZI01009396.1, read on the forward strand.
CATTCTATAATTCTATGAATGTGAAAGTGCCTTCAAGTGGTTTGGATTCCGTGGTTCAGCCGCAGTCTTCCTACAATTTGTACCTTTAGCAGCTTGTCTGAGAAGGATGATAATGTGTGATATCTTCTTTGATTAGCTCATTAGGAGGAAAGCCATGGAAAAACAATGCAGCATGATGGTAATTGTGTTGTCTGCATCCTCACCTTGTCTTCTGTCTGCAAAGTGTTCCCTGTGACTTCTCAAGAGCTCCTCTTCGCTGTCTTTAATTGCAAGTAGAATACACCTTCTTGAACTCTGTCCACGGTGAGGACCACAGCAGAACTTCTAGTTGGATATTTGTGAGTATTTTTTTTTTTTAACAGAGGGATAAGCCTTGTTTTAATCTATTTTTATCCTTTTATCATAGTAAAACAGAAACAGCACAGGAATGTGTAAGTTTGGAGCATAAACAGTAGGAAAATTCTTCTTAGTGGCTCATACCTTTACTCTGGTGAGACCTCAGCTGGAGTTCTGAGTCCAGCTCTGGACACCTCAACACAGCAAGGGTATGGACCTCGTGGAGACAGCCCAGAGGAGGGTCGTGAAAATGATCGGGGGTTGAAAGATCTGAGGTTGTTCAGCCTGGAGGAGAGAAGGCTCTGGGGAGACCCAAAGGAGTCTCTGCAAAGGCTGCAGAGGGACTGCAGTAATAGGGTGAAGGGCAATGGTTTGGAATGAAAGCAGAGAGGATTTAGATTGGCTGTGAGGAACAAGTTATTTAGCATGAGGATGGTGGAACACTGCAACAGGTTGCCCAGGGATGTAGTTGAGGCCCCATTCCTGGAGCTATTCAAGGTGGGGCTGGACGAGACTCTGAGTGGCCTGATGTGAAGAAGTTATTTAGCATGAGGATGGTGGAACACTGCAACAGATTGCCCAGGGATGTAGTTGAGGCCCCATTCCTGGAGCTATTCAAGGTGAGGCTGGACAAGACTCTGAGTGACCTGATGTAGCACAGGATGTCCCTGCTGACAGCAGGGCGATTGGACTGGATGACCTTTGGAGTTTCCTTCCAGCCCAAACCCCTCTGTGATGCTGTGTGCATGCTGTTCCCCACACAGAGGTGGGTGACTCAGCTGTACACATCCTCTGTTCTGTGTACTCTGCTTTAAAATTTACCCTCATGTTAAGAGGAAATGGAGGGAGGCACAGAAAGCTGGAGAACTGAGATCCTTATTTTTTATCCATGACCATATCCACCTTCCTATCTCTGATCCTCCTCACTTCAAACAAAGAATATGAAGCATAGATCTCCTGTCTGTAGCTGCTTTTTTTTTCTTGTTCCATCTCCATCATTCCTTCTAAATTGAAAAATACCTTTTGCTGAAAGGACCTTTCTCTACAAATGGGGCCTGTTCATTTTCAGGGAAGAAATGTGTATAAAAGCCATTCAGTTTGAATGTTAATAGAAAACAATTAAGCTGCCTTCTGGGTCAATTTCTCTACTTTCTGGCTTTCTACACAAATGTACTTGTAGCTCTTTTCAGCTGAGGCTTCCAATGCCTGGATCCCTGAGCAGCTTTTCATCAGAGCTGTAAAAACTGTGTGACAGCAATGGATATTGCCTTGATAATGCTCATTTGCTTGGCCACAAAGGTGTTGTGAGCCTTAAATAATTAACACAGGACGCTTCAAAATCTTCAGTTGAAACGATCAGGCGGCAGCTCTTCAAATCTGGGACGCTCCTTGAAACCTCAGAGGATGCTACTTAATACAGAGAGCATTGCCTGGCTATTATGAGAGATTACTTTAGATAATGAGCTGTTTTCACCTGGTTATAGAAATCCTATTAAAGGCAAAATAGCAGCAACAGGTCTGGCTGGATGCAAGCCGGGAGAGGATCTTGTACATGACGGACCCCGAACCGGGTACTCGGCAGCAGTGAGGCTTAAATGGGCTGCTTTTGTTCCCTCAGAATGATTCATAACCTCATCCAAAACACATTTTCTGCAATGATCTGGGCTTGCTTATTGCTGGGAGAGCTCAGTGTGAAAAGATTAAATCTCTGCGTGCCACAGTAGCCACTTCACTCCCAGCTGCAAGGGCTGGGAGTGAGGGTAGGAAGCAGGGTGCATGTGTCCGGGCAGAGCTGTGTTGATGTGCTCTTGCTGCTGTGCTCAGAGTGATGGGAAGATGGTTGGGAATAAGGGGAGCTGCTCCTTGTTCTTTCTGAAATTCTTCTGGCTCTTTAGGGGCTCCTCCTGGCTATGGATGCTGAAGGGACTGCAGCATCTCTCTTTATGAGAGACCTGGGACTGTTTAGACTGGAGAAGAGGAGACTGAGAGGGGATCTGGTCAGTGCTGGGCAATAGCTAAAGGGTGAAGGTGATGAGGATGGGGCTGGGCATTTTCCAGTGGAGGGCAGTGATAAAGGGTGAAGGTGATGAGGATGGGTCTGGGCATTTTCTAGTGGAGGGCAGTGATAAAGGGTGAAGGTGATGAGGATGGGGCTGGGCATTTTCCAGTGGAGGGCAGTGATAAAGGGTGAAGGTGATGAGGATGGGGCTGGGCATTTTCCAGTGGAGGGCAGTGATAGGGCAAGAGGCAGCTGGTACAGTGTAGAACACAGGAGGTTTCACTTGAGCTTAAGGGAAAACTTTTTTACTTTGAGGATGTCAGAGCAGTGCAGCAGACTGCTCAGAGAGGCTCTGGAGTCTCCTTCTCTGGAGACTTTTGAAACCTGCCTGGACTCATTCCTGTGCAACCTGATCGAGGATACTCTGATATAGCAGAGGTCTCTTTCAACCCCTACCATTCTGTGATTCTGTGTTTCTCTTGACTCTGTCCGTCGTCAGCTGACAGCACTCAGGCTGTTTTGTTCCCATTCTCATGATGTCCTTCTTTCCACGCTCTACTGCAATGCTGATGATACAGTTTTTAAGAGCTAGGCTGGTATCTTATTAACACTGCATGGCAGACTTTGGTGCAGACATCACTGTAAAGAGAATTCATCTCATCTAGTTTCACATGGGTGCATTTAAAGTGGTTAACTCCCCTTACAGTCAGGAGACAAAGGCATGGTTACAATTCTGATACTGAATGCATTATCAGGCCTTCACTTAGTGATGAGTAAACCACATTTTCTAAGCACTCCTAGGAGGAATTGAGAGGCAATGTAGAGAATTAAATCTAGAAGTTGGCCAAGATAACCTTTAAAGGCCCTTTCCAACCCAAACTGCTTTATGATTCTCCGACTTTTAGTCATATGCTTCTCACTCTAAATAATAAAATTAATTGTGTGGCCCTGTGATGTGCTGCCTGCTACCCCTGGAGATCAGCCATGTCTTACAAGAATCTCCCCAGTATTCCCTTTTGGACATTAGCAGGAAAATTGCAATTCTGAAGCTGAAGCATGAAGGAAACAAGGGCTGGTGACAAGGGGTGGGAGCACCCAGTATAATCCCAATGCTCTCATGGGCAAGCTGGGCTTTTCTGTCTGATGTTATCTCCTCACATCCAAGAGGATTTAAGCAAACCAAACCCAAGCAGTAATTTGATTTCAGGAGCTTGCCAAACGTGTGTTTCCAAACAGCATTTAGCTGTTACTGTCTGTTTCAGCAGCATTTGGCACTGGAATTTTCCATCAGGGCTTGCAGGTCCACTCCTAGCTTGGTTTGCCTCTGTCTGGAGCAGGCTACATCCAGTTCAAGCTCTTCCAGTTCAAGCTTTAGCCCATTTTGTCTGCCTTCTGCATTTTGAACCCTTAGATGCTGCCCTGAGGATGGGTTTCTCATCAGTGTGCCATGGTTTCCTTGGGCAGCTAAACAGCAGCCAAGTCTGTTGCGCACTCCCTTTTGATCCTCACAACTGCAGTGTTCTTTATCCTCTGTTGTAGATAGTTTTTGGATGCCACATGTCCTCACGGAGTGACATGGGGTAGCATCTCAAGGTTCTCTGCTGTTTGCAATGCCTTCCAGTGTTTGCAATGCCTTCTAGTGAATCTTGCCCACATTTTCTTGGCAGATCAAGTGGGATGCCAGATGTGTTTATCTGGATTAGGGTGGTTGGGGTTTATTTTATTAGTGACAAATGGAAAAAAGAGCTTTTTTTTTTTTTTTTTTTTTTTTTTTTTTTTTTTCTTTGGGGGGG
>VWZI01009396.1:225251-241335 GCA_013396835.1 Psilopogon haemacephalus
GCAGGCAGATTCCCGAAGCAGGTAATAAATTACCTGAGCGAAAATTAAAGTGACTGCTACACTTTTCTTCTTTGGGGACTCACCCTGAATGATTTCTATTGGATTTGCAAATACTTCTCAATTTGATCTGTGAAGGAATATTGAAAAGAAAAAAAAAAAAAAGGGGGGGGGAGGGGGGGGAGGGGCAGAAAACTTTAATGCCAAGCTGATTTATTTTTCTTTAACCCAATTTTGGCTCTGATACAATATCATGCATGGAGCAAACACATTTATCTGTTCATAAGAGGCGCCCGGGTTTGTTTCTGAATGTTCTACCAGGAAAGCAAATTAGAGCTGCATGGAGAAAAGCCATCATTTGCATTTGCACAAATAAGTTTTGCGGTGCCATATCTCAAACTGAGAAAAACCACAGCACTTCTAAGCCTGGAGAGGAGAAAGATTCAGGCAGACCTAATAGCAGCCTGCCAGTACCTGAAGGGAGCTACAAGAAGGCTGCAGAGGGACTATTTGCTAAGGCCTGCAGTGACAGGACAAGAGACAATGGTTTGAAATGAGAGCAGAGCAGGTTTAGCTTGGATGTGAGGAACCAGTTCTGCACCACGAAGCTGGTGGAACAATGCAACAGGTTGCCCAGGGAGGTAGTTGAGGCTCCATCCCTGGAGATATTCAAGGTTTGGTTGGAGAAGGCTCTGAGCAACCTGATCTAGTGGAGGATAACCCTGCTGACTGCAGGGGGTTGGATAAGATGACTTTTGGAGGTCTCTTCCAACCCAAACCATTCTATGAATCTAGAGTTCAACTTTTCCTGATGGCAATGTTTAACAGAGAGTCCAAAAGGAGGATGGAAATGACTAAGCAGGTAGTATGCTTGAGCCAGAATTTCAGGTCCTTCATAGAATTCTCTCTTTTTTTTTTTCCTGCACTCAGCTCATTAGTACTGCTACTTAGAATCATAGAATCAGTCAGGGTTGGAAGGCACCACAAGGATCAGCCAGTTCCAACCCCCCCTGCCATGCCCAGGGACACCCTACCCTAGAGCAGGCTGCCCACAGCCTCTGCCAGCCTGGCTGCAAACACCTCCAGGGATCTGGCCCCAAACACCTCCCTGGGCAACCCATTCCAGGGCTTCACCACTCTCATGGTGAAGAACTTCCTCCTCACATCCAATCTGAATCTCCCCACCTCCAGCTTTGCTCCATTAACTTAGGCATCCAGCATTTTGTGGAAGATCACAAGGTAGTATTGAGAAGAAATTCTTGACAGTGAGGGTGGTGAGACACTAGAACATATTGCTCAGATATCATGGATGCCCATTCCTGGAGGTGTTCAGGGCCAGGTGGGGTGAGTCCTTGAGCAACCTAAGCTAATGAGAGGTGTTCGTGCCCGTGGCAAGAGGTTTGGAACTAGATGATCTTGAAGGTCCCTTCCAGCCAAAACCATTCAATGCACCTGTGAATCTGACACTCTCTTTTTCATGATGCCCCTTCTAATCTACATGCACTTCCCTTTTCATTTAGGCTGTTCTTTCACAATCCCCACTTCCAGAAGAGTGAAACAAAGGCATGCAAAGTGTCTTTTCCAAGCCTTTACAAGCAGTGCCTACAGTGCACGTAATGAGCCAGGTATGTATGATGAGAAAGTTGTGATTGCCACAACTCAGAAGCAGGTAGGCTCCATACCTGAGCTGGAAAGAGTTTTCAGATCTTCTGCATTCTTGAGTTAGATCTTTGCATGAACTGTTTTCAGGTTTTCTGCATTCTCGAGTTAGATCTTTGCATGAACTGGAATCATTTGATGTTTAAATGTTTTCCAGCTGAGGGAATTATTGCTTCTCTGAACTTTCAGGTGGTGGACTGCCCCCACTTTCCTGGGTTTCAGTCAGTTCTGTGTTGGGTTTTACCTGGTAGGAGAGAGAGGATTGCAAAGCAAAGCACAAAGCATTGAGGCAACATCACACAAGCAAGCCTCTTTGCATATTATCCACCCCCAAAAAAATCCCCTTCACCCACTGGAAGGATCACCTCCTAGAGTCCCTAATAATTAAAGCAATGTAATTATTGTTCAAGAGCTGATGGTGGCAATTGCATATCATTTCCCTTGCAGATCAACCATAAAATCCAACACAGAGGTGGGTAAAGAAGAAACTCATTTAGAGTAGGTACTTGCTCTGTATGCCCTATGAGCACAATCAATTTCCAGTCTCCTCAGGTCCTACAGATAACATCTGCTTTTGCAATGCACTTGAAAATTCATTAGTGGAACTCTTTCCTGCTGAGGATTCATGGACTCCCAGCAGTTCTTTAATCCCTCTGGGCTCTAGCCTCCATCTCCTCCACCCTATCGCATCTTGAGATAAATCAAAACATTCCCAAGTTTTCATTTCCCAGCTGGCAACTTTCCCCATTTAAAAAAAAAAAAAAAAAATCACTTAAAGAAATAAGCTCCATCAGAGAAACAAGCATCCATCAGAATTCAACACCTGGGGTTTGGTTTAGGGGAGGTACATTTCTTTCTTAGCCCTGTCCAGATAAACCAGGGTGTTACATCTGTGTTAGTACAGCAATTATGATTAAGCTTTCCATCAGCAATAACTATTCTGAGACAAAGGATGGGCAAGGGACAAATGGAGGGGAAGTCCTTTTATGGTGGGCAAAGTAGCTCCTGTGGTAGAGCTGTGAGTGAAAGTGTAAAAACAACAAAGCTGGGGAAGGGCCTAGAAAATAAATCTTACAAGAAGTGACTGAGGGTGCTGGGGATGGTTAGTTTGAGGAAGAGGAGACCTCATTGCTGTCTGCAACTGCCTGAAGGGACATTGTGGAGAGGCTGCTGCTGGGCTCTGCTCACAGTTCATTGGAGACAGAACAAAGGGGAATGGCCTCAAGCTGAGACTGTAGAGATTTATACTGGATATTAGGAAAAAGCTTTTCATGGAGAGAGTGGTTAGGAACTGGAATGAGCTGCCCAGGGAGGAGTCACCCACCCTGGATGTGTTTAAGGGTGGTTTGGATGTGATGCTTGGGGATATGTTTGAAGGTGAATCTTGTAGAGTAGGGTTCTAGGTTGGGCTCGGTGATCCTGAGAGGCTTTGCCAGCCTGCATGTTCCTGTGATTCTGTGAGAAGGTGGTAGAGGTTCCGAAACTTGCAATTTAGTTTCTCTGAGGTCCAAGTGGTAAAGTTGGACCTGACAGGCTCCATTCACTGCTGTTTTTTCTGTGCAACTGAAGATGGAGAGAAAGAAGAGGCTAAGGGAAGATCTTAGTGCTCTCTGCAATAAGGGCTGGTGGAGAGAAAGAAGATGCTGAGGGAAGATCTTAGTGCTCTCTGCAATAAGGGCTAGAGGAAATGGCCTGAAGTTGTGCCAGGAGAGGTTTAGGTTGCATGTTAGGAAAAAATTATTTCCTGCAAGAGTGCTCAGGGATTGGAACAGGCTGCTCAGGGAGGTGATGGAGTCTCCATCCCGGAGATGTTCAGAAAATATGTTGCCATGGCCCTTCAGGAAGGGGTTTACGAAAATACATCTCACATGGTACAGAATTTGGGGTCTCAAACAGGACGAGCTCTGGCTCAGGAAGTACAGTTGGTGAAAGGATTTGTTTCTTTCTAGATTAACAGTTCTCTGGACCTGGAGGGCAACTTTATACCAAATATGTGCTACAGTGATGGTGAATAGCAGCCGAGAGCCCTGCTTAGAAAAACAATTCCTCTCTGCTGAAAATCAGCTTCCTACAGAAGGCTGGGAAAAAAAAACCCAAACAACATTTGTGGTGTTTATATTCACTGAACCAAAAATACCCTTTTTTTTTTTTTCCCTCTTTTCCCCTCCAGTCTTGCAATATTCTTCAATAGAGCTGCAAGTTGAGGTTGGTTTGAATAGTATAAAGGGAGAAAAAAACACCCCAAACTCTTTTATCTCACACTAGATGAGTACTAAACCCCTCTATGTGTGCTCAATATCAGCTTCCTCTGTTCTGGTTGTTCAGTTTTAGTTTTATTTTAATAGTAGATAGCAGTAATAAGAAACCTTGTGGCTTATCCAGTGATATCCTCTTAAAATACTTTTTTCTTTAACCAATTTGATAGTCCACAGTCACTGCCAACACTGCTGCTCCATAGAATCATAGAATCAGTCAGGGTTGGAAGGTTCCAACCCCCCTGCCATGCCCAGGCACACCCTACCCTACATCAGGCTGCCCACAGCCTCTGCCAGCCTGGCTGCAAACACCTCCAGGGATCTGGCCCCAAACACCTCCCTGGGCAACCCATTCCAGCCTCTCATCACTCTCATGCTCAATGACTTCGTCCTCATCTCCAATCTGCATCTCCCCTCCTCCAGCTTTGCTCCATTCCACCTAGTCCTGCCACTACCTGATAGCCTAAAAAGTCCCTCCCTAGCTTGTTTGTAGCCCCCTTCAGATAATGGAAGGCCATAAGAAGGTCACCTCAGAGCCTCCTCTTCTCCAGACTGCACAGCCCCAACTCTTTCAGTCTGTGCTCACAGCAGAGCTGCTGCAGCTCTCCGAGCATCCTCCTGGCCCTTCTCTGCACACCTCCAGCATGTCCACATCCCTCTTGTCCCAGGGGCTCCAGAACTGGATGCAGTACTCCAGGTGAGGTCTCACCAGGGCGGAGTAGAGGGGGAGAATCACCTCCCTGGCCCTGCTGGCCACACTTCTCCTGATGCAGCCCAGGCTCTGCTTGACTGTCTGGGCTTCAAGTGCACACCGCTGCCTCATGCTGAGCTCCAGGCAATTTGACTGTCTGTAGGCTGCTCTTGCATGGACCAATACATTTGTGGGATTGATAGACCAGTTCCTCCAGACTTTGGAATTTTCTAGCCTCCCCAAGAAACAAAAAACAAAATAAAACAAAACAAACCAAACAAAAAAAAAGCTTGCATTTAATTTTTAACAACCTGCCACTCCTTCTCTAGAAGCAGTGACATCAGCATCCAATTTAACAGACTCATTGAACTCAGCATCTCTCTTTCTACTTCTTGTTTTCTCTTTACAGACTGAGGAAGTCACCCTTGGCAAAAAAAGGTAAAGGAAATGATCAGGCTGCAGTGGCAAAGCGTGAGGAGCACTCTTGCAGTGATTACTTTGATCACTCACTTAATAAAACCAATATGGGCTAGTATAGTCCTCAGTCTGGAGGTGACCTTCCCAAGTGCTTTAAATAATAGAGAAATGATTTATGGCCATGCATCCCATGCTATTACACTTTGACACGTGTAAATGATGTGCTGCAATTGGAGAATGCATCAATCTGCCCCTGTTATCTGCAGATGTTGTCCTTTTACACAATGGGAGGCAACAGTTTTAGGCTCCCCTAAGATAATTAAGCTGACTTCTAAATCAAAAATAGCATAAATAGTAGATAAGATGATATATTAAGGAACTAAAAAAATAAGGTGGATGTGGATTAATGAAGTATTTTACATCTGATTGGAAGTTACTCTTCCAGTTTAGTGTTTGGTTGCGTTGGAATATTGATGATAATGTTAAAATCATAGAATGGTAGAATGGTAGGATGGTTTGGATTGGAATTCAAGAATGCATCAATCTGCCCCTGTTATCTGCAGATGTTGTGCTTTTGCACAATGGGATGCAACATTTTTAGGCTCCCCTAAGATAATTAAGCTGACTAATCTAAATAAAAAATAGCATAAATAGTAGATAAGATGATATATTAAGGAACTAAAAAAATAATGTGGATGTGGATTAATGAAGTATTTTATGTCTGATTGGAAGTTACTCTTCCAGTTTAGTGTTCGGTTGCGTTGGAATATTGATGATAATGTTAAAATCATAGAATGGTAGAATGGTTGGATGGTTTGGATTGGAATTCAAGAATGCATCAATCTGCCCCTGTTATCTGCAGATGTTGTGCTTTTGCACAATGGGATGCAACATTTTTAGGCTCCCCTAAGATAATTAAGCTGACTAATCTAAATAAAAAATAGCATAAATAGTAGATAAGATGATATATTAAGGAACTAAAAAAATAATGTGGATGTGGATTAATGAAGTATTTTACATCTGATTGGAAGTTACTCTTCCCGTTTAGTGTTTGGTTGCGTTGGAATATTGATGATAATGTTAAAATCATAGAATGGTAGAATAGTTTGGGTTGGAATTTGAGAATGCATCAATCTGCCCCTGTTATCTGCAGATGTTGTGCTTTTGCACAATGGGAAGCAACATTTTTAGGCCTCCCTAAGGTAATTAAGCTGACTTCTAAATCAAAAATAGCATAAATAGTAGATAAGATGATATATTAAGGAACTGGAAAATAGTGTGGATGTGGATTAATGAAGTATTTTACGTCTGATTGGAAGTTACTCTTCCCGTTTAGTGTTTGGTTGCGTTGGAATATTGATGATAATGTTAAAATCATAGAATGGTAGAATGGTTTGGGTTGGAATTCGAGAATGCATCAGTTTGCCCCTGTTATCTGCAGATGTTGTGCTTTTGCACAATGGGAGGCAACATTTTTAGGCTCCCCTAAGATAATTAAGCTGACTAATCTAAATCAAAAATAGCATAAATAGTAGATAAGATGATATATTAAGGAACTAAAAAAATAAGGTGGATGTGGATTAATGAAGTATTTTACATCTGATTGGAAGTTACTCTTCCAGTTTAGTGTTTGGTTGCGTTGGAATATTGATGATAATGTTAAAATAATAGAATGGTAGAATGGTAGGATGGTTTGGATTGGAATTCAAGAATGCATCAATCTGCCCCTGTTATCTGCAGATGTTGTGCTTTTGCACAATGGGATGCAACATTTTTAGGCTCCCCTAAGATAATTAAGCTGACTAATCTAAATAAAAAATAGCATAAATAGTAGATAAGATGATATATTAAGGAACTAAAAAAATAATGTGGATGTGGATTAATGAAGTATTTTATGTCTGATTGGAAGTTACTCTTCCAGTTTAGTGTTCGGTTGCGTTGGAATGTTGATGATAATGTTAAAATCATAGAATGGTAGAATGGTTTGTGTTGGAGGTGCCCTACAAAGGTGATCCAGTCCAACCCCCCTGCAGTCAGCAGGGACATCCTCTGCTAGATCAGGTTGCTCAGAGCCTTGGCCAGCCTCACGTTGATTATCTCTAAGGATGGGGCCTCAACTACATCCCTGTGAAACCTATTCCAATCTTGCTCCAATTTCAGGGTGCAGAACTTGTTCCTAACATCCAGTCTTGATCTTCTCTTCTCTCATTTCAAACCACTGTCCCTCATCCCATCTGTCCAGGCCCTTGCAAACAGTCTCTCTGCAGCCTTCTTGTAATCTCCTCAGGTACTGGGAGGCTGCTATTAGGTCTGCCTGGAGCCTTCTCTTCTCCAGGCTGACCAACCCCAGCTCCCTCAGCCTGTCCTCATAACAGAGGTGTTCCAGCCCCCTGATAATTGTTGTGGCCCTCCTCTGGACCCACTCCATCAGGTTCATGTCCTTCCTATGCTGAGGGCTTCAGAGCTTCATGGGCATCTCTTTAAAAACAACCAAACTTGAAAGTTAGCCCACAGATAACTTCCATCCTCATAAAATGTGGACCTTTTAAAAGCATATCAGAGAGGAGAATGCAAGTTAGAAGAGGTCTGAGGTGGAACCTAGTGGTATGGGAATTGATTACACAGCTGGACTCAGGGGGCCTTTTAGAGGCTTTTTCCAAGTCAGACTATGACTCTAAGCTGGGCAGTTTATAAAAGGAATGAAAGAGTAAATTTGCTGAATCACAGTCTTCTCATTTTTAGGAAACTGTTGTCATTTTCAGCCAGACAGCCTGGCTGCTGCAAATGCAGAGAGTGTGCGTTGCCAGGAGGAATTTGCAGAGAGCAGCACAGTTAGGTTTCATTGCCTGAATTAAAAACCCAAATACCCAAGCAACCTCATATTGGTTGGTTAGTGTGAAGACCTCAGATGTGATTTCTGTTCATCAGAATGCACAGCGGTGGCCTGAGCCTACATCATCAGTATCTTCAAAATAAGCTGTAACTTGGAACCTTATTTCATGTAGTTAATCAGGCCCTTCAGTGGAAGGGAAGGATGAGCTTGATTAAGATGGCAGATTAAATTTGAGGCATTTTGTCTTCATTTCCTCCCTCTGTCATCTCTGGTATTTCTGTCATAACCTTATGCAAAAAAAATCTGGGGTATACAACTTATTACTCAGTCCTCCTTTCTGTAGAAGAGCTGAGATTACTTCATCTAGTTAGCTGGAAATACTTTGGGGCAATCATTGATGTTTTCTGCCATGGGTTCTTTTTTTTTTTTTTTCTTTTTGTACTTTGTTGCTTGATTATTTTGTTTAATTCTTCAATGCAAACCCAAGCCATCATTCTCACAGTAGAAAATAAATCCTGAGATCACTTGTGTTCCACCCTTGCACACACATCACTGGCCACATCCTGACCCACACACAAAGAATCAGACACAGAAACTTCCAGGTTGGAAAAGCATCTCAGGATCATCAAGTTCAACCAATATCCCTACTCTACAAGGTTCACCCTAAACCAGACCCCCAAGTACCACATTCAAATGACTCAGTGGTCTGTAGGAGTACCAAATTTATTTGTTTTTCCTAACTGAACCCAAATCTCTGCATGATTCTACCCCACAGCTGGAGATCACTGCTTTTGTCTTTCCTGTTGAAAGGCCAATACAGACCCAAAGCTACCCTGTGAGAAGTTATTACTACTCTTGTCTCTGCTGTAGAAAGGCTGATACAGACTCAAAGCTCTTCCACAAGAAAGAAATGTACTAGACTACACTTCCACAATCAACTGAAAGAGTTGAGTTGAGTGCTCTTGCTGGAGCTAGGAGGGGATGCTTTGGGAATAGAAAGGCTGATACAGACTCAAAGCTCTTCCACGAGAAAAAATGTGCTAGACTAGAAGAAAATCCTGACTCTCCCATTAAACTAACCTCAGGGCATTGCTGAGATACTCAGGTATTGATGGAAAGTGTCAACAATCTCACATTGGTTGGAATCAGTGATCTTAAAGGTCTCTTCTATCTAAAATCCTTGTGTGATCCCCAGCTCTGATGGTGGGCAAGACACTTCCACACTCAACTGGAAGATTTTAGTTGAGTGCTCTTGCTGGAGCTATGGTGGGATGCTTTGGGAGTAGAAAGGCTGATACAGACTCGAAGCTCTTCCATGAGAAAAAATGTACTAGACTAGAAGAAAATCCTGACTCTCCCAATTAAACTAACCTTAGGGCATTGCTGAGATACTCAGGTATTGATGGAAAATGTCAACAATCTCACATTGCTTGGAATCAATGATCTTAAAGGTCTCTTCTATCTAAAATCTTTGTGTGATCCCCAGCTCTGATGATGGGCAAGACACTTCCACACTCAACTCCTTGCTGGAGCTAGGAGAGGATGCTTTGGGAGTGAGAGCAATTAGAGAAACGTAAGCTGTTGAGATTCAATGTTTGAGAGAAAGCAACTTAATTTTGGAACCATCTCTCTGTTGGAGGTAACCATTGCTGGAGGGAGCCCAGCTGCAGGGAAGAGGCTTGACAGTGGTTTGTGGTGTGCCCGCTAGGATGAGCTTCTCTGCGTGCGCTGACTGTGGCGCAGGGGGAACGTGGCAGCTCCTTCCCTTAACGGCACAGCTTGCTCCTGGCAGCCATCAAACAAACTGCAACTTCTGCCAGAGCTGGTGCCTGTGGAATTGGATTTAGACCCCACCAGGAGCATGAGCAGGTGATTTGGCTGGCTCTTCCTGGGAAGACTAACCAGCTGCATTAGAGGTGCCTGAGCATCTCCACCGGGATACATTAATTGCGCCAAGATCGTTTTGAAGCGCTGCAATGGGAGATGTGTTAGCTTGGGAGGGATGTTATATTTTTACCAGCGAGGGGTATGGTTGTTATTATTCTTTAGAACAGGTGGTCTAGCAGCATGGAAGGAACCATGCTGCTGACGACAAGAGAAAAGAGGAGGATGCAGGGAAATGAAGCAGCAGGAAGTTCAGAGTTTGTTTGGATAATTTGAAAAAAAACCCTTATTAGTGGATGGCTCATCTGCACCGAGACATGCAGGGTGCTCAGAGTGAAGGGATTGCAGCAGGACTTGATATTGCTTTCTCAATTGCCTTTTTTTCCTTTTTTTTTTTTTTTTTTCTTTTTTTCCTTGGTTTTTTTTTTTTTTTTAGTTATAGATGGAAGCAAACCAAAAATATAATTTCTCTGTCTCCTTCTAAAGGGAAATAATTTTCTGATTTTTGAAGATTTGANCCCAGATGCAGGAAGTGTGAACTCAAAGTCATTCCCTGGATGGCCATCTTGGATAGTGTGAAAAGTAGTAAAAATATCATTTGGGAGGAAAAAAAAAAAAAATGTTGGTGAAGATACTCTGGAACTGCTGTCCTAGCTCTTGCTCAGCCTGATCTTGTCTTCCTAAAACTGAACACTCTCAAAAGAAGAGAACACAGAAGTGATTTGGTCATCTGCTTCTGATGCTGATTGTTATGGGCTGTGTTTGGGGAATAGGTTAGGGAGGAATCACACAATTCATCAGGTTGGGAAAGATCTCTGAGATCATCGAGCCCATCCTGTCACCTAACACCTTCTAATTAACTAGCCCATGGCACTAAGTGCCTCATCCAGCCTTATCTTAAACACCTCCAGAGATGGTGACTCCATCACCTCCCTGGGCAGCACATTTCAATGCCAATCACTTTTTCTGCGAAGAACACATCCAGCCTGAACCTGCCCTGGCACATCTTGAGGCTGTGTCCTCTTGTTCTCTCCCTGGATTCCTGTCAGAAGAGCCCAACCCCACCTGGCTACAACCTCTTCTCAGATAGTAGGAGCAACAGAGGGACCTGGGACTGTTTAGTCTGGTGTCCTGTGCCAACAGCAGGGCTGGGAATTCATCACTGGGGACAGGGAGGCACAATTCTAATAGGGGATTTTTATTTGTCATGTTTATCCAACTTTCAGCATATTTGTCTTACCAGGAGGTAGCCAGAGCTGAGTAATGCCTCATTTGTTAAAGCCAACAGTGAAATGCCAATTGACAGCACTGTGGAGCAGTCCTATAAAGCAGCATTTAATAACAAAACATTAATAGAAGGGATTGCTATGACAACCTTAACACCAGGCTGAGATTAAGTGGGGTCACACACAAAGTGAAACAAGAGCCAAATTTATGAGTGTTTCAGTGTTCTCACCTGTGCTATTGCCTTTATTTATTGCTGTTAACATACATTGGGGGTGTTTACTGCTTACTCCGTGGAGGTCTGTCAAAGCTATACTTCCCCTTATCATTTTTCCATTTGGTCCTGAACAACTACCAATTTGAAGATAAGTCTGATTCAGGTCCATATCACAACCAGGGCTCCATTTAAAAATTGGTCTGAAGCCATCAGAGATGTATTTTGGGCATTTAGAACTCTCTGGGTTAATGATCCCCTCTCTAACACTGACCTTACTCTTGCAGTGCCGCTAACTAGCCATGAAATACTCCAAAGAGCAGGGGAGAGGAAGCTCTTCTTCATTGCTGGAGTGATGAAAGAATTGTTATGAGACAGAAGGGAAAGTAGGATGGACAACAGAAAGGTTTGTCCATCTGACAGTTAGTCTAGCTGCTTGCCATCTAAATCTTCTTGATTCTGGGTATTTGTAGTCTTGCTCTCTTCGAAGGGGATTTGTACCAAGTCAGAACAAAGAACTTGGAACAGGTTCTGAACAAGAACCTGGACCAGGTCACCCAGAAAGGTTGTGGATTCTTCCTTCTTGGAATTACTCAAGGCCAGGTTAGATGTGTCCTGGAGCAACCTTTTCTAGTGCAGTGTCCCTGCCCATGGACTGGATGATCTGTCAAGTCCCTTCTAACCCAAACCATTCTGTGATCTATGACTCCTGAAAAGGACAAGGAATAAACATCAATTGACATGACAAGATCACATCAGAAATGCTTTTCCATGTATCATGTACATTTTGCTTCTTCTTTCCCACTAAGAACAAGCCCCACTGCAACCAGAAGGCAATTTTATCTTTGTCTCCAGAGCACCTTGATCGATATTTTGCTGTTGGTAGGTATGCAGCAATCAGTATCACCCCTAATATTGAAAGGGAGAAAAAAAAAAAAAAAAACAACAAACCCACAGCTGCAAATTTTTTGCAGTGTAAAAGGTATTGATTGGAGCTTCTTGGATTTGTGTCCCAAAGAGCGGCTACAAAGAATCAAATTAACATTTTTTTTTTTTTAAATGTGCTTTTTTTCAGCTCTGCTACACCTGCTTGCATGCATCCCAACATCCACACCTAGGGAAAAGACCAGAGTGGAAAAGCTTTCCAGACAGGAAATATAACAGAATGGAAAAGCTCTCCAGGTAGGACAACAGCAAGAGTGAGGAGGGTCCACAGTATTCAGTGATTAGCTTGCAAGCTTCTCTTTCTTTTCTTTTTAAGGAGAGTTAAATATTTTACCAGGCTTTGGATTACAGGAAAAAAACAACAACCAAAAGCACCTCATTACAAAAGGGAAAATAATTTAATTGCTGGGTGTAAGAGCTGGATGGACCAAACTGCCTGGAGGTGTTTAAGAGGAGGTTGGGTGAGGTAATTAGTACCATGGTTTAGTTAATTAGAAGGGTTAGGTGATAGGTTGGACTTGATGATCTTAGAGGTCTTTCCCAACCTGGTTAATTCTGTGATTCTTTGCCCTCTTATGGCAGTTGGAGGGCTTAGTTGTGGATGGATGGCACTGACTTTTCCAGATATTTTGCTTTCCGGATGGAGAGAACTAAGGGATGTGCTCAGGAACTGAACTAGTAACAGATAAAACCCCCAGGCTGTTTCTGTGGCTATATTTGGGGGAAAAAAAAATACTCCAATTTCAAAATGTCTGCTTTACAAGTCCTGCTATATTTGTAAAACAATAGTGGTAGCATAATACAGGAACTGCCCTCCAGCAGCCAACCTTCAACATCAACCAGCTTCAGCCTGGAGAAGAGAAGGCTCCAGGCAGACCTAACTGCAGCCTGCCAGTACCTGAAGGGGGCTGCAAGGGGGCTGCAGAGGGACTGTTTGCAAAGGCCTGGACTGATAGGATAGGATGAGGAGCAATGGTTTGAAACTAGAGCAGAGCAGATTCAGATTGGATGTTAGGAGCAAGTTCTGCACCATGAGGGTGCTAGAACACTGCAACAGGTTGCCCAGGGAGGTAGTTGAGGCTCCATCTCTGGAGCTATTCAAGGTGAGGCTGGACAAGACTCTGAACAACCTGATCTAGAGGAGAGTGTCCCTGCTGACTGCAGGGAGTTTGGACTGGATGACCTCTGGAGGTGTTTATTTGGAGGTTTATTTAGTTTTATTGTTAGATTCCTTCCTCAATTTCTTGGGTTTATTCTGAATGAGAAACAAAGAGTAATGGAAAGTTTTGCTGCCTACCTTCATACATAATCCAAAACCCAGCTCTTCTTCACTTGTTTTATTCCTTGTCTTTGCAATGTTGCAAATGGACTATGCCTGCTCATGGTTTAGGAACTCATATTTCCTCTTGCTTATTCTTTAAGACTGGATCCTGCTTGTGCCTTTATAAAACCACCATTATAGACCTCACCAAGCCCCACACTTCAGGACATGGCTTAATGGCCACGGTGGCATCAGGGCTATGGTTGGGACTTGACCCTAGAAGTCTTTTTTTTTTTTTAACTGAAACAATCCTATGGTTGTAGAAATAAATGAATATTGCATGGTCACCTTTCTGTTGAAACTTTAGTGGCATTGATATGATCTTCTGCTTCAGTTTGAAGCTGGGTGGATCCAACACCCAGAGTACCTCTTTCATTCTACAGCAACTTCCTATGCTTTGATAACTTGGGCTGTGAACCATTTTCCCCACTGCTTTGCACAGGGGTTCTCTGTAAATTCTTTAAAGTGTGGATCAGAAACTTGGCTTGCAGAAATTCATTAGTGGTGCAGGAGGCTACTGGTATCCAGCTAGCTGTAGTAAAGTCAGTAGGACTTGAATGCATAATCATGCCTAAAAGCGTGCTGGAGTGCTTTCCCCAGTCGGAAGTGTAAAGCTTGCTTTATTTCTCAAGTTTTTGGAGGCCTTTCTGGGGTTAAAAGTTGAATAGAAATACCATGGCACAGCTAGAACTATCAGGAAAAACAGGAAATCACTTTAGGTAAAAGGGAAAAAAAAACCCCAAAAAACCACCACCTTTTCAAAGCCATCAGCCTCATATTTTTTCAAACCCACTAAATGCACAGTGAAGAGCTGCTGCACTAATGGCCTTCAGTGCATCCTGCCATGCAAAAAAAAAAAACCATAAATCCCAGCATGATAAAATCATAGAATGGTTTCTGTTGGAAGGGGCCTCCAAAGGTTACCCAGTCCAGTTCCCCTGCAGTCAGCAGGGGCATCCTCCACTAGATCAGGTTGCTCAGAGCTTTGCCCAGCCTGATCTTGAATAGCCCCAGGGATGGGGCCTCAACTGCCTCCCTGAGCAACCTTTTGCAGTGTTTCATCACTTTGAACTTGTTCCTGACATGCAATCTGAGTCTCTTCTTTCATTTCAAACCATTTCTCCTCATCCTATCCCTGCAGGCCTTTGCAAACAGTCCCTCTGCAGCCTTCTTATAACCTCCTCAGGTACTGGGAGGCTGCTATTAGGTGTCCCTGGAGCCTTCTCTTCTCCAGGCTGACCAACCCCAGCTCCCTCAGCCTGTCCTTGTAGCAGAGGTGTTCCAGCCCTTTGATCATTTTCGTGGTCCTCCTCTGGACTTGCTCTCTCAGCTCCACATCCTTCCTGTGCTGAGGGCAGTGAGTCGCATCGCCAAATCCCCCTGCTTTCATTAACCTTTATT
Organism: Psilopogon haemacephalus; assembly: GCA_013396835.1. Lineage (NCBI taxonomy): Eukaryota > Metazoa > Chordata > Aves > Piciformes > Megalaimidae > Psilopogon > Psilopogon haemacephalus. The sequence continues at coordinate 240,093 of VWZI01009396.1, forward strand.
TCTATCAATTTTAGAACACAGCAGTGTTCAGCCTGGCTCCTTCTGAATGGTTTTCATTCAGTAAAAACAAATATAAAAAATAATAGCAGGCAAATGATGGCTGAAGAAGTTGTTGCTCATCAAGCTGTTAGAGGGGCATCTATTTTTAAAAGCAATTTTAATGTTATTCCTTTGCGCTGTTTACTTCTGCTGCCTTCTACCTATTCTCAGAGGGATCGAGCATTCATCATCTCAGTTCTGTCAGTTGATTCAAGGTTAAAGACAATGGTGATTAGCAGAGGACACCTGATTTTACAAATGGGGTGTGCATTATGTGTATTGGTTTGTATTGGGTTCAAGCTATTCCCACCTTGAGCTCAAGAGCCCAATAAAATACTCGATTTGGAAGGAAAAAGATGCAAAACTTTAACAACAAATAGGAGGTAAGGGTGGGGGATTTTTTGTTTGTTTTTGGGGTTTTTTTGCATAGGACACCTGATTTTACACATGGGGTGTGCATTATGTATATTGGTGTGTATTGGGTTTAAGCTATCCCCCCCTTGAGCTCAAGAGCCCAATAAAATACTCGATTTGATTTGGAAGTAAAAAGATGTCAAACTTTAACAATAAATAGGAGGTAAGGGTGGGGGATTTTTTGTTTGTTTTTGGGGTTTTTTTGCATAGGACACCTGATTTTACACATGGGGTGTGCATTATGTATATTGGTGTGTACTGGGTTCAAGCTGTCCCCCCCTTGAGCTCAAGAGCCCAATAAAATACTCGATTCGATTTGGAAGTACCATGAAGGTGCTGGAACACTGCAGCAGGTTGCTCAGGGATGATGGTTGAAACCCCATCCCTGCAGATATTTGTGTCAGGCTTGATGTGGCTCTGAACCACCTGATCTATTTGCTTGCTCATCGTAGCGGGGGTTGGACTAGATGACAATTAAAGCTCCCTTCCAACCCAGGGCATTCTATGCTTGCAGTACACAGGAAATAGGCAATGACAATCCTCATAAACCTGACTGCCTTTTTTCTCCTTAACAGCTAGGTTTGTTTTTGTTTTTTTCTACAGCAAAGGGAATGTGCAGCCTGTGTAAAGTGACAACAAATCAGGTTTTCTAACACATATCAGAACAACTATTTTTGGTTGTTCTTGATATTATTCCCCTCCTGTGCAGCGTTGCCTATTTCCTTTATAGTCCGCCGGGCACATTTTTTTTTTTTTCCTCCCCCTGCAAACTTTTGAAGCAAAAGGTAGA